>CATQIS010000003.1:0-566019 GCA_958296335.1 Urtica urens
CTTTAACTTGTCAAAACGTAACTTTAACTTGTTAAAAATATATATTCACTTGTAAAAAATGTACTTTAACTTGTCAAAAATGTGGTTTAACTTGTAACAAATGTACTTTAATTTGTAAAAACGTACTTCAGCTTGTAAAAAACGTACTTTAACTTGTAAAAAACCTACTTTAACTTGTCAAAACGTAACTTTAATTTGTCAAAACGTAAGTTTAACTTGTTAAAAACGTAATTTCACTTGTCAAAACGTACTTCAACTTGAAAAAAACGTACTTTAACTAGTAAAAAACGTATTTTAACGTGTTAAAATGTAACTTTAACTTGTCAAAAAGTAAATTTAACTTGTTAAAAACGTAATTTAACTTGTCAATATGTAACTTTAACTTGTCGCAACGTAACTTTAAGTTGTTAAAAATGTATTTTAACTTGTTAATAAATACTTTAACTTGTAAAAAACGCACTTCAACTTGTAAAAAACGTATTTTAACTTGTCAAAATGTAATTTTAATGTCTCAAAACGTAACTTTAAGTTGTTAAAACGTAACTTTAACTTGTAAAACACGTACTTCAACTTGTAAAACACTTACTTTAACTTGTAAAAAACGTACTTCAACTTGTCAAAAACTTACTTTAACTTGTAAAAAACGTATTTTAACGTGTCAAAATGTAACTTTAACTTGTCAAAACGTAACTTTAACTTGTTAAAAATGTACTTTAACTTGTAAAAAACGTAATTTGACTTGTCAAAATGTAACTTTAACTTGTCAAAACGTAACTTTAACTTGTTAAAAACGTACTTTAACTTGTCAGAACGTAACTTTAACTTGTTAAAAACGTACTTTAACTTGTTAAAAACGTACTTCATCTTGTTAAAAACGTACTTTAACTTGTAAAAAACGTATTTTAACTTGTGAAAACGTAACTTTAACTTGTTAAAATAGCACTTTAACTTGTTAAAAACGTACTTTAACTCATAAAAAATATATTTTAACTTGTAAAAAACGTACTTAAACTTGTCAAAATGTAACTTTAACTTGTCAAAACGTAACTTTAACTTGTTAAAAACCTACATTAACTTGTCAAAACGTAACTTTAACTTGTCAAAACATAAGTTTAAGTTGTTAAAAACATACATTAACTTGTAAAAAACGTACTTTAACGTGTCAAAAATATGGTTTAACTTGTAACAAATGTACTTTAACTTGTAAAAACGTACTTCAACTTGTAAAAAACGTACTTTAACTTGTAAAAAACCTTCTTTAACTTGTCAAAACGTAACTTTAACTTGTTAAAAATATATATTCACTTGTAAAAAATGTACTTTAACTTGTCAAAAATGTGGTTTAACTTGTAACAAATGTACTTTAACTTGTAAAAACGTACTTCAACTTGTAAAAAACGTACTTTAACTTGTAAAAAACCTACTTTAACTTGTCAAAACGTAACTTTAACTTGTCAAAACGTAAGTTGAACTTATTAAAAACATACTTTAACTTTTAAAAAACGTAATTATACTTGTCATAACGAAATTTTATATTGTAAAAAACGTACTTTAACTTGTAAAAAACATAATTAAACTTATCAAAACGTAACTTTAAATTGTACAGAAAGTACTTTCACTTGTCAAAATGTAATTTTAAAGTGTCAAAACGTAACTTTAAGTTGTTAAAACGTAACTTTAACTTGTAAAAAATGTACTTTAACTTGTAAAAAACGTACTTCAACTTGTAAAACACTTACTTTAACTTGTAAAAAACGTACTTCAACTTGTAAAAAACGTACTTTAACTTGTAAAAAACGTATTTTAACGTGTCAACATGTATCTTTAACTTGTCAGAACGTAACTTTGACTTGTTAAAAACATAATTTAACTTGTAAAAACGTAATTCAACTTGTAAAAAACGTACTTTAACTTGTAAAAAACGTATTTTAACGTGTTAAAATGTAATTTTAACTTGTCAAAACGTAACTTTAACTTGTTAAAAACGTAATTTAACTTGTCAATATGTAACTTTAACTTGTCGCAACGTAACTTTAACTAGTTAAAAATGTATTTTAACTTGTAAAAAACGTAGTTTACTTGTAAAAAACGCACTTCAACTTGTAAAAAACGTATTTTAACTTGTCAAAATGTAATTTTAATGTCTCAAAACGTGACTTTAAGTTGTTAAAACGTAACTTTAACTTGTAAAACACGTACTTCAACTAGTAAAACACTTACTTTAACTTGTAAAAAACGTACTTCAACTTATCAAAAACTAACTTTAACTTGTAAAAAACGTATTTTAACGTGTCAAAATGTAACTTTAACTTGTCAAAACGTAACTTTAACTTGTTAAAAATGTACATTAACTTCTAAAAAATGTAATTTGACTTGTCAAAATGTAACTTTAACTTGTCAAAACGTAACTTTAACTTGTTAAAAACGTACTTTAACTTGTAAAAAACGTACTTTAACTTGTCAGAACGTAACTTTAACTTGTTAAAAACGTACTTTAACTTGTTAAAAACGTACTTTAACTTGTTAAAAATGTACTTCATCTTGTTAAAAACGTACTTTAACTTGTAAAAAACGTATTTTAACTTGTGAAAATGTAACTTTAACTTGTTAAAACAGAACTTTAACTTGTTAAAAACGTACTTTAACTCATAAAAAACATACTTTAACTTGTAAAAAACGTACTTAAACTTGTCAAAATGTAATTTTAACTTGTTAAACCGTAACTTTAACTTGTAAAAAACATACATTAACTTGTAAAAACATATATTAACTTGTAAAAAACATAATTTAACTTGTTAAAACTGAGGTTTAACTTGTAACAATTGTATTTTAACTTGTTAAAAACGTACTTCAACTTGTAAAAAACGTACTTTAACTTGTCAAAACGTAACTTTAACTTGTTAAAAATATATATTCACTTGTAAAAAATGTACTTTAACTTGTCAAAAATGTGGTTTAACTTGTAACAAATGTACTTTAATTTGTAAAAACGTACTTCAGCTTGTAAAAAACGTACTTTAACTTGTAAAAAACCTACTTTAACTTGTCAAAACGTAACTTTAATTTGTCAAAACGTAAGTTTAACTTGTTAAAAACGTAATTTAACTTGTCAAAACGTACTTCAACTTGAAAAAAACGTACTTTAACTAGTACAAAACGTATTTTAACGTGTTAAAATGTAACTTTAACTTGTCAAAAAGTAAATTTAACTTGTTAAAAACGTAATTTAACTTGTCAATATGTAACTTTAACTTGTCGCAACGTAACTTTAAGTTGTTAAAAATGTATTTTAACTTGTTAATAAATACTTTAACTTGTAAAAAACGCACTTCAACTTGTAAAAAACGTATTTTAACTTGTCAAAATGTAATTTTAATGTCTCAAAACGTAACTTTAAGTTGTTAAAACGTAACTTTAACTTGTAAAACACGTACTTCAACTTGTAAAACACTTACTTTAACTTGTAAAAAACGTACTTCAACTTGTCAAAAACTTACTTTAACTTGTAACAAACGTATTTTAACGTGTCAAAATGTAACTTTAACTTGTCAAAACGTAACTTTAACTTGTTAAAAATGTACTTTAACTTGTAAAAAACGTAATTTGACTTGTCAAAATGTAACTTTAACTTGTCAAAACGTAACTTTAACTTGTTAAAAACGTACTTTAACTTGTCAGAACGTAACTTTAACTTGTTAAAAACGTACTTTAACTTGTTAAAAACGTACTTCATCTTGTTAAAAACGTACTTTAACTTGTAAAAAACGTATTTTAACTTGTGAAAACGTAACTTTAACTTGTTAAAATAGCACTTTAACTTGTTAAAAACGTACTTTAACTCATAAAAAATATATTTTAACTTGTAAAAAACGTACTTAAACTTGTCAAAATGTAACTTTAACTTGTCAAAACGTAACTTTAACTTGTTAAAAACCTACATTAACTTGTCAAAACGTAACTTTAACTTGTCAAAACATAAGTTTAAGTTGTTAAAAACATACATTAACTTGTAAAAAACGTACTTTAACGTGTCAAAAATATGGTTTAACTTGTAACAAATGTACTTTAACTTGTAAAAACGTACTTCAACTTGTAAAAAACATACTTTAACTTGTAAAAAACCTTCTTTAACTTGTCAAAACGTAACTTTAACTTGTTAAAAATATATATTCACTTGTAAAAAATGTACTTTAACTTGTCAAAAATGTGGTTTAACTTGTAACAAATGTACTTTAACTTGTAAAAAAGTACTTCAACTTGTAAAAAACGTACTTTAACTTGTAAAAAACCTACTTTAACTTGTCAAAACGTAACTTTAACTTGTCAAAACGTAAGTTGAACTTATTAAAAACATACTTTAACTTTTAAAAAACGTAATTATACTTGTCATAACGAAATTTTATATTGTAAAAAACGTACTTTAACTTGTAAAAAACATAATTAAACTTATCAAAACGTAACTTTAAATTGTACAGAAAGTACTTTCACTTGTCAAAATGTAATTTTAAAGTGTCAAAACGTAACTTTAAGTTGTTAAAACGTAACTTTAACTTGTAAAAAATGTACTTTAACTTGTAAAAAACGTACTTCAACTTGTAAAACACTTACTTTAACTTGTAAAAAACGTACTTCAACTTGTAAAAAACGTACTTTAACTTGTAAAAAACGTATTTTAACGTGTCAACATGTATCTTTAACTTGTCAGAACGTAACTTTGACTTGTTAAAAACATAATTTAACTTGTAAAAACGTAATTCAACTTGTAAAAAACGTACTTTAACTTGTAAAAAACGTATTTTAACGTGTTAAAATGTAATTTTAACTTGTCGAAACGTAACTTTAACTAGTTAAAAACGTAATTTAACTTGTCAATATGTAACTTTAACTTGTCGCAACGTAACTTTAACTAGTTAAAAATGTATTTTAACTTGTAAAAAACGTAGTTTAACTTGTAAAAAACGCACTTCAACTTGTAAAAAACGTATTTTAACTTGTCAAAATGTAATTTTAATGTCTCAAAACGTGACTTTAAGTTGTTAAAACGTAACTTTAACTTGTAAAACACGTACTTCAACTAGTAAAACACTTACTTTAACTTGTAAAAAACATACTTCAACTTATCAAAAACTAACTTTAACTTGTAAAAAACGTATTTTAACGTGTCAAAATGTAACTTTAACTTGTCAAAACGTAACTTTAACTTGTTAAAAATGTACATTAACTTCTAAAAAATGTAATTTGACTTGTCAAAATGTAACTTTAACTTGTCAAAACGTAACTTTAACTTGTTAAAAACGTACTTTAACTTGTAAAAAACGTACTTTAACTTGTCAGAACGTAACTTTAACTTGTTAAAAACGTACTTTAACTTGTTAAAAACGTACTTTAACTTGTTAAAAACGTACTTCATCTTGTTAAAAACGTACTTTAACTTGTAAAAAACGTATTTTAACTTGTGAAAATGTAACTTTAACTTGTTAAAACAGAACTTTAACTTGTTAAAAACGTACTTTAACTCATAAAAAACATACTTTAACTTGTAAAAAACGTACTTAAACTTGTCAAAATGTAATTTTAACTTGTTAAACCGTAACTTTAACTTGTAAAAAACATACATTAACTTGTAAAAACATATATTAACTTGTAAAAAACATAATTTAACTTGTTAAAACTGAGGTTTAACTTGTAACAATTGTATTTTAACTTGTTAAAAACGTACTTCAACTTGTAAAAAACGTACTTTAACTTGTAAAAAACATACTTTAACTTGTCAAAAAGTAACTTTAACTTGTCAAAACGTAACTTTAACTTGTTAAAAACATACTTTAACTTTTAAAAAACGTAATTATACTTGTCATTACGAAACTTTATATTGGAAAAAACGTACTTAAACTTGTAAAAAACATAACTAAACTTATCAAAACGTAACTTTAGATTGTACAGAACGTACTTTAACTTGTCAAAATGTAATTTTAAAGTGTCAAAACGTAACTTTAAGTTGTTAAAACGTAACTTTAACTTGTAAAAAATGTACTTTAACTTCTAAAAAACGTACTTCAACTTGTAAAACACTTACTTAAACTTGTAAAAAACGTACTTCAACTTGTAAAAAACGTACTTTAACTTGTAAAAAACTTATTTTAACGTGTCAACATGTATCTTTAACTTGTCAGAACGTAACTTTGACTTGTTAAAAACATACTTTAACTTGTAAAAACGTACTTTAACTTGTAAAAAACGTACTTTAACTTGTCAAAACGTAACTTTAACTTGTGAAAAACCTACATTAACTTGTCAAAACATAACTTTAACTTGTCAAAACGTAACTTTAACTTGTCAAAACATAAGTTTAAGTTGTTAAAAACATACATTAACTTGTAAAAAACGTACTTTAACGTGTCAAAAATGTGGTTTAACTTGTAACAAATGTACTTTAACTTGTAAAAACAGACTTCAACTTGTAAAAAACGTACTTTAAATTGTAAAAAACCTACTTTAACTTGTCAAAACGTAACTTTAATTTGTCAAAACGTAAGTTTAACTTGTTAAAAATGTAATTTAACTTGTCAAAACGTACTTCAACTTGTAAAAAACGTACTTTAACGTGTTAAAATGTAACTTTAACTTGTCAAAATGTAACTTTAACTTGTTAAAAACGTAATTTAACTTGTCAATATGTAACTTTTAAATTGTCGCAACGTAACTTTAAGTTGTTAAAAATGTATTTTAACTTTTAAAAAACGTACTTTAACTTGTAAAAAATGCACTTCAACTTGTAAAAAACGTATTTTAACTTGTCAAAATGTAATTTTAATGTCTCAAAACGTAACTTTAAGTTGTTAAAACGTAACTTTAACTTGTAAAACACGTACTTCAACTTGTAAAACACTTACTTTAACTTGTAAAAAACATACTTCAACTTATCAAAAACTTACTTTAACTTGTAAAAAAACGTATTTTAACGTGTTAAAATGTAACTTTAACTTGTCAAAACGTAACTTTAACTTGTTAAAAATGTACTTTAACTTCTAAAAAACGTAATTTTACTTGTCAAAATGTAACTTTAACTTGTCAAAACGTAACTTTAAATTGTTAAAAACGTACTTTAACTTGTAAAAAACGTACTTTAACTTGTCAGAACGTAACTTTAACTTGTTAAAAACGTACTTTAACTTGTTAAAAACGTACTTCATCTTGTTAAAAACGTACTTTAACTTGTAAAAAACGTATTTTAACTTGTGAAAATGTAACTTTAACTTGTTAAAACAGAACTTTAACTTGTTAAAAACGTACTTTAACTCATAAAAAACATACTTTAACTTGTAAAAAACGTACTTAAACTTGTCAAAATGTAACTTTAACTTGTCAAACCGTAACTTTAACTTGTAAAAAACATACATTAACTTGTAAAAAACATATATTAACTTGTAAAAAACATAATTTAACTTGTTAAAAATGAGGTTTAACTTGTAACAATTGTATTTTAACTTGTTAAAAACGTACTTCAACTTGTAAAAAACGTACTTTAACTTGTAAAGAACATACTTTAACTTGTCAAAAAGTAACTTTAATTTGTCAAAACGTAACTTTAACTTGTTAAAAACATACTTTAACTTTTAAAAAACGTAATTATACTTGTCATTACGAAACTTTATATTGGAAAAAACGTACTTAAACTTGTAAAATTTATAACTAAACTTATCAAAACGTATCTTTAGATTGTACAGAACGTACTTTAACTTGTCAAAATGTAATTTTAAAGTGTCAAAACGTAACTTTAAGTTGTTAAAACGTAATTTTAACTTGTAAAAAAGTACTTTAACGTGTCAAAAATGTGGTTTAACTTGTAACAAATGTACTTTAACTTGTAAAAAACGTACTTCAACTTGTAAAAAACGTACTTTAACTTGTAAAAAACTTATTTTAACGTGTCAACATGTATCCTTAACTTGTCAGAACGTAACTTTGACTTGTTAAAAACATACTTTAACTTGTAAAAACGTACTTTAACTTGTAAAAAACGTACTTTAACTTGTCAAAACATAACTTTAACTTGTGAAAAACCTACATTAACTTGTCAAAACATAACTTTAACTTGTCAAAACGTAACTTTAACTTGTCAAAACATAAGTTTAAGTTGTTAAAAACATACATTAACTTGTAAAAAACGTACTTTAACGTGTCAAAAATGTGGTTTAACTTGTAACAAATGTACTTTAACTTGTAAAAACGGACTTCAACTTGTAAAAAACGTACTTTAACTTGTAAAAAACCTACTTTTAACTCGTCAAAACTTAACTTTAATTAGTCAAAACGTAAGTTTAACTTGTTAAAAACGTAATTTAACTTGTCAAAACGTACTTCAACTTGTAAAAAACGTACTTTAACTTGTAAAAAACGTATTTTAACGTGTTAAAATGTAACTTTAACTTGTCAAAATGTAACTTTTAACTTGTCGCAACGTAACTTTAAGTTGTTAAAAATGTATTTTAACTTGTAAAAAACGTACTTTAACTTTTAAAAAACACACTTCAACTTGTAAAAAACGTATTTTAACATGTCAAAATGTAATTTTAATGTCTCAAAACGTAACTTTAAGTTGTTAAAACGTAACTTTAACTTGTAAAACATGTACTTCAACTTGTAAAACACTTACTTTAACTTGTAAAAAACGTACTTCAACTTGTCAAAAACTTACTTTAACTTGCAAAAAACGTATTTTAACGTGTCAAAATGTAACTTTAACTTGTCAAAACGTAACTTTAAGTTGTTAAAAACGTACTTTAACTTGTAAAAAACGTACTTTAACTTGTTAGAACGTAACTTTAACTTGTTAAAAACGTACTTCATCTTGTGAAAAACGTTCTTTAACTTGTAAAAAACGTATTTTAACGTGTCAACATGTATCTTTAACTTGTCAAAATGTAACTTTAACTTGTTAAAAACGTAATTTAACTTGTCAATATGTAACTTTTAAATTGTCGCAACGTAACTTTAAGTTGTTAAAAATGTATTTTAATTTTTAAAAAACGTACTTTAACTTGTAAAAAACGCACTTCAACTTGTAAAAAACGTATTTTAACTTGTCAAAATGTAATTTTAATGTCTCAAAACGTAACTTTAAGTTGTTAAAACGTAACTTTAACTTGTAAAACACGTACTTCAACTTGTAAAACACTTACTTTAACTTGTAAAAAACGTACTTCAACTTATCAAAAACTTACTTTAACTTGTAAAAAAACGTATTTTAACGTGTCAAAATGTAACTTTAACTTGTCAAAACGTAACTTTAACTTGTTAAAAATGTACTTTAACTTCTAAAAAACGTAATTCTACTTGTCAAAATGTATCTTTAACTTGTCAAAACGTAACTTTAAATTGTTAAAAACGTACTTTAACTTGTAAAAAACGTACTTTAACTTGTCAGAACGTAACTTTAACTTGTTAAAAACGTACTTTAACTTGTTAAAAACGTACTTCATCTTGTTAAAAACGTACTTTAACTTGTAAAAAACGTATTTTAACTTGTGAAAATGTAACTTTAACTTGTTAAAACAGAACTTTAACTTGTTAAAAACGTACTTTAACTCATAAAAAACATACTTTAACTTGTAAAAAACGTACTTAAACTTGTCAAAATGTAACTTTAACTTGTCAAACCGTAACTTTAACTTGTAAAAAACATACATTAACTTGTAAAAAACATATATTAACTTGTAAAAAACATAATTTAACTTGTTAAAAATGAGGTTTAACTTGTAACAATTGTATTTTAACTTGTTAAAAACGTACTTCAACTTGTAAAAAACGTACTTTAACTTGTAAAGAACATACTTTAACTTGTCAAAAAGTAACTTTAATTTGTCAAAACGTAACTTTAACTTGTTAAAAACATACTTTAACTTTTAAAAAACGTAATTATACTTGTCATTACGAAACTTTATATTGGAAAAAATGTACTTAAACTTGTAAAAATTATAACTAAACTTATCAAAACGTAACTTTAGATTGTACAGAACGTACTTTAACTTGTCAAAATGTAATTTTAAAGTGTCAAAACGTAACTTTAAGTTGTTAAAACGTAATTTTAACTTGTAAAAAAGTACTTTAACGTGTCAAAAATGTGGTTTAACTTGTAACAAACGTACTTTAACTTGTAAAAAACGTACTTTAACTTGTCAAAACATAACTTTAACTTGTGAAAAACCTACATTAACTTGTCAAAACATAACTTTAACTTGTCAAAACGTAACTTTAACTTGTCAAAACATAAGTTTAAGTTGTTAAAAACATACATTAACTTGTAAAAAACGTACTTTAACGTGTCAAAAATGTGGTTTAACTTGTAACAAATGTACTTTAACTTGTAAAAACGGACTTCAACTTGTAAAAAACGTACTTTAACTTGTAAAAAACCTACTTTTAACTCGTCAAAACGTAACTTTAATTTGTCAAAACGTAAGTTTAACTTGTTAAAAACGTAATTTAACTTGTCAAAACGTACTTCAACTTGTAAAAAACGTACTTTAACTTGTAAAAAACGTATTTTAACGTGTTAAAATGTAACTTTAACTTGTCAAAATGTAACTTTTAACTTGTCGCAACGTAACTTTAAGTTGTTAAAAATGTATTTTAACTTGTAAAAAACGTACTTTAACTTTTAAAAAACACACTTCAACTTGTAAAAAACGTATTTTAACATGTCAAAATGTAATTTTAATGTCTCAAAACGTAACTTTAAGTTGTTAAAACGTAACTTTAACTTGTAAAACATGTACTTCAACTTGTAAAACACTTACTTTAACTTGTAAAAAACGTACTTCAACTTGTCAAAAACTTACTTTAACTTGCAAAAAACGTATTTTAACGTGTCAAAATGTAACTTTAACTTGTCAAAACGTAACTTTAACTTGTTAAAAACGTACTTTAACTTGTAAAAAACGTACTTTAACTTGTTAGAACGTAACTTTAACTTGTTAAAAACGTACTTTAACTTGTTAAAAACGTACTTCATCTTGTGAAAAACGTTCTTTAACTTGTAAAAAACGTATTTTAACGTGTCAACATGTATCTTTAACTTGTCAAAATGTAACTTTAACTTGTTAAAATAGAACTTTAACTTGTTAAAAACGTACTTTAACTCATAAAAAACATACTTTAACTTGTAAAAAACGTACTTAAACTTGTCAAAATGTAATTTAACTTGTCAAAACGTAACTTTAACTTGTAAAAAACAAACATTAACTTGTAAAAAATATACATTACCTTGTAAAAAACATAATTTAACTTGTTAAAAATGAGGTTTAACTTGTAACAATTGTATTTTTAACTTGTTAAAAACGTACTTCAACTTGTAAAAAACGTACTTTAACTTGTAAAAAACCTACTTTAACTTGTCGAAAAGTAACTTTAACTTACCAAAACGTAACTTTAACTTGTTAAAAACATACTTTAACTTTTTAAAAACGTAATTATACTTGTCATTACGAAACTTTATATTGGAAAAAACGTACTTTAACTTGTCAAAATGTAATTTTAAAGTGTCAAAACGTAACTTTAAGTTGTTAAAACGTAACTTTAACTTGTAAAAAATGTACTTGAACTTGTAAAAAACGTACTTCAACTTGTAAAACACTTACTGTAACTTGTAAAAAACGTACTTCAACTTGTAAAAAACGTACTTTAACTTGTAAAAAACGTATTTTAACGTGTTAAAATGTAACTTTAACTTGTCAAAATGTAACTTTAACTTGTTAAAAACGTAATTTAACTTGTCAATATGTAACTTTAACTTGTCGCAACGTAACTTTCAGTTGTTAAAAATGTATTTTAACTTTTAAAAAACGTACTTTAACTTGTAAAAAACCTACTTTAACTTGTCGAAAAGTAACTTTAACTTACCAAAACGTAACTTTAACTTGTTAAAAACATACTTTAACTTTTTAAAAACGTAATTATACTTGTCATTACGAAACTTTATATTGGAAAAAACGTACTTTAACTTGTCAAAATGTAATTTTAAAGTGTCAAAACGTAACTTTAAGTTGTTAAAACGTAACTTTAACTTGTAAAAAATGTACTTTAACTTGTAAAAAACGTACTTTAACTTGTAAAACACTTACTTTAACTTGTAAAAAACGTACTTCAACTTGTAAAAAACGTATTTTAACTTGTAAAAAACGTATTTTAACGTGTTAAAATGTAACTTTAACTTGTCAAAATGTAACTTTAACTTGTTAAAAACGTAATTTAACTTGTCAATATGTAACTTTAACTTGTCGCAACGTAACTTTAAGTTGTTAAAAATGTATTTTAACTTGTAAAAAACGTACTTTAACTTGTAAAAAACATACATTAACTTGTAAAAAACATAATTTAACTTGTTAAAAATGAGGTTTAACTTGTAACAATTCTATTTTAACTTGTTAAAAACGTACTTCAACTTGTAAAAAACGTACTTTAACTCATAAAAAACATACTTTAACTTGTAAAAAACGTACTTAAACTTGTCAAAATGTAATTTTAACTTGTTAAACCGTAACTTTAACTTGTAAAAAACATACATTAACTTGTAAAAAACATATATTAACTTGTAAAAAACATAATTTAACTTGTTAAAACTGAGGTTTAACTTGTAACAAATGTATTTTAACTTGTTAAAAACGTACTTTAACTTGTAAAAAACGTACTTTAACTTGTAAAAAACCTACTTTAACTTGTCGAAAAGTAACTTTAACTTGTCAAAACGTAACTTTAACTTGTTAAAAACATACTTTAACTTTTTAAAAACGTAATTATACTTGTCATTACGAAACTTTATATTGGAAAAAACGTACTTAAACTTGTAAAAAACATAACTAAACTTATCAAAACGTAACTTTAAATTGTACAGAACGTACATTAACTTGTAAAAATGTAATTTTAAAGTGTCAAAACGTAACTTAAAGTTGTTAAAACGTAACTTTAACTTATAAAAAATGTAATTTAACTTGTAAAAATCGTACTTCAACTTGTAAAACACTTACTTTAACTTGTAAAAAACGTTTTTCAACTTGTCAAAACTTACTTTAACTTGTAAAAAACGTATTTTAACGTGTCAAAATGTAACTTTAACATGTCAAAACGTAACTTTAACTTGTTAAAAATGTACTTTAACTTGTAAAAACGTAATTTGACTTGTCAAAATGTAACTTTAACTTGTCAAAACGTAACTTTAACTTGTTAAAAATGTACTTTAACTTGGGAAAAACGTACTTTAACTTGTTAGAACGTAACTTTAACTTGTTAAAAATGTACTTTAACTTGTTAAAAACGTACTTCATCTTGTTAAAAACGTACTTTAAGTTGTTAAAAACGTATTTTAACTTGTTAAAATGTAACTTTAACTTGTTAAAATAGAACTTTAACTTCTTAAAAACGTACTTTAACTCATAAAAACATACTTTAACTTGTAAAAAACGTACTTAAACTTGTCAAAATGTAACTTTAACTTGTAAAAAACATACATTAACTTGTAAAAAACATACATTAACTTGTAAAAAACATAATTTAACTTGTTAAAAATGAGGTTTAACTTGTAACAATTCTATTTTAACTTGTTAAAAACGTACTTCAACTTGTAAAAAACGTACTTTAACTTGTAAAAAACCTACTTTAACTTGTCGAAAAGTAACTTTAACTTACCAAAACGTAACTTTAACTTGTTAAAAACATACTTTAACTTTTTAAAAACGTAATTATACTTGTCATTACGAAACTTTATATTGGAAAAAACGTACTTTAACTTGTCAAAATGTAATTTTAAAGTGTCAAAACGTAACTTTAAGTTGTTAAAACGTAACTTTAACTTGTAAAAAATGTACTTTAACTTGTAAAAAACGTACTTCAACTTGTAAAACACTTACTGTAACTTGTAAAAAACGTACTTCAACTTGTAAAAAACGTACTTTAACTTGTAAAAAACGTATTTTAACGTGTTAAAATGTAACTTTAACTTGTCAAAATGTAACTTTAACTTGTTAAAAACGTAATTTAACTTGTCAATATGTAACTTTAACTTGTCGCAACGTAACTTTAAGTTGTTAAAAATGTATTTTAACTTTTAAAAAACGTACTTTAACTTGTAAAAAACCTACTTTAACTTGTCGAAAAGTAACTTTAACTTGTCAAAACGTAACTTTAACTTGTTAAAAACATACTTTAACTTTTTAAAAACGTAATTATACTTGTCATTACGAAACTTTATATTGGAAAAAACGTACTTTAACTTGTCAAAATGTAATTTTAAAGTGTCAAAACGTAACTTTAAGTTGTTAAAACGTAACTTTAACTTGTAAAAAATGTACTTTAACTTGTAAAAAACGTACTTCAACTTGTAAAACACTTACTGTAACTTGTAAAAAACGTACTTCAACTTGTAAAAAACGTATTTTAACTTGTAAAAAACGTATTTTAACGTGTTAAAATGTAACTTTAACTTGTCAAAATGTAACTTTAACTTGTTAAAAACGTAATTTAACTTGTCAATATGTAACTTTAACTTGTCGCAACGTAACTTTAAGTTGTTAAAAATGTATTTTAACTTGTAAAAAACGTACTTTAACTTGTAAAAAACATACATTAACTTGTAAAAAACATAATTTAACTTGTTAAAAATGAGGTTTAACTTGTAACAATTCTATTTTAACTTGTTAAAAACGTACTTCAACTTGTAAAAAACGTACTTTAACTCATAAAAAACATACTTTAACTTGTAAAAAACGTACTTAAACTTGTCAAAATGTAATTTTAACTTGTTAAACCGTAACTTTAACTTGTAAAAAACATACATTAACTTGTAAAAAACATATATTAACTTGTAAAAAACATAATTTAACTTGTTAAAACTGAGGTTTAACTTGTAACAATTGTATTTTAACTTGTTAAAAACGTACTTTAACTTGTAAAAAACGTACTTTAACTTGTAAAAAACATACTTTAACTTGTCTAAAAGTAACTTTAACTTGTCAAAACGTAACTTTAACTTGTTAAAAACATACTTTAACTTTTTAAAAACGTAATTATACTTGTCATTACGAAACTTTATATTGGAAAAAACGTACTTTAACTTGTCAAAATGTAATTTTAAAGTGTCAAAACGTAACTTTAAGTTGTTAAAACGTAACTTTAACTTGTAAAAAATGTACTTTAACTTGTAAAAAACGTACTTCAACTTGTAAAACACTTACTGTAACTTGTAAAAAACGTACTTCAACTTGTAAAAATTGTACTTTAACTTGTAAAAAACGTATTTTAACGTGTTAAAATGTAACTTTAACTTGTCAAAATGTAACTTTAACTTGTTAAAAACGTAATTTAACTTGTCAATATGTAACTTTAACTTGTCGCAACGTAACTTTCAGTTGTTAAAAATGTATTTTAACTTGTAAAAAACGTATTTTAACTTGTAAAAAACATACATTAACTTGTAAAAAACATAATTTAACTTGTTAAAAATGAGGTTTAACTTGTAACAATTCTATTTTAACTTGTTAAAAACGTACTTCAACTTGTAAAAAACGTACTTTAACATGTAAAAAACCTACTTTAACTTGTCGAAAAGTAACTTTAACTTGTCAAAACGTAACTTTAACTTGTTAAAAACATACTTTAACTTTTTAAAAACGTAATTATATTTGTCATTACGAAACTTTATATTGGAAAAAACGTACTTTAACTTGTTAAAATGTAATTTTAAAGTGTCAAAACGTAACTTTAAGTTGTTAAAACGTAACTTTAACTTGTAAAAAACGTACTTCAACTTGTAAAACACTTACTTTAACTTGTAAAAAACGTACTTCTACTTGTAAAAAACGTACTTTAACTTGTAAAAAACGTATTTTAACGTGTTAAAATGTAACTTTAACTTGTCAAAATGTAACTTTAACTTGTTAAAAACGTAATTTAACTTGTCAATATGTAACTTTAACTTGTAGCAACGTAACTTTCAGTTGTTAAAAATGTATTTTAACTTGTAAAAAACGTACTTTAACTTGTAAAAAACGCACTTCAACTTGTAAAAAACGTATTTTAACTTGTCAAAATGTAATTTTAATTTCTCAAAACGTAACTTTAAGTTCTTAAAACGTAACTTTAACTTGTAAAACATGTACTTCAACTTGTAAAACACTTACTTTATCTTGTAAAAAACGTACTTCAACTTGTCAAAACTTACTTTAACTTGTAAAAAACGTATTTTAACGTGTCAAAATGTAACTTTAACTTGTCAAAATGTAACTTTAACTTGTTAAAAACGTAATTTAACTTGTCAATATGTAACTTTAACTTGTCGTAACGTAACTTTAAGTTGTTAAAAATGTATTTTAACTTGTAAAACACTTACTTTAACTTGTAAAAAACGTACTTCAACTTGTCAAAAACATACTTTCACTTGTAAAAAACGTATTTTAACGTGTCAAAAGGTAACTTTAACTTGTCAAAAAGGTACTTTGACTTGCAAAATGTAACTTTAACTTGTCAAAACGTAACTTTAACTTGTTAAAAACGTACTTATTTAACTTGTAGAAAACGTACTTTAACTTGTCAGAACGTAACTTTAACTTGTTAAAAACGTACTTTAACTTGTTAAAAACGTACTTCATCTTGTTAAAAACGTACTTTAACTTGTAAAAAAAAAATTTTAACTTGTAAAAATGTAACTTTAACTTGTTCAAAACGAACTTTAACTTGTAAAAAACATACTTTAACTTGTAAAAAACGTATTTAAACTTATCAAAACGTAACTTTAACTTGTCAAAACGTAACTTTAACTTGTAAAAAACATACATTAACTTGTAAAAAACATACTTTAACTTCTTAAAAATGAGGTTTAACTTGTAACAAATATATTTTAACTTGTCAAACAGTAACTTTAACTTGTCAAAACGTATGTTTAACTTGTTAAAAACATACTTTAACTTTTAAAAAACGTAATTTTACTTGTCATAACTAAACTTTATATTGTAAAAAACGTACATTAACTTGTTAAAAACATAATTAAACTTATCAAAACGTAACTTTAACTTGTACAGAACGTACTTTAACTTGTCAAAATGTAATTTTAATGTGTCAAAACGTAACTTTAAGCTGTTAAAACGTAACTTTAACTTGTTAAAAACTTACTTTAACTTGTAAAAAAACGTACTTAAACTTGTAAAACACTTACTTTAACTTGTAAAAAACGTACTTTAAATTCTAAAACACTTAGTTTAAATTGTAAAACACGTACTTTAACTTGTAAAAATTGTAAGTTTAACTATTAAAAAACCTACTTTAACTTGTCAAAACGTAACTTTAACTTTTAAAAAACCTACTTTAACTTCTCAAAACTTAACTTTAACTTGTCAAAACGTAAGTTTAACTTGTTAAAAACATATATTAACTTGTAAAAAACGTACTTTAACTTGTCAAAAATGTGGTTTAACTTGTAACAAATGTACTCTAACTTTTAAAAACGTACTTCAACTTGTGAAATCGTACTTTAACTTGTATGAAAACCTACTTTAACTTGTTGAAATGTAACTTTAATTTGTCAAAACGTAAGTTTAACTTGTTAAAAACGTAATTTAACTTTTCAAAACGTAACATTAACTTGTAAAAAATGTATTTTAACTTGTCAAAATGTAATTTTAATGTGTCAAAACATTACTTTAAGTTGTTAAAACGTAACTTTAACTGGTAAATAATGTACTTTAACTTCTAAAAAATGTACTTCAATTTGTAAAACACTTACTTTAACTTGTAAAAGCCATACTTCAACTTGTAAAAAAGTACTTTAACTTGTAAAAAACGTATTTTAACGAGCCAAAATGTAACTTTAACTTGTCAAAACGTAACTGTAACTTGTTAAAAACGTACTTTAAGTTGTAGTAAACGTAATTTAACTTGTCAAAATGTAAGTTTAACTTGTCAAAACATAACTTTAACTTGTTAAAAACTTACTTTAACTTGCAAAAAATATACGTTAACTTGTCAAAAGCTAACTTTAACTTGTTAAAAACATACATAAAGTTGTAAAAAACGTAATTTATGTTGTCAAAACGTACTTCAACTTGTAAAAAAGTACTTTAACTTGTAAAAAATATACTTTAACTTGTCAAAAAGTAAGTTTACCTTGTCAAAACGTAAGTTTAACATGTTAAAAACATACATTAACTTTTAAAAAACGTAATTTTACATGTCACAACGAAACTTTATATTGTAAAAAACGTACTTTAACTAGTAAAAAACATAATTAAATTTATCAAAAAGTAACTTTAACTTGTAAAAAACGCAATTTAACTTGTCAAAGTGTAACCTTAACTTGTCAAAACGTAACTTTAACTTGTTAATAACGTACTTTAACTTGTAAAAAACGTACTTTAACTTGTTAAAAAACGTACTTTAACTTGTTAAAAACGTACTTTAACTTGTTAATAACGTACTTTAACTTGTAAAAAACGTATGTTAACTTGTCGAAATGTAACTTTAACTTGTTAAACTGGAACTTTAACTTGTTAAAAACGTACATTAACTCGTAAAAAAGTTACTTTAACTTGTCAAAACGTAATTAAACTTGTCAAAATGTAACTTTAACTTGTAAAAAACATACATTAACTTGTAAAAAACATATTTTAACTTGTTAAAAATGAGGTTTAACTTGTACCAAATATATTTTAACTTGTTAAAAACGTACTTCAACTTGTAAAAAACGTACTTTAACTTGTAAAAAACGTACTTTAACTTGCCAAAAACTAACTTTAACTTGTCAAAACGTAAGTTTAACTTGTTTAAAACATGCTTTAAGTTTTAAAAAATGTAATTTTACTTGTCAAAAAGAAACTTTGTATTGTAAAAAATGTACTCTAACTTGTAAAAAACATAATTAAACTTAATAAAACGTAACTTTAACTTGTACATAACTTACTTTAACTTGTCAAAATGTAATTTTAATGTGTCAAAACGTAATTTTAAGTTGTTAAAACGTAACTTTAACTTGTAAAAAATGTACTTTTACTTGTAAAAAACGTACTTCAACTTGTAAAACACATACTTTAACTTGTAAAAAACGTACTTTAAATTCTAAAACACTTACTTTAATTTGTAAAAAACGTACTTTAACTTGTAAAAAACGTAAGTTTAACTATTAAAAAACCTACTTTAACTTGTCAAAACGTAATTTTAACTTTAAAAAAACCTACTTTAACTTCTCAAAACTTAACTTTAACTTGTAAAAAACGTATTTTAACGTGTCAACATGTATCTTTAACTTGTCAGAACGTAACTTTGACTTGTTAAAAACATACTTTAACTTGTAAAAACGTACTTTAACTTCTAAAAAACGTACTTTAACTTGTAAAAAACATACTTTAAGTTGTAAAAAATGTACTTCAACTTGTCAAAAACGTACTTTAACTTGTTAAAAACGTATTTTAACGTGTCAAAATGTAGCTTTAACTTTTCAAAACGTAACTTTAACTTGTTAAAAACGTAATTTAACTTGTCAATATGTAACTTTAACTTGTCGAAATGAACTTTAAGTTGTTAAAAATGTATTTTAACTTGTAAAAAACGAACTTTAACTTGTAAAAACGCACTTCAACTTGTAAAAAACGTATTTTAACTTGTCAAAATGTAATTTTAATGTCTCAAAACAGAAGTTTAAGTTGTTAAAACGTAACTTTAACTAGTTAAAAATGTACTTTAACTTGTAAAACACATACTTCAACTTGTAAAACACTTATTTTAACTTGTAAAAAACGTACTTCACTTGTCAAAAACGTACTTTAACTTGTAAAAAAACAAATTTTAACGTGTCAAAATGTAACTTTAACTTGTAAAAAACGTACTTTAACTTGTAAAAAACGTACTTTAACTTGTCAGAACGTAACTTTAACTAGTTAAAAACGTACTTTAACTTGTTAAAAACGTACTTCAACTTGTTGAAAACGTACTTTATCTTGTAAAAAACGTATTTTAACTTGTCAAAATGTAACTTTAACTTGTTAAAATGGAACTGTAACTTGTTGAAAACGTACTTTAACTCGTAAAAAACGTACTTTAACTTATAAAAAACGTACTTAAACTTGTCAAAACGTAACTTTAACTTGTAAAAAACATACATTAACTTGTAAAACATTTTTTAAGTTGTTAAAAATGAGGTTAAATTGTAACAAATATATTTTAACTTGTTAAAAACTTACTTCAACTTGTAAAAAACGTACTTTAACTTGTAAAAAACATACTTTAACTTGTAAAAAACATACTTTAAGTTTTAAAAAACATAATTTTACTTGTCATAACGAAACTTTATATTGTAAAAAACATACTTTAACTTGTTAAAAATATACATTCACCTGTAAAAAATGTATTTTAACTTGTCAAAAATGTGGTTTAACTTGTAACAAATGTACTTTAACTTGTAAAAACGTACTTCAACTTGTAAAAAACGTACTTTAACTTGTAAAAAACCTACTTTAACTTGTCAAAACATAACTTTAATTTGTCAAAAGGTAAGTTTAACTTGTTAAAAACGTAACTTAACTTGTCAAAACGTACTTCAACTTGTAAAAAACGTACTTTAACTTGTAAAAAACGTATTTTAACGTGTTAAAATGTAACTTTAACTTGTCAAAACTTAACTTTAACTTGTTAAAAACGTAATTTAACTTGTCAATATGTAACTTTAACTTGTCGAAACGTAACTTTAAGTTGGTAAAAATGTATTTTAACTTGTAAAAAACGTACTTTAACTTGTAAAAAACGCAGTTCAACTTGTAAAAAACGTATTTTAACTTGTCAAAAACGTAATTTTAATGTCTCAAAACGTAACTTTAAGTTGTTAAAACGTAACTTTAACTGGTAAAAAATGTACTTTAACATGTAAAACATGTATTTCAACTTGTAAAACACTTAATTTAACTTGTAAGAAACGTACTTCAACTTGTCAAAAACGTACTTTAACTAGTAAAAAACGTATTTTAACGTGTCAAAATGTAATTTTAACTTGTCAAAAGGTAACTTTAACTTGTTAAAAACATACTTTAACTTGTAAAAAACGTACTTTAACTTGTAAAAAACGTACTTTAACTTGTCAGAACGTAACTTTAACTTGTTAAAAACGTACTTTAACTTATTAAAAACGTACTTCAACTTGTAAAAAATGTACTTTAACTTGTAAAAAACATAATTAAACTTATTAAAACGTAACTTTAACTTGTATAGAACGTACTTTAACTTGTCAAAATGTAATTTTAATGTGTCAAAACGTAATTTTAAGTTTTTAAACCGTAAGTTTAACTTGTTAAAAATGTACTTTAACTTCTAAAACATAATTTAACTTGTCAAAATGTAACTTTAACTTTTCAAAACGTAACTTTAACTTGTTAAAAACGTACTTTAACTTGTAATAAAGGTACTTTAACTTGTCAGAACATAACTTTAACTTGTTAAAAACGTACTTTAACTTGTTAAAAACGTACTTCAACTTCTTTAAAACGTACTTTAACTTGTAAAAAACGTATTTTAACTTGTCAAAATGTAACTTTAACTTGTTAAAATGGAACTTTAACTTGTTAAAAACGTACTTTAACTTGTAAAAAACATACTTTAACTTGTAAAAAACGTACTTAAACTTGTCAAAACGTAACTTTAACTTGTAAAAAACATACATTAACTTGTAAAAAACATATTTTACCTTGTTTAAAATGAGGTTAAACTTGTAACAAATTTATTTCAACTTGTTAAAAACGTACTTCAACTTGTAAAAAACGTACTTTAACTTGTAAAAAACGTACTTTAACTTGTAAAAAACATACTTTAACTTGTCAAAAAGTAACTTTGACTTGTCAAAACATAAGTTTAACTTGTTAAAAACATATGTTAAGTTTTAAAAAACGTAATTTTACATGTCATGACGAAACTTTATATTGTAAAAAATGTACTTTAACTTGTAAAAAACATAATTAAACTTATCAAAACGTAACTTTAACTTGTACAGAACGTACTTTAACTTGTCAAAATGTAATTTTAATGTGTCAAAACGTAACTTTAAGTTGTTAAAAATGTACTTTAACTTGTAAAAAACGTAATTTTACTTGTCAAAATGTAACTTTAACTTGTCAAAACGTAACTTTAACTTGTTAAAAACGTACTTTAACTAGTAAAAAAACGTACTTTAACTTGTTAAAAACGTACTTCAACTTGTAAAAAACGTACTTTAACTTGTTAAAAACGTACTTCAACTTGTAAAAAACGTACTTTAACTTGTAAAAAACATACTTTAACTTGTCAAAAAATAACTTTAATTAGTCAAAACGTAAGTTTAACTTTTTAAAAACATACTTTAAGTTTTAAAAAACATAATTTTACTTGTCATAACGAAACTTTATATTGTAAAAAACGTACTTCAAATTGTCAAAAACGTACTTTAACTTGTAAAAAACGTATTTTAGCGTGTCAAAATGTAAGTTTAACTTATCAAAACGTAACTTTTCCCTTGTTAAAAAGGTAATTTAACTTGTCAATATGTAACTTTTACTTGTGGAAACGTAACTTTAGGTTGTTAAAATTGTAATTTAACTTGTAAAAAACGCACTTCAACTTGTAAAAAACGTATTTTAACTTGTCAAAATGTAATTTTAATGTCTCAAAAAATAAGTTTAAGTTTTTAAAATGTACCTTTAACTAGTAAAAAATATACTTTAACATGTAAAACACATATTTCAACTTGTAAAACACTTACTTTATCTTGTACAAAACGTACTTCAACTTTTCAAAAACGTACTTTAACTCGTAAAAAACGAATTTTAACGTGTCAAAATGTAACTTTAACTTGTCAAAAGGTAACTTTAACTTGTTAAAAACATACTTTAACTTGTAAAAAACGTACTTTAACTTGTCAGAACATAACTTTAACTTGTTAAAAACGTACTTTAAATTGTTAAAAACGTACTTCAACTTGTTAAAAACGTACTTTAACTTGTAAAAAATGTATTTTAACTTGTCAAAATGTAACTTTAACTTGTCAAAACGTAACTTTAACTTGTAAATAACGTACTTAAACTTGTCAAAACGTAACTTTAACTTGTAAAAAAGATACATTAACTTGTAAAAAACATATTTTAACTTGTTAAAAATGAGGTTTAACTTGTAACAATTTTATTTTAACTAGTTAAAAACGTACTTCAACTTGTAAAAAACGTATTTTAACTTGTCAAAAATGTAATTTTAATGTCTCAAAACGTAACTTTAAGTTGTTAAAACGTAACTTTAACTGGTAAAAAATGTACTTTAACTTGTAGAACACGTACTTCAACTTGTAAAACACTTACTTTAACTTGTAAAAAACGTACTTCAAATTGTCAAAAACGTACTTTAACTTGTTAAAATTGTAATTTAACTTGTAAAAAACGTACTTTAACTTAAAAAACGCACTTCAACTTGTAAAAAACGTATTTTAACTTGTCAAAATGTAATTTTAATGTCTCAAAAAGAAAGTTTAAGTTTTTAAAATGTAACTTTAACTAGTAAAAAATATACTTTAACATGTAAAACACGTATTTCAACTTGTAAAACACTTACTTTAACTTGTAAAAAACGTACTTCAACTTTTCAAAAACGTACTTTAACTCGTAAAAAACGAATTTTAACGTGTCAAAATGTAACTTTAACTTGTCAAAAGGTAACTTTAACTTGTTAAAAACATAATTTAACTTGTAAAAAACGTACTTTAACTTGTCAGAACATAACTTTAACTTGTTAAAAACGTACTTTAAATTGTTAAAAACGTACTTCAACTTGTTAAAAACGTACTTTATCTTGTAAAAAATGTATTTTAACTTGTCAAAATGTAACCTTAACTTGTCAAAACGTAACTTTAACTTGTAAAAAACGTACTTAAACTTGTCAAAACGTAACTTTAACTTGTAAAAAAGATACATTAACTTGTAAAAAAGATACATTAACTTGTAAAAAACATATTTTAACTTGTTAAAAATGAGGTTTAACTTGTAACAATTTTATTTTAACTAGTTAAAAACGTACTTCAACTTGTAAAAAACGTACTTTAACTTCTAAAAAACGTACTTTAAGTTGTAAAAAACATACTTTAACTTGTCAAAACGTAAGTTTAACTTGTTAAAAACATACTTTAAGTTTTAAAAAACGTAATTTTACTTATCATAACCAAACTTTATATTGTAAAAAATGTACTTTAACTTGTAAAAAACATAATTAAACTTATCAAAACGTAACTTTAACTTGTACAGAACGTACTTTAACTTGTCAAAGTGTAATTTTAATGTGTCAAAACGTAACTTTAAGTTGTTAAAACGTAACTTTAACTTGTAAAAGATGTACTTTAACTTGTAAAAAACGTACTTAAACTTGTAAAACACTTACTTTAACTTGTAAAAAACGTACTTCAAATTGTAAAAAACGTACTATAACTTGTTAAACACGTATTTTAACGTGTTAAAATGTAACTTTAACATATAAAACGTAACGTAAACTTGTTAAAAACGTAATTTAACTTGTCAATATGTAACTTTAGCTTGTCGAAACGTAACTTTAAGTTGTTAAAAATGTATTTTAACTTGTAAAAAACGTACTTTAACTTGTAAAAAACATACTTCAACTTGTAAAAAAAGTACTTTAAATTGTAAAAAACATACTTTAACTTGTCAAAACGTAAGTTTAACTTGTTAAAATCGTACTTTAACTTGTAAAAAACATAATTAAACTTATCAAAACGTAACTTTAACTTGTACATAACGTACTTTAATTTGTCAAAATGTAATTTTAATGTGGCAAAACGTAACTTTAAGTTGTTAAAACGTAACTTTAACTTGTAAAAAATGTACTTTAACTTGTAAAAAACGTACTTCAACTTGTAAAAAACGTACTTTAACTTGTAAAAAACGTATTTCAACTTGTAAAAAACTTACTTTAACTTGTAAAAAACGTACTTCAAATTGTAAAAAACGTACTATAACTTGTAAAACACGTATTTTAACGTGTTAAAATGTAACTTTAACATATCAAAACGTAACTTAAACTTGTTAAAAACGTAATTTAACTTGTCAATATGTAACTTTAACTTGTCGAAACGTAACTTTAAGTTGTTAAAAATGTATTTTAACTTGTAAAAAAGGTACTTTAACTTGTAAAAAACATACTTCAACTTGTAAAAAAAGTACTTTAAATTGTAAAAGACATACTTTAACTTGTCAAAAAGTAACTTTAACTTGTCAAAACGTAAGTTTAACTTGTTAAAAACGTACTTTAACTTGTAAAAAACATAATTAAACTTATCAAAATGTAACTTTAACTTGTACAGAAAGTACTTTAATTTGTCAAAATGTAATTTTAATGTGGCTAAACGTAACTTTAAGTTGTTAAACCGTAACTTTAACTTGTTAAAAATGTACTTTAACTTGTAAAAAACGTACTTCAACTTGTAAAAAACGTACTTTAACTTGTAAAAAACGTATTTCAACTTGTAAAAAACTTATTTTAACTTGTAAAAAACGTACTTCAACTTGTAAAAAACGTACTTTAACTTGTAAAAAACGTATTTTAACGTGTCAAAATGTAACTTTAACTTGTCAAAACATAACTTTAACTTGTTAAACATGTACTTTAACTTGTAACAAACATATTTCAACTTGTAAAAAACGTACTTTCACTTGTCAAAATGTAATTTTAATGTGTGAAAACGTAACATTAAGTTGTTAAAACGTAACTTTAACTTGTTAAAAACTTACTTTAACTTGTAAAAAACGTACTTTAACTAGTCAAACGTAACTTTAACTTGTTAAAACGTAAGTTTAACTTGTTAAAAACATAGATTAAGTTGTAAAAAACGTAATTTAAGTTGTCAAAACGTACTTCAACTTGTAAAAAAGTACTTTAACTTGTAAAAAAGATACATTAACTTGTCAAAGAGTAACTTTACCTTGTCAAAACGTAAGTTTAACCTTTTAAAAACATACATTAACTTTTAAAAAACGTAACTTTACTTGTCACAACGAAACTTTATATTGTAAAAATTGTACTTTAAGTTGTAAAAAAACATAATTCAACTTATCAAAACGTAACTTTAACTTGTAAAATATGTATTTTAAGTTGTCAAAATGTAATTTTAATGTCTCATAACCTAACTTTAAGTCGATAAAACGTAACTTTAACTGGAAAAAAATGTACTTTAACTTGTAAAACACGTACTTCAATTTGTAAAACACTTACTTTAACTTGTAAAAAACGTACTTTAACTTGTCAAAAATGTACTTTAACTTGTAAAAAACATATTTTAACGTGTCAAAATGTGAATTTAACTTGTCAAAACGTACCTTTAACTTGTTGAAAATGTACTTTAACTTGTAAAAACCGTAATTTAACTTGTCAAAATTTAACTTTCACTTGTCAAAACGCAACTTTAACTTGTTAAAAAACATAATTTTAACTTGTAAAAAATGTAATTTAACTTGTCAGAACGTAACTTTAACTTGTTAAAAACGTACTTTAACTTGTTAAAAAACGTAATTTTACTTGTCACAACGAAACTTTATTTTGTAAAAAACGTACTTTCACTTGTACATATATAATTAAACTTATATACAAGTAACTTTAACATGTAAAAAACGTACTTAACTTGTCAAAATGTAATTTTAATGTGTCCAAACGTAACTTTAAATTGTTAAAACGTTACTTTAACTTGTAAAAAACGTACTTCAACTTGTAAAACAGTTACTTTAACTTGAAAAAAAAGTACTTCAACTTGTCAAAAGCGTACTATAACTTGTGAAAAACATATTTTAACGTGTAAAAATTTAACTTTAACTTGTCAAAATGTAACTTTAACTTGTTAAAAATGTACTTTAACTTGTAAAAAACGTAATTCAACTTGTCAAAATATAACTTTAACTTGTCAAAACATAACTTTAACTTGTTAAAAATGTACTTTAACTTGTAAAAAACGTACTTCAACTTGTAAAAAACGTACTTTAAGTTATCAAAATGTAAGTTTAACTTGTCAAAATGTAAGTTTAATTTGTTATAAAGGTACTTTAAATTTTAACAAACGAAATACTACTTATCACAACAAAACTTTATCTTTTATAAAACGTACTTCAACTTGTAATAAACAAAATTAAACTTGTCAAATCGGAATTTTAACTTATAAATAATGTACTTTTACTTCCAAAAAACGTACTTCAATTGGTAAAACACTTACTTTAACTTGTAAAAAAACGTACTTTAACTTGTAAAAAACGTAATTTAACTTGTAAAAAATGTATCTTAACGTTTCAAAATGTAACTTTAACTTGTCAAAACGTAAATGTAACTTATTAAAAAGGTACTCTAACTTGTAAAAAACGTAATTTAACTTGTCAAAATGTAACTTTAACTTGTCAAAACGTAACTTTAACTTGTTTAAAACTTACTTTAACTTGTAAAAAACGTACTTTAACTTGGCAAAACGTAAATTTAACTTGTAAAAACCTACTTTAACTTGTCAAAACGTAACTTTAACTTGTTAAACACAAAATTAAGTTGTAAAAAACGTAGTTTAACTTGTCAAAAATGTGGTTCAACTTGTAAAAGACGTTCTTTATTTTGTAAAAAACCTACTTTAACTTGTCAAAACGTAAGTTTAACTTGTTAAAAACATTGTTTAACTTTTAAAAAATATAATTTTACTTGTCACAACGAAACATTATATTTAAAAAACGTACTTTCACTTGTCAAAATGTAATTTTATTGTGTTAAAACGTAACTTTAAGTTGTTAAAACGTAAATTAACTTGTAAAAAACGTACTTCAGCTTGTAAAACAGTTACTTTAACTTGATAAAAACGTACTTCAACTTGTAAAAAACGTAACTTAACTTGTAAAAAACATATTTTAACGTGCCAAAATGTAACTTTAACGTGCAAAACATAACTTTAACTTGTCAAAAACGTACTTCAACTTGTAAAAAACGTACTTTAACTTGTCAAAATGTAATTTTAATGTGTCAAAACGTAACTTTAAGTTGTTAAAACGTAACTTTCACTTGTAAAAAATGTACTTTATCTTGTTAAAAACGTACTTAAACTTGTCAAAACGTAACTTTAACTTGTTAAAAACGTACTTTAACTTGCAAGAAACGTAATTTAACTTGTCAAAATGTAACTTAAACTTGTCAAAACGTAACTTTAACTAGTTAAAAACGTAACTTTAACTTGTCAAAAACGTACTTCAACTTGTATAAAACGTACTTTGACTTGTCAAAATGTAATTTTAATGTGTTAAAACGTAACTTTAAGTTGTTAAAACGTAACTTTAACTTGTAAAAAATGTACTTTAACTTGTTAAAAACGTACTTAAACTTGTCAAAACGTAACTTTAACTTGTTAAAAACGTACTTTAACTTGTAAGAAACGTAATTTAACTTGTCAAAATGTAACTTAAACTTGTCAAAACGTAACTTTAACTTGTTAAACACAAAATTAAGTTGTAAAAAACGTAGTTTAACTTGTCAAAAATGTGGTTTAACTTGTAACAAATGGACTTTAACTTGTAAAAACCTAGTTCAACTTGTTAAAGACGTTCTTTATTTTGTAAAAAACCTACTTTAACTTGTCAAAACGTAAGTTTAACTTGTTAAAAACATAGTTTAACTTTTAAAAAATATAATTTTACTTGTCACAACGAAACTTTATATTTTTAAAAACGTACTTTAACTTGTCAAAATGTAATTTTAATGTGTTAAAACGTAACTTTAAGTTGTTAAAACGTAAATTAACTTGTAAAAAACGTACTTCAGCTTGTAAAACACTTACTTTAACTTGTTAAAAACGTACTTCAACTTGTAAAAAACGTAAGTTAACTTGTAAAAAACATATTTTAACGTGCCAAAATGTAACTTTAACGTGCAAAACATAACTTTAACTTGTCAAAAACGTACTTCAACTTGTAAAAAACGTACTTTAACTTGTCAAAATGTAATTTTAATGTGTCAAAACGTAACTTTAAGTTGTTAAAACGTAACTTTAACTTGTAAAAAATGTACTTTAACTTGTTAAAAACGTACTTAAACTTGTCAAAACGTAACTTTAACTTGTTAAAAACGTACTTTAACTTGTAAGAAACGTAATTTAACGTGTCAAAATGTAACTTAAACTTGTCAAAACGTAACTTTAACTAGTTAAAAACGTACTTTAACTAGTTAAAAACGTACTTCAACTTGTAAAAAACGTAATTTAACTTGTCAATATGTAACTTTAACTTGTCAAAATGGAACTTTAACTTGTAAAAATCGAACTTTAACTTGTTAAAAACGTACTTTAACTTGTCAAAACGTAACTTTAATTTGTCAAAACGTAACTTTAACTTTTCAAAACGTAACTTTAACTTGTAAAAAACATACATTAACTTGTAAAAAACATACTTTAACTTATCAAAAATGTGGTTTAACTTGTAACAAATGTACTTTAACTTGTAAAAAACGTACTTCAACTTGTAAAACACTTAATTTAACTTGTAAGAAATGTACTTCAACTTGTAAAAAACGTACTTTAACTTGTAAAAAACATATTGTAACGTGTCAAAATGTAACAATAACTTGTCGAAACATAACTTTAACTTGTTCAAAACGTACTTTAACTTGTAAAAAACGTAATTTAACTTGTCAAAATGTAACTTTAACTTATCAAAATCTAACTTTAACTTGTTAAAAACATACTTTAACTTGTAAAAACCGTACTTTAACTTGTCAAAACGTAACTTTAACTTGTAAAAAACCTAATTTACCTTGTCAAAACGTAACTTTAACTTGTCAAAACGTAAGTTTAACTTGTTAGAAACACGCATAACCTGTAAAAAACGTACTTTAACTTGTCAAAAATGTGGTTTAACTTGTAACAAATGTACGTTAACTTTTAAAAAAACGTACTTCAACTTGTAAAAAACGTACTTCAACTTGTAAAAAACGTACTTTAACTTGTAAAGAACCTACTTTAACTTTTCTAAACGTAAGTTTAACTTGATAAAAACGTAATTTAATTTGTCAAAACGTAACTTTAACTTGTAAAAAACGTACTTTAACTTATCAAAATGTAATTTTAATGTGTCAAAACGTAACTTTAAGTTGTTAAAACGTAACTTTAACTTGTTAAAAATGTACTTCAACTTGTAAAACACATAGTTTAACTTGTAAAAAACGTACTTGGACTTGTAAAAAACGTACTTTAACTTGAAAAAACGTACTTTAACGTGTCAAAATGTAACTTTAACTTGCCAAAACATAACTTTAACTAGTTAAACACGTACTTTAACTTGTAAAAAACCTACTTTAACTTGTCAAAACGTAACTTTAACTCGTCAAAACATAAGTTTAAATTGTAAAAAACGTACTTTAACTTTTTAAAAAAAAATTTACTTGTCACAACGAAACTTTATCATGTAAAAACCGTACTTTAACTTGTAAAAATATAATTAAACTTGTAAAAATATAATTGAACTTATAAAAATTAACTTTAACTTGTAAAAAACGTACTTTAACTTGTCAAAATGTAATTTTAATGTTTCAAAACGTAACTTTAAATCGTTAAAACGTAACTTTAACTTGTAAAAAACGTAATTCAACTTGTAAAACACTTACTTTAACTTGTAAAAAACGTACTTCAACTTGTCAAAAGCGTACTTGAACTTGTAAAAAACGTATTTTAACGTGTCAAAATGTAACTTCAACTTGTCAAAACGTAACTTTAACTTGTTAAAAACGTACTTTAACTTGTAAAACACGTAATTTAACTTGTCAAAATATAACTTTAACTTGTCAAAACATAACTTTAACTTATTAAAAATGTATTTTAACTTGTAAAAAACGTACTTCAACTTGTAAAAAAAGTACTTCAAATTGTAAAAACGTACTTTAACTTGTCAAAATATAAGTTTAACTTGTCAAAATATAAGTTTAAGTTTTTAAAAAGGTACTTTAAATTTTAACAAACGAAATACTACTTATCATAAGGAAACTTTATCTTGTAAAAAACAAAATTAAACTTGTCAAAACGTAACTTTAACTTGTAAAAAATGTACTTTAACTTGTCAAACTATAATTTTAATGTGTCAAAACGTAACCTTAGGCTGTTTAATCGTAACTTTAACTTGTAAAAAACGTAACTTTAACTTGTAAAAAATGTACTTTAACTTATCAAAATGTAATTTTAATGTGTCAAAACGTAACTTTAAGTTTCTAAAACGTAACTTTAACTGGTAAATAATGTACTTTTACTTCTAAAAAACGTACTTCAATTGGTAAAACACTTACTTTAACTTGTAAAAATGTAACTTTAACGTGTTAAAAACGTACTTTAACTTGTAAAAAACGTAATTCAACTTGTCAAAATATAACTTTAACTTGTCAAAACATAACTTTAACTTGTTAAAAATGTACTTTAACTTGTAAAAAACGTACTTCAACTTGTAAAAAACGTACTTTAACTTGTCAAAATGTAAGTTTAACTTGTCAAAATGTATGTTTAAGTTGTTAAAAACGTACTTTAACTTGTAAAAAACGTACTTTAACTTGCCAAAACGTAACTTTAACTTGTAAAAAACCTACTTTAACTTGTCAAAACGTAACTTTAACTCGTCAAAACATAAGTTTAAATTGTTAAAAACGTACTTTAACTTTTAAAAAAAAAATTTACTTGTCACAACGAAACTTTATCATGTAAAAACCGTACTTTAACTTGTAAAAATATAATTAAACTTGTAAAAATATAATTGAACTTATAAAAATTAACTTTAACTTGTAAAAAACGTACTTTAACTTGTCAAAATGTAATTTTAATGTGTCAAAACGTAACTTTAAATCGTTAAAACGTAACTTTAACTTGTAAAAAACGTAATTCAACTTGTAAAACACTTACTTTAACTTATAAAAAACGTACTTCAACTTGTCAAAAGCGTACTTGAACTTGTAAAAAACGTATTTTAACGTGTCAAAATGTAACTTCAACTTTTCAAAACGTAACTTTATTTTGTTAAAAACGTACTTTAACTTATAAAACACGTAATTTAACTTGTCAAAATATAACTTTAACTTGTCAAAACATAACTTTAACTTATTAAAAATGTATTTTAACTTGTAAAAAACGTACTTCAACTTGTAAAAAAAGTACTTCAAATTGTAAAAACGTACTTTAACTTGTCAAAATATAAGTTTAACTTGTCAAAATATAAGTTTAAGTTTTTAAAAAGGTACTTTAAATTTTAACAAACGAAATACTACTTATCATAAGGAAACTTTATCTTGTAAAAAACAAAATTAAACTTGTCAAAACGTAACTTTAACTTGTAAAAAATGTACTTTAACTTGTCAAACTATAATTTTAATGTGTCAAAACGTAACCTTAGGCTGTTTAATCGTAACTTTAACTTGTAAAAAACGTAACTTTAACTTGTAAAAAATGTACTTTAACTTATCAAAATGTAATTTTAATGTGTCAAAACGTAACTTTAAGTTTCTAAAACGTAACTTTAACTGGTAAATAATGTACTTTTACTTCTAAAAAACGTACTTCAATTGGTAAAACACTTACTTTAACTTGTAAAAATGTAACTTTAACGTGTTAAAAACGTACTTTAACTTGTAAAAAACGTAATTCAACTTGTCAAAATATAACTTTAACTTGTCAAAACATAACTTTAACTTGTTAAAAATGTACTTTAACTTGTAAAAAACGTACTTCAACTTGTAAAAAACGTACTTTAACTTGTCAAAATGTAAGTTTAACTTGTCAAAATGTATGTTTAAGTTGTTAAAAACGTACTTTAACTTGTAAAAAACGTACTTTAACTTGCCAAAACGTAACTTTAACTTGTAAAAAACCTACTTTAACTTGTCAAAACGTAACTTTAACTCGTCAAAACATAAGTTTAAATTGTTAAAAACGTACTTTAACTTTTAAAAAAAAAATTTACTTGTCACAACGAAACTTTATCATGTAAAAACCGTACTTTAACTTGTAAAAATATAATTAAACTTGTAAAAATATAATTGAACTTATAAAAATTAACTTTAACTTGTAAAAAACGTACTTTAACTTGTCAAAATGTAATTTTAATGTGTCAAAACGTAACTTTAAATCGTTAAAACGTAACTTTAACTTGTAAAAAACGTAATTCAACTTGTAAAACACTTACTTTAACTTGTAAAAAACGTACTTCAACTTGTCAAAAGCGTACTTGAACTTGTAAAAAACGTATTTTAACGTTTCAAAATGTAACTTCAACTTGTCAAAACGTAACTTTAACTTGTTAAAAACGTACTTTAACTTGTAAAACACGTAATTTAACTTGTCAAAATATAACTTTAACTTGTCAAAACATAACTTTAACTTATTAAAAATGTATTTTAACTTGTAAAAAACGTACTTCAACTTGAAAAAAAAGTACTTCAAATTGTAAAAACGTACTTTAACTTGTCAAAATATAAGTTTAACTTGTCAAAATATATGTTTAAGTTTTTAAAAAGGTACTTTAAATTTTAACAAACGAAATACTACTTATCATAAGGAAACTTTATCTTGTAAAAAACGTACTTCAAATTGTAAAAAACAAAATTAAACTTGTCAAAACGTAACTTTAACTTGTTAAAAATGTACTTTAACTTGTCAAACTATAATTTTAATGTGTCAAAACGTAACCTTAGGCTGTTTAATCGTAACTTTAACTTGTAAAAAACGTAACTTTAACTTGTAAAAAATGTACTTTAACTTATCAAAATGTAATTTTAATGTGTCAAAACGTAACTTTAAGTTTCTAAAACGTAACTTTAACTGGTAAATAATGTACTTTTACTTCTATAAAACGTACTTCAATTGGTAAAACACGTACTTTAACTTGTAAAAATGTAACTTTAACGTGTTAAAAACGTACTTTAACTTGTAAAAAACTTAATTCAACTTGTCAAAATATAACTTTAACTTGTCAAAACATAACTTTAACTTGTTAAAAATGTACTTTAACTTGTAAAAAAAGTACTTCAACTTGTAAAAAACGTACTTTAACCTGTCAAAATGTAAGTTTAACTTGTCAAAATGTATGTTTAAGTTGTTAAAAAATTACTTTAAATTTTAACAAATGAAATACTACTTATCACAACGAAACTTTATCTTGTAAAAAACGTACTTTCACTTGTAAAAACAAAATTAAACTTGTCAAAACGTAATTTTAACTTGTAAAAAATGTACTTTAACTTGTCAAACTGTAATTTTAATGTGTCAAAACGTAACCTTAGGCTGTTTAATCGTAACTTTAACTTGTAAAAAACGTAACTTTAACTTGTAAAAAACGTAATTTAACTTATCAAAATGTAACTTTAAGTTTATAAAACGTAAGTTTAACTGGTAAATAATGTATTTTTACTTATAAAAAACATACTTCAATTGGTAAAACACTTACTTTAACTTGTAAAAAAACGTACTTTCACTTGTAAAAAACGTAGTTTAACTTATCAAAATGTAATTTTAATGTGTCAAAACGTAACTTTAAATTGTTAAAACGTTACTTTAACTTGTAAAAAACGTACTTCAACTTGTAAAACACTTACTTTAACTTGTAAAAAAAGTACTTCAACTTGTCAAAAGCGTACTATAACTTGTACAAAACGTATTTTAACGTGTCAAAATGTAACTTTAATTTGTCAAAATGTAACTTTAACGTGTTAATAACGTACTTTAACTTGTAAAAAACGTAATTCAACTTGTCAAAATATAACTTTAACTTGTCAAAACATAACTTTAACTTGTTGAAAATGTACTTTAACTTGTAAAAAACGTACTTCAACTTGTAAAAAACGTACTTTAACTTGTCAAAATGTAAGTTTAACTTGTCAAAATGTATGTTTAAGTTGTTAAAAAGGTACTTTAAATTTTAACAAACGAAATACTACTTATCACAATGAAACTTTATCTTGTAAAAAACGTACTTTAACTTGTAAAAAACAAAATTAAACTTGTCAAAACGTAATTTTAACTTGTAAAAAATGTACTTTAACTTGTCAAACTGTAATTTTAATGTGTCAAAACGTAACCTTAGGCTGTTTAATCGTAACTTTAACTTGTAAAAAACGTAACTTTAACTTGTAAAAAACGTAATTTAACTTATCAAAATGTAACTTTAAGTTTATAAAACGTAAGTTTAACTGGTAAATAATGTATTTTTACTTATAAAAAACATACTTCAATTGGTAAAACACTTACTTTAACTTGTAAAAAACGAACTTTAACTTATCAAAATGTAATTTTAATGTGTCAAAACGTAACTTTAAATTGTTAAAACGTTACTTTAACTTGTAAAAAACGTACTTCAACTTGTAAAACACTTACTTTAACTTGTAAAAAAAGTACTTCAACTTGTCAAAAGCGTACTATAACTTGTACAAAACGTATTTTAACGTGTCAAAATGTAACTTTAATTTGTCAAAATGTAACTTTAACGTGTTAAAAACGTACTTTAACTTGTAAAAAACGTAATTCAACTTGTCAAAATATAACTTTAACTTCTCAAAACATAACTTTAACTTGTTAAAAATGTACTTTAACTTGTAAAAAACGTACTTCAACTTGTAAAAAACGTACTTTAACTTGTCAAAATGTAAGTTTAACTTGTCAAAATGTATGTTTAAGTTGTTAAAAAGGTACTTTAAATTTTAACAAACGAAATACTACTTATCACAACGAAACTTTATCTTGTAAAAAACGTACTTTAACTTGTAAAAAACGTACTTCAACTTGTAAAAAACGTACTTTAACTAGTACAAAACCTACTTTAAATTGTCAAAACGTAACTTTAACTTGTCAAAACGTAAGTTTAACTTTTTAAAAACGTAATTTAAGTTGAAAAAACGTAACTTTAACTTGTAAAAACGTACTTTAACTTGTAAAAAACGTATTTTAACTTGCCAAAACGTAACTTTAACTTGTAAAAAACCTACTTTAACTTGTCAAAACGTAACTTTAACTCGTCAAAACATAAGTTTAAATTGTTAAAAACGTACTTTAACTTTTAAAAAAAAAAATTACTTGTCACAACGAAACTTTATCATGTAAAAACCGTACTTTAACTTGTAAAAATATAATTAAACTTGTAAAAATATAATTGAACTTATAAAAATTAACTTTAACTTGTAAAAAACGTACTTTAACTTGTCAAAATGTAATTTTAATGTGTCAAAACGTAACTTTAAATCGTTAAAACGTAACTTTAACTTGTAAAAAACGTAATTCAACTTGTAAAACACTTACTTTAACTTGTAAAAAACGTACTTCAACTTGTCAAAAGCGTACTTGAACTTGTAAAAAACGTATTTTAACGTTTCAAAATGTAACTTCAACTTGTCAAAACGTAACTTTAACTTGTTAAAAACGTACTTTAACTTGTAAAACACGTAATTTAACTTGTCAAAATATAACTTTAACTTGTCAAAACATAACTTTAACTTATTAAAAATGTATTTTAACTTGTAAAAAACGTACTTCAACTTGTAAAAAAAGTACTTCAAATTGTAAAAACGTACTTTAACTTGTCAAAATATAAGTTTAACTTGTCAAAATATATGTTTAAGTTTTTAAAAAGGTACTTTAAATTTTAACAAACGAAATACTACTTATCATAAGGAAACTTTATCTTGTAAAAAACGTACTTCAAATTGTAAAAAACAAAATTAAACTTGTCAAAACGTAACTTTAACTTGTTTAAAACTTACTTTAACTTGTAAAAAACATAATTTAACTTGGCAAAACGTAAATTTAACTTGTCAAAATGTAAGTTTAACTTGTCAAAATGTATGTTTAAGTTGTTAAAAAGGTACTTTAAATTTTAACAAACGAAATACTACTTATCACAACGAAACTTTATCTTGTAAAAAACGTACTTTAACTTGTAAAACACAAAATTAAACTTATCAAAACGTAATTTTAACTTGTAAAAAATGTACTTTAACTTGTCAAACTGTAATTTTAATGTGTCAAAACGTAACCTTAGGCTGTTTAATCGTAACTTTAACTTGTAAAAAACGTAACTTTAACTTGTAACAAACGTACTTTAACTTATCAAAATGTAACTTTAAGTTTATAAAACGTAAGTTTAACTGGTAAATAATGTATTTTTACTTCTAAAAAACATACTTCAATTGGTAAAACACTTACCTTAACATGTAAAAAAACGTACTTTTCTTGTAAAAAACGTACTTTAACTTGTAAAAAATGTATTTTAACATGTCAAAATGTAACTTTAACTTGTCAAAACGTGACTGTAACTTGTTAAAAAACTGTAAGTTGTAAAAAACGTAATTTAACTTGTCAAAATGTAACTTTAACTTGTCAAAACGTAACTTTAACTTGTTTAAAACTTAATTTAACTTGTAAAAATCGTACTTTAACTTGGCAAAACGTAAATTTAACTTGTCAAAATGTAAGTTTAACTTGTTAAAATGTATGTTTAAGTTGTTAAAAAGGTACTTTAAATTTTAACAAACGAAATACAACTTATCACAACGAAACTTTATCTTGTAAAAAACGTACTTCAACTTGTAAAAAATAAAATTAAACTTGTCAAAACGTAATTTTAACTTGTAAAAAATGTACTTTAACTTGTCAAACTGTAATTTTAATGTGTCAAAACGTAACCTTAGGCTGTTTAATCGTAACTTTAACTTGTAAAAAATGTAACTTTAACTTGTAAAAAATGTACTTTAACTTATCAAAATGTAATTTTAATGTGTCAAAATGTAACTTTAAGTTTATAAAACGTAAGTTTAACTGGTAAATAATATATTTTTACTTCTAAAAAACATATTTCAATTGGTAAAATACTTACTTTGACATGTAAAAAAACGTACTTTAACTTGTAAAAAACGTACTTTAACTTGTAAAAAATGTATTTTAACGTGTCAAAATGTAACTTTAACTTGTCAAAACGTGACTGTAACTTGTTAAAAACGTGACTGTAACTTGTGAAAAACGTAATTTAACTTGTCAAAATGTAACTTTAACTTGTCAAAACGTAACTTTAACTTGTTTAAAACTTACTTTAACTTGTAAAAAACGTAATTTAACTTGGCAAAACGTAAATTTAACTTGTCAAAATGTATGTTTAAGTTGTTAAAAAGGTACTTTAAATTTTAACAAACGAAATACTACTTATCACAACGATACTTTAACTTGTAAAAAAAGTACTTCAACTTGTAAAAAACAAAATTAAACTTGTCAAAACGTAATTTTAACTTGTAAAAAATGTACTTTAACTTGTAAAACTGTAATTTTAATGTGTCAAAACGTAACCTTAGGCTGTTTAATCGTAAGTTTAACTGGTAAATAATTTATTTTTACTTCTAAAAAACATACTTCAATTGGTAAAACACTTACTTTAACATGTAAAAAAACGTACTTTAACTTGTAAAAAAGGTACTTTAACTTGTAAAAAATGTATTTTAACGTGTCAAAATGTAACTTTAACTTGTCAAAACGTAAATGTAAATTGTTAAAAACGTAATTTAACTTGTAAAAAACGTAATTTAACTTGTCAAAATGTAACTTTAACTTGTCAAAACGTAACTTTAACTTGTTTAAAACTTACTTTAACTTGTAAAAAACGTACTTTAACTTGGCAAAACGTAAATTTAACTTGTAAAAAACCTACTTTAACTTGTCAAAACATAACTTTAACTTGTTAAAAACATAATTTAGTTGTAAAAAACGTAGTTTAACTTGTCAAAAATGTTGTTTAACTTGTAACAAATGGACTTTAACTTGTAAAAAACGCACTTTAACTTGTAAAAAACGTTCTTTATTTTGTAAAAAACCTACTTTAACTTGTCAAAATGTAATTTTAATGTGTTAAAACGTAACTTTAAGTTGTTAAAACGTAAATTAACTTGTAAAAAACGCACTTCAGCTTGTAAAACACTTACTTTAACTTGTTAAAAACGTATTTCAATTTGTAAAAAACGTAAGTTAACTTGTAAAAAACGTATTTTAACGTGTCAAAATGTAACTTTAACTTGCAAAACATAACTTTAACTTGTTAAACATGTACTTTAACTTGTAAAAAACGTACTTCAACTTGTAAAAAACGTACTTTAACTTGTTAAAATTTAATTTTAATGTGTCAAAATGTAACTTTAAGTTGTTAAAACGTAACTTTAACTTGTAAAAAATGTACTTTAACTTCTAAAAACTTACTTAAACTTGTAAAACACTTACTTTAACTTGTTAAAAACGTACTTTAACTTGTAAAAAACGTACTTTAACTTGTCAAAACGTAACTTTAACTTTTAAAAAACCTAGTTTAACTTCTCAAAACGTAACTTTAACTTGTCAAAACGTAGTTTTAACTTGTTAAAAACATACATTAACTTGTAAAAAACGTACTTTAACTTGTCAAAAATGTGGTTTAACTTGTAACAAATGTACTTTAACTTGTAAAAACGTACTCCAACTTGTAAAAACGTACTTTAACTTGTAAAAAAACCTACTTTAACTTGTTAAAACGTAACTTTAATTTGTAAAAACGTAAGTTTAATTTGTTAAAAACGTAATTTAACTTGTCAAAACGTAACTTAAACTTGTAAAAAGCGTACTTTAACTTGTCAAAATGTAATTTTAATGTGTCAAAACGTAACTTGAAGTTGTTAAAACGTAACTTTAACTGGTAAATAATGTACTTTTTCTTCTAAAAAATGTACTTCAATTTGTAAAACACTTAATTTAACTTCTAAAAATCGTACTTCAACATGTAAAAAACGTACTTTAACTTGTAAAAAACATATTTTTACGTGTCAAAATGTAACTTTAACTTGTCAAAAAGTAACTGTAACTTGTTAAAAACGTACTTTAACTTGTAAAAAACGAAATTTAACTTGTTAAGATGTAACTTTAACTTGTCAAAACGTACCTTTAACTTGTTAAAAACTTACTTTAACTTGTAAAACGTGTTGTTGTTGAAATTTTGACAACGTTCAGAGACCTAAGCGGTCAGATTCTTGCTCAGGGCGGGTGACCCTCTCTTCGGCCTAAACGTGTCAAATCCGCTGTCCCGAATCGTCTCTTAGCTGTCGTGGGGTCTTCGAGTCTTTCTGTTATCTGAATAGAGTAAACAGACGTAAACTAAGAAGGGAAAACAGAGGGGGGTCCTCTGTTTACCTCTCCTACGCTCAAAATTAGTACAATATTGGTGGAGTTTGTAGGATGACGAGGAGGGATCGACGAGATCGAGTGAGACGAGGATACTAGGATCGCAGGCGTCTCGGAGCTCGGATCTCGGATCTTTAGGGAGTATTCTTCTGGTCGGGAGAGAATATCCGAAATACCTCACGTGGGAGTATGATATATGTCTGGAGAATAAGGGAAAAGTGTCTCTTTTCTGAGCCAGGAACTTACCCCTTGCGTAGAGGGCATGGAGGGCTATTTATAGCTCTGGATGTAACCTTGGGGCCGAGTAGGGAGCCTCTGGGCGTCGGTGGCCGGCCAGGCCCCTCCCATGGGTGAGGATGGCCGGCCAGGTCCCTCCCCTGGGTGAGGATGGCCGTCCAGGCCCCTCCTAAGGGTGAGGACGGCCGGCCGGGCCCCTCCCATGGGTGAGGATTGCCGGCCAGGCCCCTCCCGTGGGTGAGGACGGCCGGCCAGGTCCCCGCCGGGTGTGGGGACGGCCGTTCAGGCCCCTCCCATGGGTGAGGATGGCCGGCCAGGTCCCTCCCCTTGGTGAGGATGGCCGGCCAGACCCCTCCCAAGGGTGAGGACGGCCGGCTAGGCCCCTCTCCGGCGTAGGGGCGGCCGGCCAGGCCTCTCCCAAGCGTGGGAATGATCGGCTAGGCACGCGAGGGCGAGTCACGGTTGTCCCCGGGGAGGCGTCTCCCCTTCGCGCCTCGGAAATAAAGGTGGATATATATATTTAACGCTGTTGCCGAGAATACGGCGACAACATTAGCCCCCCGAGTTCGATGTCGAGTTTGAGATCGAGAGCGAACTAAGAGTGGCGCTTTCCGGTCCGGGCCGGAGAGCAGCGCTTCAGTGAACCCTCAAGGAGGTGGAGGAGATCAGGTAGCTTTATAAGCACCCTCGGCTTTAATTTATTATATTTTTCTCTTTTTTTTCTTTGCATCGCGTCATGGACCCCGCGTCCTTTGACGTGGATGATGGGTCCGTTGATGACTTCGTTGGTTCCTTTTTATCCTCTCCTGAGAGCAATACTTTTTCAATCCCAATTTACCCTTTTCCCCGAATCCCGAATCCTCTCTCTCTCTCTTCTTTGACGACGATGATTTGGATGCGTGGATGGCCGCCAACGGAATTTCGACGCCGGAGGCAGGGGCGGAGGTCCTTGTTGGGACGACAGGTGAGCAACCCGGCGGAGGGGCGTCGCCCGACGAGGGGCGTGAGGCCAGAGGAGCGTCAGGGGTCACCGGCGAGGGAGGCACGGCGGCGCTCGAGGGCGGTGGCAGTCCCGGGCTCCTGTGCGGCGCGATGGCGGCAGATCACCGGCGTAACTCCCCCAGGCCTGACTGCGGTGGTGCGAGCGAGCGGGAGGCAACCCCGGGGATTGCCAGCGGAGGGGGCGCGGTGGCGCTCGAGCGCGAGGATAGCTCCGGGCCTGTGCGTGGCGCGATGGCGGTGGATCCCCGGCTGGGCTCCCTCGAGCCTGGCGACGCAAGAGAGCGGGGAGCGGCCGGCCGCGCGAGCGTGCGTGCCAAGGCCAGGGGGGAAAACCCTAGGCGCGCGCGTGGCGCCTTGGGGGACGCGCCCTGGGTCGAGGCGCGTGTATCTCGCCGCGTCAGGGATCCCGATGACGCCCTGGGCGGCGGGGTGGTCTTTCCCCTGCGCGCGGAGTCGCGGGAGGCGCGCCGCGGGTCGGGAGTTCCGGGTTCGTGCGCGCCGGCGTCAATTCGGTGGCCTGGGCTCCGCCCGAGGCGCCCACCGCCGACCATGCACCCCCTTGGTGCCGAGTGGCCGGCCAGCTCCGCTCCAGGAGTCTGGCTGCTGACCAAGTATCTCCCGAGGGGAGGGCGGCCTGCAAGCCCGCTCCCGGGGTTTTGGTGGCTGACCAGGGGTCTCCCATGGACGGGACGGCCGGCCAGCCCCCTCCCAGGGGTTCGGTGGCCGACCAGGGTCCTCGCATGGATGGGACGGCCGGCCAGCCCCCTCCCAGGGGTTCGGTGGCTGACCAGGGGCCTCCCATGGATGGGACGGCCGGCCAGCCCCCTCCCAGGGGTTCGGTGGCCGACCAGGGGCCTCCCATGTATGGGACGGCCGGCCAGCCCCCTCCCAGGGGTTCGGTGGCCGACCGGGGAACCCTTGGACGTCGGTCGAGCGGCCGGGGATCTCCTACGAGGCGGGGATCGCTTGAGAGCCCAATGGGGGACACGAGACCTCCCGGGCAGTCATCGGCCGTGGGGACCCTTCCGACCCTGACGCAGTTGGGGCGTGGTCGTGCGTCGGAAAAGGGCGAGCGGACCTTGGCTTTCCCGGTCACTACGTCCCGGATCCGGGGGACATTCCCCTGCGAGGGGCTTGATTCCCCGTCCCTTGTGTCGCTCTCCCAGTTTCGGGGGCTTCGCGAGGAGTTCGGGATCCCTCCGAGCATCGACATCTTGCGTCCCCTTCCGGAGGATCGGCCCACGCGCCCCCGGTTCGGGTTCGCCGCAATTCACGTGGTTAGTCTTCGGAGCGGGCTCCGGTTGCCCTTTCCTGGCGTGATACAGGAGCTTCTATGCGGACTTGAAGTGCACGCAGCCCAAATGATACCCTCGTTCTACCGGATGGTGGCCGCCTGCCATATGATATTCTTTCGAGAGTGGAAGAGGGCGATCACGGCCGATGAGTTTTTGGAATTTTTGTCGATCGTGGAAGGGTCGAATAGAGCTGGGTCGTACCGGGCGTATCACGCCAAACAGTTTGCCGTGGTCAGAAAGAAATGTGCCCACCAAGTACCGATATCCTTGGGTGTGGGTTTCGGAGTCCGCTTTTGGCTCGGCCCCTCTTGAGTTTGGGCCTGCGAGGATCTCTGATTCGGCTACCGACCCAGAATTTACGGAGCTCGGCAAGGTCGTCCACCGTCTCCCGTCGGTCCGCCGGCAGGCCTCGATCTTTGCGTCGCCCGACACTATGGCTATCACAGGGTGGTTTGTTTCAAACACTTCCTCGTTCCCCCGAGCGCGTGGCCGAGGGCGGAATGACTCGGATTTGGAACCCGACGAAGAGGTCCTTCCGGCCGATCGTTGTAGCGGTACGAGGTACCCCTTATTGTACCGTTCATTTTTGCCTACTAACTTGGTTGCTCTTTCGTTAGGCGGTTCTCGTCGACGACTCCGAGGAGGTGCTACGACTTTGCCGCCTCCGCGCGAGACCCATGTTGCGAGGCGGCCGAGCCCACCACGGGAGCGACCACAGCCTCAACTCCTATCGCCACCTCAAGAGGGCGGGAGCAGTGGGCCCCCACGCAAGCGCCCCGCCGTATCATCGGCGAGTGATGTGCCGTCGGGTTCTTGGAGGCTGGTGGAGCATCCTCTGTTGGTGGCGGCGGGTCGCTTTACCTCGCCGAAGCAAACAACTTGAATGATCGGAGTGCTCGAGGCCTCGCGGATTCATCCCCCAAGTGCTTCAAGGAGCTCGTCGTCGTCAGTGACATGGAACTCATTCGGCAAAGGACCCGTGACGCGCGAAAGGTTAGTCATTCACGTGCTTTTTATTTTGTATTTTTCCTCTCCGCGCCATGTTCATTTGTTGTTGCATTGTAGGTTTTAGCACGCCATGAGCGGATGGAGCTTGTGATGGAGGAGGCCGCTCGTCGTGAGCGGGAGCTGAAAGAGGCACTGGCCAATGCGATTTCCAGTTGAGACGCGGCCGAGGCGAAGTTCGTGGAGGAGAGGGCCTCGATGGAGCAAGTGGAGCGGTCCGCAAGTGCTTTTCTGGCGGAAAGCAAGGCGATGGAGAAGGCCCTAGCATCCCCGCGATGCCGACCTTGCTTCCATTCGTGGCCGGCAGGCTGTGAGCGAAGCTCCCCACCTGAAAGCCGTCGAGGAGAACGATGCCCTCCTGGCGGAGAAGCAAGCCTTCGTCGACGACCGCGACGAGGCCGTGCGCATCAAGGAGCGTCTTTAGGACGATTGGAAAGTCGCGGTATACGAGGCCCGACATGCTGCGGCCGTCCGCGTCCGGGATACCATTGTCGCCGAAAACAAGCCCGCGAAGTGTCTTTTGCGTTGTTCGACGCCATGTTCCCACCGATGGAGGGCGATGCGGGCTTCGACGATCACGGCGGCCGACGCCCCACCGAGACTACGCAGTCTTCGGTGGGAACATTTCCTTCTCATCCGAGTGGGGGCCCTGGCGAAGAGCAGCTTGATTTCGGCTCCGACTAGGATTTTGTTTTACCCGCACCTTTGTTTAGCGCCTCCCTTTTCTTTTCTATTCATTTGACTTATTTCGGATGTTTTAAGGCTTTTCATTTTTGCGACGTTCATCTCTCCTTCTTCGAAAGCCTCTCTTTATCTTTATCGAATGAAAACTCCGCGAGTTCGCGCTGGCTTCTCTTTTCATGATTCTTGGGTTGTTTACGGTCTTTGACCACCGGGTTCTAAGACGCTCGGGGCCTTCGATTTATGATGGGTCTCCTTGGCGAGACGCAACCGATGATCGGGAATTTCCTTCGTCGTTGTCGACTTACTACGGCCGGTAACCAGTATAAGCGACATGTCGCGCGTATTGCGTGGTCGATGGTGGGAGACTTATTTAGTTACTCGTTCGATTTTCCTCTTGGGCACATTTGTGTCTCGAGGAACGTTCATTGTCTCATCCACTTACGCCTCGCTTCCTTGGCGACATCCGAGCGCGCATTCTTTGGTTTTGGGTATTTTTCCTTCCCAACCGTGTTTTGAGCTTCTTTATTCGTGAGCTTTCGACGATGGCCTGTCGGCTTACGGCTTGGCTCTACGACGGGGGAATCCCGAGATTTGGCTCGATCGATGACTCGTCGGTTTGCGACGTTGGTTTACGATTTGCCTTGTTGGCGTCGCGCGCATTCATCTCTAGGGTATTCGTTTTATGTCTTAGGATTGGGTATTCACATTGGCCCGACTGTGTGTCAATCGGGGTTTGCCAATTTTCCTCAAATCCATGGGCGCCCAGATGCAAGGTTGTTACCTTGTTACTGGTTTTTGGTGGAGATTTCTCCAGCCACGGGGTTCGTACCTCGTCGTTTTGTGGGTCTTTGATTTTCTCGAATGCAGCCGTTATGGTTTGTTATCGATTCGACTGTTAGTCGAAGGTTTTGGTCCCCATTAGCGTATCGCCGCTTTGTTGGGTTTACCTCCAGCCCCCAAGTTATTAGGGATAATAACAATTATTTCTGGGAACTTATAGCGGGAAATTGATCGAAATGATGACACAAAACGATATTTATTCGATGTTCAAATGGGTACATTTATTGAATTACGACAATCGTGGCCTTGTGTTTACATTTGTTGGAAATTTCGAACGTTACTTGGCCTTCATGTGTGATACATTTTTAAGTGTTCGGCGTTCCAGGGGCGGGTGAATATGAGCCCGTCCATGCTTTCTATTTCGTATGTGCCGTTGTAAATGGCCTTCCGAACTCGATACGGGCCTTCCCAGGTTGGGCCTAATACACCGGCTCCTTGCACCTTGGTATTTGGGAATACTTTCCTCAAAACCAGGCTGCCGTCGGGGAAGCTACTAGGCTTAACCCTTGAGTTGTAGTAGCACTCGACCTTCCTTTTTTGGGCTGTTAGGCGCGTGAGCGCGTCGGCCCTCCTTTCGTCGACTAGGTCGAGGTTTGCTCTAATTGCTTCCTCGTTTTCCTCTTCGTGGAAGACTTCCATTCGGAACGTGGGGAGCGTGGTTTCTATCGGGATGTGAATGGCGGTATACTAGTCAAATCTTCGTCTTCTTCTTCTTGAATATTTCGCGCTTTCATATAAACTACTAATGACAACTCCGGATTGATTGGATCTGTAACATAAAAGACTTGACTCGCTTGTGAAGCGAGCATGAATGAATCATTCTCGTAACCGATCCTCCTGAAGTCGACAACAGTAACTCCGTCATTGTCAACTTTAACGTGATTATTGTCAGCCCATTTGCACTTGAATAATGTCACACGTAATCCGCAATAATCAAGCTCCCATATGTCTTCAATGTATCCATAATAGTTCATGAAACCTTTTTTGGGATTCTTATCTTTGGCCGACGAAACATGTAATGCTTCGGCCAATAGTGTTACACCGCTATTTTGAACCGGATGCTTGTCGTCTCTCTCTTTCGTGTAAAATGTAAAACCATTAACAGACCAAGCAGTGTACCTTGTAACCATGCTCGAAGGTCCTGATGATAGTTTACTCAATGTAGTTGAATGACCCGCCTCTTCAAATAGTCGTTTTCCAAGCCATATCTGAAATAAACGGTTGTGCTCTTCTTGCAACCATATTTCATTTCTAGCTTTCTTTGGATCTTTAACTCTCAGCTCATTCAAATGAATATCCACAAACGGGATTACGTCAGAAACGTTGTGCAGAACATGTAGCGAGGCTTGTTCCTATTCTTTCCGGTTGACGCTATAATATGTACCTATAGATAATATACTACTACATTAACTAAACAAGAATTAAATTACTCAGGTTTGATCTATATAAAATGTCTCAAATTGACGTACCTGTAGATAGTTCTTTTGACTCAAACCCTTTGTCCTTCGGTAATCCAATTTCATCTGCTTTAGTTAAATATTCAGAGAAAAACTCAACAGCCTCCTCAGCTATATAATTTTCAACGATACTCCCTTCTGGTCGTTTGTAGTTCTTCACATAACTCTTCAACACTTTCATGTAACGCTCGATTGGATACATCCACCGTAAAAACACAGGTCCACATAATTTCACTTCATGTACCAAGTGAACAATTAGATGAACCATGATATCAAAAAATGATGGTGGGAATATCATTTCCAACAAGCACATAGTTTTCACAACTTCCGATTGCATCGCCTCTAACCGAGTTGGATCAATGACCTTTGAACATATCGAATTGAAGAATACACATATTTTGGAAATTGCGAACCTCACATCTTTTGACAAAATGCCCCGCAAAGCAAGCGGTAACATTTGTTGTAGTAACACGTGACAATCGTGAGTCTTCATTCCAATAAGTTTGATATCTTTTAAAGATACGAACCTTTTATAGTTTGAAAAATGACCATCCGGGACTTTGATAGATTCAAACCACTTACACAATTTTTTTTTCTCCTCCCGAGATAGAGTATACTTTGCCGGTGGTATTTTTGTTTTTTTTCCACTCTGCTCGTCGACATGCAAAATGCTTCTTATATTCATTTCCTTGAGATCCATTCGAGATTTTATTACATCTTTCGATTTATTTGGATCATCAAGTAGCGTACCGATGAAAGATTCACATACATTTTTCTCAATATGCATAACATCCAGACAATTCCGAACATATAATGTTTTCCAATACGGAAGGTCGTAGAAAATCGATTTCTTTTTCCAAGGATTCTCTTGGAACGACTCTTTAGTACTAGCACGCCGCTTCCTTTTACCGAGCACTTCATTAACATTTTTAACCATTTCGAAGACATCTTCACCAGACAATATTCTAGGAGGGGGTCGTTCTTCCGTATTTCCATCAAATGCCTGTTTCAACCTTCTATACGAGTGATCTCTCGGTAAAAATCTTCTATGACCAAGAAAAACAGTTTTCTTACCATGCTTCAAACGAATGGAAGATGTTTCTTTCATGCAAACTGGACAACCAATTGAGCATTTCACTGAGTATCCTGACAAATTTCCATACGCTGGAAAGTCGTTTATAGTCCACATCAACATTGCTCTCAAGTAGAATGAATCGCCGCGGTAACCATCGTTGACCTCAATCTCTGTCTCCCATAACATCTTCAAATCATCGATCAATGGTGCCAAATAAACATCAATATCATTTCCTGGTTGACTCGGTCCTGAAATCAGAAGCGTTAACATCAAGAATTTTCTCTTCATACACAACTTTGGAGGGAGATTGTAGTTCACAAAAATAACCGGCCAGACACTATATTTACTACTCATCATGCTGAAAGGGTTCATGCCATCAGATGCTAAACCAAGACGCAAATTCCGAGGTTCAACACTGAAATCTTTATACTCCAAATCAAATGACTTCCACTGTGAAGCATCCGCAGGATGCCGTAACATACCATCATCCATACGTTTTTCTGAGTGCCAAACCATGTTCTTTGCGTGCTTGGCAGTATTAAACATTCGTCGGAACCGTGGCATTGGTGGTATGTACCATAATGCCTGAAAAACATATAAAATAATAATATAAAAAACATAATCATTTGTAAAACAAGTAATTATTATGTACGTATACCTTGATTGGAACACATTTGACCCCGTCACGTGGCAATTTACCTTTTTTCCATCTTGATTCTTTGCACCTCGGACATTCATCTAGATCTTCATACTCATTTCTATATAAAACACAATCATTTGGGCACGCATGAAATTTCTCGTACTTCATACCCAATGTGCCCAAAGTTTTCTTAGCCTCATACATACTTTGCGGAACTTTATTGTCTTTTGGGAATGCTTCTTTGAGTGTTTCCAACAATAGAGTAAAACTAGTGTTTGTCCACCCACCCGACGCTTTCAAATGAAATAAAGTAACTAAAAATGACAACTTCGAATAACTTGTACACCCTTCATACAATGGTGTCTCCGCATCATTCATCATCGACTCAAACAATTCCGACCGTTCCACAAAATCATTCTCCAAATCATTCATCATCCCGCACATATCATCAAAGTCATCATCTTGAAGATCATCATTTGTATTGTTAATCGTAGGACGGAATTCTTCACCATGATAATACCATATTTGGTAAGAAGTCATTATTCCGTAAACCAACAAATGAGTTCGAACAATACGAAGAGAAAAATGTCTATGATTTCCACATTTCACACAAAGACAACGAATTGATTCCACATCACCGACATTATCTTTAACGAATTCACAAAACTCATTTACACCATTTTGATATATCTCGTTTAACCTATTCTCCCACATCCATTGTCTCACCATCTTAAAAAAACCCTAATTATAACATGAAATATCAGATTTGAAATAAACAATCCAAAAATATTCAACTTTGTAACAAGTAAAGAGTAACTTACAAGAATTAGATGTATATAGTTGTGAGTTGTGAATGATAATGACACAGAATGGGTCGAAATGTAGTTTCTAGTGTTTTTTCGACTAAAGTTTTGAGAGATTTAAGTGCAAATAACGATTTAAAACGCATTTAAACAACTTCAGGTCGTCGGCGCCGTGGCCCCGTAATTCATCGCCGCGGCGCATATCCCACAACCCTTCTATGAAGGGTTGTGGAAACCAGGGCTGCGGCACCGATAGACGTCGCCGCGGAGTCGGCGACTTCCCGAGAGCACCCGAGAGTTGGAGCTCTCGGGAAGTCATAGGCGCCGCGGCGACGTCTATCAGTGCCGCGGCCCTGGTTTCTGGGTTCAGCGGCGCCAGGGCCCTGGTTTCTGGGTTCAGCGGCGCCGCGGCCCTGGTAGCCGTCGCCGCGGCGCCTGTGACTTCCCGAGAGCACCCGAGAGTTGGAGCTCTCGGGAAGACATAGGCGCCGCGGCGACGTCTACCAGTGCCGCGGCGCCGGTTTCTGGGTTCAGCAGCGCCGCGGCACTGGTAGCCGTCGCCGCGGCGAGGCTCCCACAACCCTTAGTGGAAGGGTTTTGGGATGTTTAAAATTTCGGGAAAACTTCAACTTTTTCATAACCCCGCCCAAATTTCGCCCAAAACGAACTTTCGACTTCTTCTTCTTCATTCTTCATTTTCACTCTCATTCCTCTCTCAAAACTCAATATCTCTCAAAACCCAAACTCATTCTCTCTCAAGCTTCTATTCTCCGGCGACTAAAATTCTCCGGCGACTCAAACCTCCGGCCACTCACTCTCTCACTCCGCCCTTCATTCCCTCACTCCGTTACTCACTCACTCCCTTACCCTCTCACTCCTCACTCCGCCCTCCCTCTTCCTCCCTCCCTCCTCACTCCCTCACTCCCTCACTCTCGCTCTGCCCTCCCTCTCCATCCCTACTCACTCTCTCACTCCGCCCTCCCTCTCCCTCCCTCCTCACTCTCTCATTCCGCCCTCCATCCCTCCTCACTCTCTCACTCCTCCCTCCCTCTCCCTCACTCCTCACTCCTCACTCTCTCACTCCGCCCTCCCTCTCTCACTCCTTCACTCCGCCCTCCATCTTCATTTTGTCGTCTCCCTCTCCCTGTTAATTCACCTCGTCCCTCAACGGTTAGTTTTTTTTACTACTATTTTTGGTTTGAAATTGGTAACTAGTTTAGATTCACATTCAAATATATTTTGTGTTTGGAATGGTTTAGGTTGACATTTATTTTGTGTTTGGAATGGATAATTAGTTTAGACGCATTGATATATATTTTGTGTTTGAAATTGTATTTTGAATTGTGTTTATAGATTCAATATCGACTACAACTACTACTACTTCTAGCGACGATATTAAAAAGAAACCTAGACGACTATTAGCATTAAATCCCGATGAGAAAGGAAAGAGAAGAAACACCCTTATGAGTCGTGTTAATAAAATTAGATGTCTTGGTAGAAAAATCACGATAGAGTTAGATTCCAAAGGGCAACCAAAGGGTAAGGAAGGTGATGTGTTGTTGAGTTACTTTGGCGTATTAGCTAGAGAATATGTTCCACTTTCGACTCGTGATTGGAGATTAAAAGAGAACGATCAATGAAAAGAGAGGATTTGGAACGAAATATGTGAAGGATTTTCGATTCCAATAGAACATAAGCACGATTGCCTCATGAGAGTAGGTGAAGCCGCAAAACTATTTCGTCACGAGTTATATCACGATCTTCTCAAAGACAAAATCAATGAACCAAGCTCGTTAAAAAGACCAAGTTGTGTTTTAAAATTTTACACGAGTATCACCGAAGAAGATTGGGTGAAGTTTGTTGAGTATAGACGAAGCGCAACTTTCAAGCAAACGTCGGAGCAAGGGAAAACTAATTCCGCTAAAGTGGAATACAAATCTCGATGTTGCCGAGATGGATATCGAAAACTAGATGAACAAAAGGTTGAGTTTTTTCATTTATTTATTTTGTATTCGGTTTTAACATTTAATATATGATTACTTGTTAATTAATAGCACGACGAAACCGGGCGATGGGCAACGTTAGAAGAATTATGGATTGACTCGCGTAAGAAAGACGGGATAGACGGAAAAGAGTTCAAGAATGACAAAGATCGACTAATGGGAGAATCAATTGTAAGATTTTAAATAATGTAAATTATATTTTTAATATTTTTATTTACAAATTATTATAATATGTAGCAAAAATTATCTCAACAAGCAATCGAAGGTACTTTTATCCCGGAAACGGGAAAAAGTATCTTGCAAGAAGCCATGGGAGCAAAGAAATATGTTTGCGGTCAATCCAAACATGTTGCCAAGCGTTTCAAGTATTTTGTTCCTCCGACTCCAAATGAAGAACTTAACAAGATGCAGCTCGAAATGCGTCTCGGGTTGATGGAGTTTAAAAATGATATCTTGAAAGCGGTTAATGGTCGTGGTGGTACAAGTGTCGGAGAAGCGAGTGTTGATCTAGTTGAAGATAATATTAATGCAAGTGGCGTTAATATTGAAGAGAAGACTAAGATTCAAGAAGTCGTCGAAGAGGTCGTCTCTTTAGGTAATCTTTATTCATGCTTATTTATTTACTTCAAAAGTTTGCTTATTTTCGGTATTAAATCGGTGATTTTCATAGGACATGACGATATACATAAACCTTCGAAAGTCGATCCGATTATTGTGGAAAAACTAACTAGTGTTCGGGCTAGTTGCTCATTGAATCCAACCACACCGGTGACCCGTGTTCAAATGAAAGTGTCGAATGTTTTCTCTACATTGACGATATTGTGGAAGGAAACACAATCCATGTTGCAAATGGGAGAGTATATTTGAACGAGGGCGTAATTCACTTCTCAAGTTTAGAGGAAGGAAATGCACGTGTGAGCGTTTCTGGCGTTTTGGTTAAGAAAGCCAAATTACCGATTCCCACCGAAGAAGCTCTAACCGTAGAAGATGCAATGGGAGGTTTAACCGTAAAATTTCAAACTTGAAAACAAAGGCGCTATTGGCCACGGACAATCAACATACATAAGGTCAATGGCCGCGCCAAGACAAAGCGGTAACACGGAATGTGGATATTTTGTTTTATGTTATATGCGAGAAATAGTTGTAGGAGGTATAAGTAGATTAGGAAACAAAAACACGTATACACCTTTGGATATAGAGAGAGTAAGAGAATAGTGGATTAACTATGTACAAACATTTATTGAATGTGATGATTAGTTACATTTTGTGATATTGAATGTATATTTTTTAGATGATTTTGAATGATTATGATGATTTTGGATGTATAGTATGTTTTTAGATTAATTGTGCATGTATTATGCAGGTAATTATATGATATTTTGGGTTTAATCCAATAATAATGAAGAGATGCACTCTTCGGACAATGGCGCCGCGGCGACATATGTTTGGAGCCGCGGCCCCAAGTCCCACAACGGATTCAAACATCCGTTGTGGGAGCTGCGCCGCGGCACTGAGTTTCCAAGCCATGGCACCAGGTGTCCTACAATAAGCGCCGCAGCGATCCTTTATGGCGCCGCGGCGCCGCGGCCCATAACGGATGTTGGGATCCGTTGTGGGACTCCGGTGCCGCGGCACCGATTGTTAGGGCCGCGGCGATATAGGGCCGCGGCCCCAAGTCCCACAACGGATCCAACCAACCGTTGTGGGACTTGGGGCCGCGGCGCCGTAAAGGGTCGCCGCGGCGATAAGTTTTCAAAAATAAAAAAAATTTACAACCGATAATTGATTGGTTGTTGAATTTCCCACAACCCATAGACATTCGGTGTGGGAAATATGAACATTCCACACCGGAAGTTTAAGGGTTGTGGGAAATTCCACAACTCAGGATCCCACAACCGTTATTAAGGGTTGTGGGAAAATTTCACACCCCTTATTAAGGGTTGTGGGAACAAGTTTTTCTACTAGTGTTATTCTTGTCAAACGTATCTTTAACTTGTCAAAACGTAAGTTTAACTTGTTAAAAACGTACTTTAACTTTTTAAAAACGTTATTTTACTTGTCACAATGAAACTTTATCTTGTAAAAAACGTACTTTAACTTGTAAATAACATAATTAAACTTATCAAAATGTAACTTTAACTTGTAAAAAAACGTACTTTAACTTGTAAAAAACCTAATTTATCTTGTCAAACGTAACTTTAACTTCTCAAAACGTAAGTTTAACTTGTTAAAAACGTACTTTAACTTTTAAAAAACGTTATTTTACTTGTCACAACGAAACTTTATCTTGTAAAAAACGTACTTTAACTTGTAAAAAACATAATTAAACTTATCAAAACGTAACTTCAACTTGTAAAAAATGCACTTTAACTTGTCAAAATGTAATTTTAATGTGTCAAAACGTAACTTTTAGTTCTTAAAACGTAACTTTAACGTGTAAAAAATGTACTTTAACTTGTAAAAAACGTTCTTCAACTTGTAAAACACTTACTTTAACTTGTAAAAAATGTACGTCAACTTGTAAAAAACGTACATTAATTTGTAAAAAACGTATTTGAACTTGTAAAAAACCTAATTTAACTTGTCAAAATGTAACTTTAATTTGTCAAAATGAAACTTTACCTTGTTAAAAAAGTACTTTAACTTGTAAAAAACGTACTTTAACTTGTCCAAAAGTAACTTTAACTTGTCCAAAAGTAACTTTAACTTGTAAAAAACCTACTTTAACTTGTCAAAACGTAACTTTAACTAGTGAAAACGTAAGTTTAACTTTTTAAAAACATACATTAACTTGTAAAAAACGTAATGTAACTTTGCAAAAATGTTGTTTAAGTTGTAACAGATGTACTTTAACATGTAAAAAACATACTTCAACTTGTAAAAAACCTACTTTAATTTGTCAATACGTAAATTTAACAGGTCAAAACGTAAGTTTAACTTGTTAAAAACGTAATTTAACATGTCAAAACGTACTTTAAAATGTCAAAATGTAATTTTAAAGTGTCAAAACGTAACTTTAACTTGTAAAAAATGTACTTTAACTTGTAAAAAATGTACTTTAACTTGTAAAAAAACGTAGTTTAACTTGTCAAAATGTAACTTTAACTTGTAAAAAACCTACTTTAACTTGTCAAAACGTAACTTTAACTTGTCAAAACGTAACTTTAACTTGTTAAAAACGTACTTTAACTTTTCAAAATGTAATTTTAAGGTGTCAAAACGTAACTTCAAGTTGTTAAAACGTAACTTTAACTGGTAAAAAATGTACTTATAATTTTTAAAAATCGTACTTCAACTTGTAAAACTCTTACTATAACTTGTAAAAAATGTACTTCAAATTTTAAAAAACGTACTTTAACTTGTAAAAAACGTATTTTAACGTGTCAAAATGTAACTTTAACTTGTCAAAACGTAATTGAACTTGTTAAAAGCGTACTTTAACTTGTAAAAAATATAATTTAACTTGTCAAAATGTAACTTTAACTTGTCAAAACGTAACTTTAACTTCTTAAAAACGTACTTGAACTTGTAATAAACGTACTTTAACTTGTAAAAAACGTACTTCAACTTGTAAAATACGTACTTTAACTTGTAAAAAACGTATTTTAACGTGTCAAAATGTATCTTTAACTTGTCAAAACGTAACTTTAACTTGTTAACAACGTACTTTAACTTTTGAAAATTGTAATTTTACTAGTCACAACAAAAATTTATCTTGTAAAAAATGAACTTTAACTTGTAAAAAACATAATTAAACTTGTCAAAACGTAACTTTAACTTGTAAAAATGTAACTTTAATGTGTCAAAACGTAACTTTAAGTTGTTAAAACGTAATTTATTTGTAAAAAATGTACTTTAACTTGTAAAAAATATACTTCAACTTGTAAAACACGTACTTTAACTTGTAAAAAACATACTTCGACATGTAAAAAATGTACTTTAACTTGTAAAAAACGTATTTTAACGTGCCAAAATGTAACTTTAACTTGTCAGAAAGTGACTTTAACTTGTTAAAAATGTACTTTAACTTGTAAAAAACGTAATTTAACTTGTCAAAATGTAACTTTAACATGTCAAAACGTAACTTTTACTTGTTAAAAACGTACTTTAACATGTAAAAAACATACTTTAACTTGTAAAAAACATATTTTAACTTTTCAAAACATAACTTTAACGTGTTAAAAACGTACTTTAACTTGTAAAAAAGGTAATTTAACTTGTCAAAAAGTTACTTTAACTTGTCAAAACGTAACTTTAACTTGTTAAAAACGTTCTTTAACTTTTTAAAACGTACTTCAACTTGTAAAAAAACGTACTTTAACTTGTAAAAAAATATTTTAACTTGTTAAAATGTAACTTTAACTTGTCAAAACGGAACTTTAACCTTTTAAAAACGTACTTTAACTTGTAAAAAACGTACTTTAACTTGAAAAAACCTACTTTAACTTTTCGAAAAGTAACTTTAACTTGTCAAAACGTAAGTTTAACTTGTTAAAAACGTACTTTAACTTTTACAAAACATAATTTTACTTGTTACAACGAAACTTTATCTTGTAAAAAATGTACTTTAACTTGTAAAAAGCATAATTAAACTTATCAAAACGTAACTTTTACTTTTAAAAAACCTACTTTAACTTGTCAAAATGTAATTTTAATTTGTTAACACATAACTTTAAGTTTTTAAAACGTAACTTTAACTGGTAAAAATGAACTTCAACTTGTAAAACACTTACTTTAACTTGTAAAAAACGTACTTCAACTTGTAAATAACGTAATTTAACTTGTAAAAAACCTACTTTAACTTGTCAAAACGTAAGTTTAAATTGTTAAAAACATACATTCGCTTTTAAAAAACGTACTCTAACTTGTCAAAAATATGTTTTTACTTGTAACAAATGTACTTTAACTTGTAAAAACGTACTTCAACATGTAAAAAGCGAACTTTAACTTGTAAAAAACATATTTTAACTTGTCAAAAAGTAACTTTAACTTGTTAAAACGTAAGTTTAACTTCTTAAAAACATACTTTAACTTTTAAAAAACGTAATTTTACTTGTCACAACGAAACTTTATATTGTAAAAAAACGTACTTTAACTTGTAAAAAACATAATTAAACTTATCAAAACAAAACTTTAACTTGTAAAAAACGTAATTTAACTTGTCAAAATGTAATTTTAATGTGTCAAAACGTATATTTAACTTGTTAAAAATGTACTTTAACTAGTTAAAAACGTACTTCAAATTGTAAAAAATGTAGTTTAACTTGTAAAAAACGTATTTTAACTTGTCATATGTAACTTTAACTTGTAAAAATGGAACTTTAACTTGCTAAAAACGTACTTTAACTTGTCAAAAATGTACTTTAACTTGTCAAAACGTAACTTTAACTTGTCAAAACGTAACTTAAACTTGTTAAAAACATACATTAACTTGTAAAAAAGATAATTTAACTTGTCAAAAATGTTGTTTAACTTGAAAGAAATGTACTTTAACTTGTAAAAAATGAACTTCAACTTGTAAAACAAATACTTTAACTTGTAAAAAACGTACTTCAACTTGTAAAAAACGTACTTTAACTTGTAAAAAACGTATTTTAACGTGTCAAATTGTAACTTTAACTTGTCAAAACGTAACTTTAACTTGTTCAAAACGTACTTTAACTTGTAAAAAACGTAATTGAACTTGTCAAAATGTAACTTTAACTTGTCAAAATGTAACTTTAACTTGTTAAAAACGTACATTAACTTGTAAAAAACGTACTTTAACTTGTCAAAACGTAACTTTAACTTGTAAAAAACATACATTAACTTGTAAAAAATATACTTTAACTTGTCAAAAATGTTGTTTAACTTGAAACAAATGTACTTTAACTTGTAAAAAACAAACTTCGACTTGTAAAACAAATACTTTAACTTGTAAAAAATGTACTTTAACTAGTAAAAAACGTACTTTAACTTGTAAAAAAACGTATTTTAACGTGTCAAAATGTAACTTTAACTTATCAAAACGTAACTTTAACTTGTTCAAAACGTACTTTAACTTGTAAAAAACGTAATTGAACTTGTCAAAATGTAACTTTAACTTGTTAAAAACGTACTTTAACTTGGAAAAAAACGTACTTTAACTTGTAAAAAACGTACTTTAAATTGTCAAAACGTAACTTTAACTTGTAAAAAACATACATTAACTTATAAAAAATATACTTTAACTTGTCAAAAATGTTGTTTAACTTGAAACAAATGTACTTTAACTTGTAAAAACCGAACTTCAACTTCTAAAACAAATACTTTAACTTGTAAAAAACGTACTTCAACTTCTGAAAAACGTACTTTACCTTGTAAAAAACATATTTTAACGTGTCAAAATGTAACTTTAACTTGTCAAAACGTTACTTTAACTTGTAAAAACGGACTTTAACTTATTAAAAATGTACTTTAACATGTAAAAAACTAACTTTAACTTGTCAAACCGTAACTTTAAGTTGTTAAAAACGTACTTCAACTTGTTAAAAACGTACTTTAACTTTTAAAAAACGTATTTTAACATGTCAAAATGTAACTTTAACTTGTTAAAACGGAACTTTAAATTGTTAAAAACGTACTTTAACTTGTAAAAAACATACTTTAACTTGTCAAAAAGTAACTTTAACTGTCAAAACGTAAGTTTAACTTGTTAAATCATTCTTTAACTTTAAAAAACGTAATTTTAATTGCCACAACGAAACTTTATATTGTAAAAAACGTACTTTAACCTGTAAAAAACATAATTAAACTTATTAAAACGTAACTTTAACTTGTAAAAAACGTATTTTAACTTGTCAAAATGTAATTTTAATGTGTCAAAAACGTCACTTTAAGTCGTTAAAACGTAACTTTAACTGGTTAAAAATGTACTTTAACTTGTAAAAAACGTACTTCAACTTGTAAAACACTTACTTTAACTTGTAAAAAACGTACTTTAACTTGTAAAAAACGTACTTTAACTAGTAAATAATGTACTTTAACTTCTAAAAAACGTACTTCAATTGGTAAAACCCTTACTTTAACTTGTAAAAAACGTACTTTAACTTGTAAAAAAACGTACTTTAACTTGTAAAAAACTTATTTTAACGTGTCAAAATGTAACTTTAACTTGTCAAAACGTAACTTTAACTTGTTAAAAACGTACTTTAACTTGTAAAAAACGTATTTTAACTTGTCAAAATGTAACTTTAACTTGTCAAAACATAACTTTAACTTGTTAAAAACGTACTTTAACCTGTTAAAAATATAATTTAACTTGTCAATATGTAACTTTAACTTGTCAAAACGTAAATTTAACTTGTTAAAAATGTACTTTAACTTGTAAAAAACGTACTTTAACTTGTATAAAACGTACTTCAACTTGTAAAAAATGTACTTTAACTTTTAAAAATGTAATTTTAATGTGTCAAAACGTAACTTTAAGTTGTTAAAACGTAACTTTAACTAACAAATGTACTTTAATTTGTAAAAAACATACATTAACTTGTAAAAAACATACTTTAACTTGTTAAAAATGTGGTTTAACTTATAACAAATGTACTTTAACTTGTAAAAAATGTACTTCAACTTGTAAAAACCGTACTTTAACTTGTAAAAATCATACTTTAACTTGTCAAAAAGTACCTTTAACTTGTCAAAACGTAAGTTTAACTTGTTAAAAACATACTTAAACTTTTAAAAAACATAATTAAACTTATCAAAACGTGACTTTAACTTGTAAAAAACGTACTTTAACTTGTCTAAATGTAAAATTAATGTGTCAAAACGTAACTTTAAGTTGTTAAAACGTAACTTTAACTGGTAAAAATTGTACTTTAACTTGTAAAAAACGTACTTTAACTTTTAAAACACGTACTTCGACTTGTAAAAAACGTATTTTAACGTGTCCAAATGTAACTTGAACTTGTCAAAATGTAACTTTAACTTGTTAAAAACGTACTTTAACTTGAAAAAAAGTAATTTAACTTGTCAAAAAGTAACTTTAACTTGTTAAAAATTTATTTTAACTTGTAAAAAACGTACTTTAACTTGTAAAAAACGTACTTCAACTTGTAAACAACGTACTTTAACTTGTCAAAATGTAATTTTAACGTGTCAAAACGTAACTTTAAGTTGTTAAAACGTAACTTTAACTCGTAAAAAATGTACTTCAACTTGTAAAACACTTACTTTAACTTGTAAAAAACGTACTTCAACTTGTCAAAAACGTACTTTGACTTGTAAAAAACGTATTTCAACTTGTCAAAAAGTAACTTTGACTTGTAAAAAACGTACCTTATGATGTAAAAAACGTACTTTAACTTGTCAAAACGTAACTTAACTTGTTAAAAACGTACTTTAACTTGTAAAAAACGTAATTTAACTTGTCAAAATGTAACTTTAACTTGTCCAAACGTAACTTTAACTTGTTAAAAACGTACTTTAACTAGTTAAAAACGTACTTCAAATTGTAAAAAACGTAGTTTAACTTGTAAAAAACGTATTTTAACTTGTCATATGTAACTTTAACTTGTCAAAATGGAACTTTAACTTGCTAAAAACGTACTGTAACTTGTAAAAAACGTACTTTTACTTGTCAAAACGTAACTTTAACATGTCAAAACGTAACTTTAACTTGTTAAAAGCATACTTTCTCTTTTAAAAAACGTAATTTTACTTATCAAAAATGTTGTTTAACTTGAAACAAATGTACTTTAACTTGTAAAAAACGAACTTCAACTTGTAAAACAAATACTTTAACTTGTAAAAAACGTACTTCAACTTGTAAAAAACGTACTTTAACTTGTAAAAAACGTATTTTAATGTGTCAAAATGTAACTTTAACTTGTCAAAAACTTGTTCAAAACGTACTTTAACTTGTAAAAAACGTAATTGATCTTGTCAAAATGTAACTTTAACTTGTCAAAATGTAACTTTAACTTGTTAAAAACGTACTTTAACTTGTAAAAAACGTACTTTAACTTGTAAAAAACGTACTTTAACTTGTCAAAACGTAACTTTAACTTGTAAAAAACAAACATTAACTTGTAAAAAATATAATTTAACTTGTTAAAAATGTTGTTGAACTTGAAACAAATGTACTTTAACTTGTAAAAAACGTACTTCAACTTGTAAAAAACGTACTTTAACTTGTAAAAAACGTATTTTAACGTGTCAAAATGTAACTTTAACTTGTCAAAACGTAACTTTAACTTGTAAAAACGTACTTTAACTTGTAAAAAATGTACTTTAACTTGTAAAAAACGTACTTTAACTTGTCAAAACGTAACTTTAACTTGTTAAAAACGTACTTCAACTTCTTAAAAACGTACTTTAACTTGTCAAAATGTAACTTTAACTTGTTAAAACGAAACTTTAACTTGTTAAAAACATATTTTAACTTGTCAAAATGTAACTTTAACTTGTCAAAACATAACTTTAACTTGTTAAAAACGTACTTTAACCTGTTAAAAATATAATTTAACTTGTCAATATGTAACTTTAACTTGTCAAAACGTAACTTTAACTTGTTAAAAATGTACTTTAACTTGTAAAAAACGTACTTTAACTTGTATAAAACGCACTTCAACTTGTAAAAAATGTACTTTAACTTTTAAAAATGTAATTTTAATGTGTCAAAACGTAACTTTAAGTTGTTAAAACGTAACTTTAACTAACAAATGTACTTTAATTTGTAAAAAACATACTTTTAACTTGTAAAAAACATACTTTAACTTGTTAAAAATGTGGTTTAACTTATAACAAATGTACTTTAACTTGTAAAAAATGTACTTCAACTTGTAAAAACCGTACTTTAACTTGTAAAAATCATACTTTAACTTGTCAAAAAGTACCTTTAACTTGTCAAAACGTAAGTTTAACTTGTTAAAAACATACTTAAACTTTTAAAAAACATAATTAAACTTATCAAAACGTGACTTTAACTTGTAAAAAACGTACTTTAACTTGTCTAAATGTAAAATTAATGTGTCAAAACGTAACTCTAAGTTGTTAAAACGTAACTTTAACTGGTAAAAATTGTACTTTAACTTGTAAAAAACGTACTTTAACTTTTAAAACACGTACTTCGACTTGTAAAAAACGTATTTTAACGTGTCCAAATGTAACTTGAACTTGTCAAAATGTAACTTTAACTTGTTAAAAACGTACTTTAACTTGAAAAAAAGTAATTTAACTTGTCAAAAAGTAACTTTAACTTGTTAAAAATTTATTTTAACTTGTAAAAAACGTACTTTAACTTGTAAAAAACGTACTTCAACTTGTAAACAACGTACTTTAACTTGTCAAAATGTAATTTTAACGTGTCAAAACGTAACTTTAAGTTGTTAAAACGTAACTTTAACTGGTAAAAAATGTACTTCAACTTGTAAAACACTTACTTTAACTTGTAAAAAACGTACTTCAACTTGTCAAAAACGTACTTTGACTTGTAAAAAACGTATTTCAACTTGTCAAAAAGTAACTTTGACTTGTAAAAAACGTACTTTAACTTGTCAAAACGTAACTTAACTTGTTAAAAACGTACTTTAACTTGTAAAAAACGTAATTTAACTTGTCAAAATGTAACTTTAACTTGTCCAAACGTAACTTTAACTTGTTAAAAACGTACTTTAACTAGTTAAAAACGTACTTCAAATTGTAAAAAACGTAGTTTAACTTGTAAAAAACGTATTTTAACTTGTCATATGTAACTTTAACTTGTCAAAATGGAACTTTAACTTGCTAAAAACGTACTGTAACTTGTAAAAAACGTACTTTTACTTGTCAAAACGTAACTTTAACATGTCAAAACGTAACTTTAACTTGTTAAAAGCATACTTTCTCTTTTAAAAAACGTAATTTTACTTGTCAAAAATGTTGTTTAACTTGAAACAAATGTACTTTAACTTGTAAAAAACGAACTTCAACTTGTAAAACAAATACTTTAACTTGTAAAAAACGTACTTCAACTTGTAAAAAACGTACTTTAACTTGTAGAAAACGTATTTTAATGTGTCAAAATGTAACTTTAACTTGTCAAAAACTTGTTCAAAACGTACTTTAACTTGTAAAAAACGTAATTGATCTTGTCAAAATGTAACTTTAACTTGTCAAAATGTAACTTTAACTTGTTAAAAACGTACTTTAACTTGTAAAAAACGTACTTTAACTTGTAAAAAACGTACTTTAACTTGTCAAAACGTAACTTTAACTTGTAAAAAACAAACATTAACTTGTAAAAAATATAATTTAACTTGTTAAAAATGTTGTTGAACTTGAAACAAATGTACTTTAACTTGTAAAAAACGTACTTCAACTTGTAAAAAACGTACTTTAACTTGTAAAAAACTTATTTTAACGTGTCAAAATGTAACTTTAACTTGTCAAAACGTAATTTTAACTTGTAAAAACGTACTTTAACTTGTAAAAAATGTACTTTAACTTGTAAAAAACGTACTTTAACTTGTCAAAACGTAACTTTAACTTGTTAAAAACGTACTTTAACCTGTTAAAAATATAATTTAACTTGTCAATATGTAACTTTAACTTGTCAAAACGTAACTTTAACTTGTTAAAAATGTACTTTAACTTGTAAAAAACGTACATTAACTTGTATAAAACGCACTTCAACTTGTAAAAAATGTACTTTAACTTTAAAAAATGTAATATAATGTGTCAAAACGTAACTTTAAGTTGTTAAAACGTAACTTTAACTAACAAATGTACTTTAATTTGTAAAAAACATACATTAACTTGTAAAAAACATACTTTAACTTGTTAAAAATGTGGTTTAACTTATAACAAATGTACTTTAACTTGTAAAAAATGTACTTCAACTTGTAAAAACCGTACTTTAACTTGTAAAAATCATACTTTAACTTGCCAAAAATTACCTTTAACTTGTCAAAACGTAAGTTTAACTTGTTAAAATCATACTTAAACTTTTAAAAAACATAATTAAACTTATCAAAACGTGACTTTAATTTGTAAAAAACGTACTTTAACTTGTCTAAATGTAAAATTAATGTGTCAAAACGTAACTCTAAGTTGTTAAAACGTAACTTTAACTGGTAAAAATTGTACTTTAACTTGTAAAAAACGTACTTCAACTTGTAAAAGACTTACTTTAACTTTTAAAACACGTACTTCGACTTGTAAAAAACGTATTTTAACGTGTCCAAATGTAACTTGAACTTGTCAAAATGTAACTTTAACTTGTTAAAAACGTACTTTAACTTGAAAAAAAAGTAATTTAACTTGTCAAAACGTAACTTTAACTTGTTAAAAATTTATTTTAACTTGTAAAAAACGTACTTTAACTTGTAAAAAACGTACTTCAACTTGTAAACAACGTACTTTAACTTGTCAAAATGTAATTTTAACGTGTCAAAACGTAACTTTAAGTTGTTAAAACGTAACTTTAACTGGTAAAAAATGTACTTCAACTTGTAAAATACTTACTTTAACTTGTAAAAAACGTACTTCAACTTGTCAAAAACGTACTTTGACTTGTAAAAAACGTATTTCAACTTGTCAAAAAGTAACTTTGACTTGTAAAAAACGTACCTTATGATGTAAAAAACGTACTTTAACTTGTCAAAACGTAACTTAACTTGTTAAAAACGTACTTTAACTTGTAAAAAACGTAATTTAACTTGTCAAAGTGTAACTGTTATGGGTGATTTTCTCCAAGCTCTGAAAGCATCAAAAGTCCAACCCAAAATTGAATAAGGCAAGATAGCCCAAGAAGTCAGAGTCTGGTTAGGGGAGATCGTGACGACGGCTGTGGAATTCTTGCTCAATCACGAAAATTCTTCTTTGAAGGCAGACTGTCCTTACCAAACAAGCATGTCATGCCTAACGTACCGTAAGGCAGACCCCTCCTTACCAAGTAGGCATGCCTTGCCTAACGTATCGTAAGGCAAACCCCCCTCAGCAAGTCTTCCTCATTAGTAGGCAGACCCTCCTCACCAAACAAGTGATCCCTACCTAACGTATCGTTAGGCAGACCTTCCTCACTTGGCAGGCAAGCCCTCCTCATCAGGCAAGCTTACCCTCGTCGTCAGGCACGCCTCTCCTGGACAAGAATGCAGGCCCTCCTTATCAAGAAGGGGGGCATCCCCTTGTCGGACAGGCAGACCCCCCTCGTCAAGCAAGGAAGCCTCTCCTTAGAACGCGGGCGTGCCCCGTCATTAGGCATACCACCCCTAAGCAAGGAGGCAAGCCCTCCCCGCGTGGCAGGCAAGCCCTACTCGTCAGGCAGGCAAGCCCTACTCGCCAGGCAGGCTTGCCCTCATAAGGCAGATCTCCCCTAAGTAAGGAGGTAAGCCCTCCTCGAAAGGCAGGCAGGATCTCCTCGTCAAGCGGGCATACCTCCCCTAAGGAAGGAGGCAAGCCCTCCCCGCGTGGCAGGCAAGCCCTACTCGCCAGGCAGGCTTGCCCTCATCAGGCAGACCTCCCCTAAGTAAGGAGGTAAGCCCTCCTCGAAAGGCAGGCAGGCTCTCCTCGTCAAGCGGGCATACCTCCCCTAAGCAAGGAGGCAAGCCCTCCCCGCGTGGCAGGCAAGCCCTACTCGCCAGGCAGGCAAGCCCTACTCGCCAGGCAGGCAAGCCCTACTCGCCAGGCACGCTTGCCCTCATCAGGCAGACCTCCCCTAAGTAAGGAGGTAAGCCCTCCTCGAAAGGCAGGCAGGCTCTCCTCGTCAAGCGGGCATACCTCCCCTAAGGAAGGAGGCAAGCTCTCCCCGCGTGGCAGGCAAGCCCTACTCGCCAGGCAGGCAAGCCCTACTCGCCAGGCAGGCTTGCCCTCATCAGGCAGACCTCCCCTAAGTAAGGAGGTAAGCCCTCCTCGAAAGGCAGGCAGGCTCTCCTCGTCAAGCGGGCATACCTCCCCTAAGCAAGGAGGCAAGCCCTCCCCGCGTGGCAGGCAAGCCCTACTCGCCAGGCAGGCAAGCCCTACTCGCCAGGCAGGCTTGCCCTCATCAGGCAGATCTCCCCTAAGTAAGGAGGTAAGCCCTCCTCGAAAGGCAGGCAAGATCTCCCGTCAAGCGGGAAAACCTTACTCGCCAGGCAGGCCTGCCGTCGTCAGGCAGACCTCCCCTAAGTAAGGAGGTAAGCCATCCTCGAAAGGCAGGCAGGCTCTCCTCGTCAAGCGGGCAAGCCCTACTCGCCATGCCGGCCTGCCCTCATCAGGCAGACCTCCCCTAAGTAAGGAGGTAAGCCCTCCTCGCAAGGCAGGCATGCTCTCCTCGCCAGGCAGGCTTGCCCTCATCAGGCAGACCCCTCCTAAGTAAGGGGATAAGCCCTCCTCGCAAGGCAGGCATGCCCTCCTCGTCAAGCAGGCAGGCCCTACCCGCCAGGCAGGCTCGCCCTCCTCGTCAAGCAGGCAGGCCATACTCGCCAGGCAGGCTTGCCCTCATCAGGCAGACCCCTCCTAGGTAAGGGGATAAGCCCTCCTCGCAAGGCAGGCATGCCCTCCTCGTCAAGCAGGCAGGCCCTACTCGCCAGGCAGACTCGCCCTCCTTGCCAAGCAGGCAGGCCATACTCGCCAGGCAGGCTTGCCCTCATCAGGCAGACCTCTCCTAAATAAGGAGATAAGCCCTCCTCGCAAGGCAGGCATGCCCTTCTCCTCAAGCAGGCAGGTCCTACTCGCCAGGCAGGCTCGCCCTCCTTGTCAAGCAGGCAGGCCATACTCGCCAGGCAGGCTTGCCCTCATCAGGCAGACCTCTCCTAAGTAAGGAAATAAGCCCTCCTCGCAAGGCAGGCAGGCTCTCCTCGTCAAGCAGGCAGGCCCTACCCGCCAGGCAGGCTCGCCCTCCTCGTCAAGCAGGCAGGCCATACTCGCCAGGCAGGCTTGCCCTCATCAGGCAGACCCCTCCTAGGTAAGGGGATAAGCCCTCCTCGCAAGGCAGGCATGCCCTCCTCGTCAAGCAGGCAGGCCCTACTCGCCAGGCAGACTCGCCCTCCTTGCCAAGCAGGCAGGCCATACTCGCCAGGCAGGCTTGCCCTCATCAGGCAGACCTCTCCTAAATAAGGAGATAAGCCCTCCTCGCAAGGCAGGCATGCCCTCCTCGTCAAGCAGGCAGGTCCTACTCGCCAGGCAGGCTCGCCCTCCTTGTCAAGCAGGCAGGCCATACTCGCCAGGCAGGCTTGCCCTCATCAGGCAGACCTCTCCTAAGTAAGGAAATAAGCCCTCCTCGCAAGGCAGGCAGGCTCTCCTCGTCAAGCGGGCAAGCCCTACTCGCCAGGCAGGCCTGCCCTCATCAGGCAAACTTCCCCTAAGCAAGGAGGTAAGCCCTCCTCGCAAGGCAGGCTCGCCCTCCATGTCAAGTAGGCAGGCCCTACGTGCCAGGCAGGCTCGCCCTCCTTGTCAAGCAGGCAGGCCCTACTCGCCAGGCAAGCTCGCTCTCGTCAGGCAGATCCCCCGTAAGCAAGGAGATAAGCCCTCATCACGGGCAGGAGACCCTACTCAAAATTCATTAGAACCAACAAATGACAAATTTACCCCGAGTCACCATATCACTATAAATACCTCTAAGTCATTCATTTGGAGGTAAGTTTTTTCGGAACTTAAAAAACCTCTGCTTCTCTCTCATCTTAGACATTTTCTGTCTAGAATCCATTACCAAAAATAGAATCTCTATTCACCTCACATAACACTCGTACTAATGTTGAGCGTCGGAGTGTTCCCCGGAGGAAACCCCTCTAGGGTTCTCTAGCTCACGTTTTTCTATTCTACAGGTGAAGGGCCACCAGAGATATCTTTCCGTGACGGCGGAGGCAGGATAGTTTTGAGACAATTTTCCCATTCGACCACTGCGCGGTCATATGGTCCGGCCCTAGACCGAACCGCGGACCGGTTCAAGTGTTGATCCATTTTCAGGCATTAACATTTTGGCGCTAGAAGGAGGGGGACTCGAAGAACAACCACGAGATCTCACCAGCAAATCTACCTTTAGGTACTCCAAGTAACAAGCATAGAGCATTCTGTTCAAGATGTCAAATCAAGCAACCTTCGCCGAAGACGCCGCTCCTCGCCCCGTGGGGAGCATTGCACTTAACAGTCGAGCGCAAGTCCAAGCACAACAAAATCAAACTCAGGATGCGCCCCAGGCAAGCGTGACGTCTGACCCCGTACAGGATGAAAGGGACACTCGGATGGTGCGCCTCAAGGATAATCTTTTTCGATTGACCGGCTTCTTATAGAGGATTGGGGGCTATGAACCGACCATAGAGGATATCCTATAAGTTCATTTGGAACACGAAATGTTCAACCACGGACCCACCTGTGACGGGGTGCACGGTGAGGATATTTTACCATCCCAGCAGGGCAAAAGCAAGGCCCTCCCCGAAATTTCTGCTTCAAACCCCGACCTCAAACATGCTCGAAACGCGTTTCGACGTGTTGACGATCGCCCGAGGTTACCGTCTAGACTACTCAGTGAGGACACACACCAGCAAGACGCTCAAGTGCAATATGGAGCGCAGTCCGACACCTCCCGAAGGTCGGTGTTCGGCCGGCTTGGAACTAGAGAAGAAGTGGCAGATAACAAGGATGCAAGAAGGTTTGGTCGACCCCAACATGTATACACCACTCATAAGCCAAGTAAGGATAGGGATTTAAGAAGCCACCTTAATCGACGGTAGGAGGTCACGCATCAGCATACCCCTCAAGACTGATGGGTAAACAAACGACGTTGTACAGGTACCAGGAAACTCGCCCGTACGGCAGGAAAGGCCGCTCCACCAAACAGATGGAAAAGAGCATGCACAACGGTGTCACTTCCCGCAACAGCATCTCCGCCCAGTCCGGATTCAATAAATATTGTGCAGGGATTACAAAATGAGTTACGGAAGCTCCGAGCTATGCAAAACACAAAGCATGCCGTTCAGAGCATGGTCGAAGGAACAACCTCCCGCCTGGCCCTTCATTTGCTCACCAACGAGATAACAAGGCACACCCAGGTTGCCATGTGTCAGGCGTTCTACCTCACCCTCTCAGGTGCGGCATTCGAATGATACCAGAAGCTAGCCAAGGGGATTATAGGATCATTTGAAGAGCTGAAGGAACGTTTCATTACCCGTTTCGCAAGCTCGTTGATACAGAATAAGGAGTAGTCGTACATGTGGTCACTCAAGCAACAGACCAGCGAGAGCCTCCAACACCATCTAAGCATATTTACAGAAGAGGTAAACAAGGTGTGCGACTATACGGACAGCGAACCAATTATCGCCCTCATCGACGGGCTCAAGACGGACGATTTCCTGATATCGCTCGTTGGATAAAGACCAACGACTATGTCGGAGCGCGGGCAGTCCAGCACATCTCCATTGAGTAATACCTGGACGGTCAAAGAGCGTCCGAGCGAAGGATTCGACAAAGAGATGATGAAGATTACAATTGGGATGATTCTCGGAAGAAAAAGATTCGTCACCCTACGTCTGGAACCACCAGTGTTCGTCCTCCGAGAGATCTTAAGCCTGGGTTACCGGATAGGTTACTGAGTGACATGACCTTCACGCTATTTTCAAACACGACATATATAATCATAAGTCTCCGCGACGAAGGCGTCCAAGTGACCCTCTCGCTTCACAGAGGTTTGCGACGTCAAGGATGTCAAGCCCGACAGCAGAGAAGGTGTCCAAGCGACCCTCCCGTCTAAATAAGATTTTCGGCATCAACGATGTCCATCCCGACAGTGAAGAAGGTGTCCGAGAGACCCGCCCGCCTCAAATACGCTTGCGACGTCGAGGATGTCTAGGCTGATAGCGAAAGAGGCGTCCAAACGACCCTCCCGCCTGCAGCATCAATGATATCTAATCCGACAGCAGAGAAGGCGTCCAAGCGACCCTCCCGCATGCGGCATCAATGATGCCCATCCCGACAGCGGAGAAGGCATCCTAGCGACCCTCCCGCTTCACTGAGGCTCGCGACGGCAAAGATGTCTAGCCAGACAGCGGAGAAAGTGTCCAAGCGACCTTCCCGCCTCACAAAGGCTCGTGACGTCAAAGATGTCCAGCCCAACAGCGGAGAAGGCGTCCAAACGACGCTCCCGCATGCGGCATCAATGATGTACAACCCGACAGCGGTGAAGGCGTCCAAGAAATCCTCCCGCCTCACAGAGGTTTGCGGCATCAACGATGTCCATCCCGACAGCGGAGAAGGCGTCCAAGCGACCCTCCCGCCTCACAGAGGTTTGCGACATCAACGATGTCCATCCCGACAGCGGAGAAGGCGTCCAAGCGACCCTCCCGCATGCGGCATCAATGATGTCCATCCCGACAGCGGAGAAGGCGTCCAAGCGACCCTGCCGCTTCACCGAGGCTCGCGACGTAAATAATGTCCAGCCCGACAGCGGCGAAGGCGTCCACGCGTCTCTTCCGCCCCACAAAGGCTCGCGACGTCAAGGATGTCCAGCCCAACAGCAGAGAAGGCGTCCAAGCGACCCTCCCGCATGCGGCATCAATGATGTCCATCCCGACAGCGGAGAAGGCGTCCAAGCGACCCTCCCGCTTCACCGAGGCTCGCGACATTAAAGATGTCAATCCCGACAACGGCAAAAGTGTCCAAGCGACCCTCCCGCCTCACAGAGGCTCGCGACGTCAAAGATATCCAGCCCAACAGCGGAGAAGGCGTCCAAGTGACCCTCCCGCATGCGGCATCAATGATGTCCTAGACCGAAAGCGGTGAAGGCGTCCAAGAGACTATCCTACCTCACAGAGGTTTGCAACATGAACGATGTCCATCCCGATAGTGGAGAAGGCGTCCAAGCGACCCTCTCGCTTAACTGAGGCTCGCGACGTAAATAAAATGTCCACCCCGACAGCGGCGAAGGCGTCCACGCGACTCTTGTGCCCCACAAAGGCTCGCGACGTCAAGGATGTCCAGCCCAACAGCAGAGAAGGCGTCCAGGCAACCCTCTTGCCTACATCATCAATGATGTCCAACCCGGAAACGGAGAAGGCGTCCAAGCGATCCTCACGCATCACAGAGGCTCGCGACGTCAAGGATGTCCAGCCCGACAGCGGAGAAGGCGTTCTAGTGACTCTCCAACAATGTCCTGCCTCGTAGAGCAAGTATGCTCGAACGACGTCCTGCATCGTAGAGATACTACGCTCTAACGACGCCTCGCCTCATAAAGCAATAATGTTTCTATGACGCATAATCTCGCCGATCGATTAGTCTTTCTAACGAAGCTCTTCCTGGTCAAGCAACTAGCAACTCCAACGACAATCTGCCACGTTGAGCGACTAGCCTCTCCAATGGCAACGCTCCTCGTCAAGCAGGCAGGCCCTACTCGCCAGGCAGACTCGCCCTCCTTGCCAAGCAGGCAGGCCATACTCGCCAGGCAGGCTTGCCCTCATCAGGCAGACCTCTCCTAAATAAGGAGATAAGCCCTCCTCGCAAGGGAGGCATGCCCTCCTCGTCAAGCAGGCAGGTCCTACTCGCTAGGCAGGCTCGCCCTCCTTGTCAAGCAGGCAGGCCATACTCGCCAGTAAGGCTTGCCCTCATCAGGCAGACCTCTCTTAAATAAGGAGATAAGCCCTCCTCGCAAGGCAGGCATGCCCTCCTCGTCAACCAGGCAGGCCCTACTCGCCAGGCAGGCTCGCCCTCCTTGTCAAGCAGGCAGGCCATACTCGCCAGGCAGGCTTTCCCTCATCAGGCAGACCTCTGCTAAGTAAGGAAATAAGCCCTCCTCGCAAGGCAGGCAGGCTCTCCTCGTCAAGCGGGCAAACCCTACTCGCCAGGCACGCCTGCCCTCATCAAGCAAACTTCCCCTAAGCAAGGAGGTAAGCCCTCCTCGCAGGGCAGGCTCGCCCTCCATGTCAAGTAGGCAGGCCCTACGTGACAGACATTAACTTGTAAAAAATATAATTTAACTTCTTAAAAATGTTGTTGAACTTGAAACAAATGTACTTTAACTTGTAAAAAACGTACTTCAACTTGTAAAAAACGTACTTTAACTTGTAAAAAACGTATTTTAACGTGTCAAAATGTAACTTTAACTTGTCAAAACGTAACTTTAACTTGTAAAAAGGTACTTTAACTTGTTAAAAATATACTTTAACTTGTAAAAAAACGTACTTTAACTTGTCAAAACGTAACTTTAACTTGTTAAAAACGTACTTCAACTTCTTAAAAACGTACTTTAACTTTTAAAAAACGTATTTTAACTTGTCAAAATGTAACTTTAACTTGTTAAAACGGAACTTTAACTTGTTAAAAACGTACTTTAACTTGTATAAAACGTATTTTCACTTGTAAGAAACGTACTTTAACTTGTCAAAACGTAACTTGAACTTGTAAAAACCATACATAAACCTGTAAGAAACATAGTTTAACATGTAAAAAATTTAGTTTAACTTGTAACAAATGTAGTTTAACTTGTAAAAACGTACTTCAACTTGTAATAAACGTACTTTAACTTGTAAAAAATATACTTTAACTTGTCAGAAAGTAACTTTAACTTGTCAAAACGTAAGTTTAACTTGTTAGAATCATTTTTAACTTTAAAAAAACGTAATTTTACTTGCCACAACGAAAATTTATATTGTAAAAAACGTACTTTAACTTGTAAAAAACATAATTAAACTTATTGAAACGTTACTTTAACTTGTAAAAAACGTACTTTAACTTGTCAAAATGTAATTTTAATGTGTCAAAACGTCACTTTAAGTCGTTAAAACGTAACTTTAACTGGTTAAAAATGTACTTTAACTTGTAAAAAACATACTTCAATTTGTAAAACACTTACTTTAACTTGTAAAAAACGTACTTTAACTTGTAAAAAACGTACTTTAACTAGTAAATAATGTACTTTAACTTCTAAAAAACGTAATTCAATTGGTAAAACAATTACTTTTACTTGTAAATACCGTACTTTAACTTGTAAAAAACGAACTTCAACTTGTAAAACAAATACTTTAACTTGTAAAAAACGTACTTCAACTTGTAAAAAACTCACTTTAACTTGTAAAAAACGTATTTTAATGTGTCAAAATGTAACTTTAACTTGTCAAAACGTAACTTTTACTTGTTCAAAACGTACTTTAACGTGTAAAAAACGTAATTGATCTTGTCAAAATGTAACTTTAACTTGTCAAAATGTAACTTTAACTTGTTAAAAACGTACTTTAACTTGTAAAAAACGTACTTTAACTTGTAAAAAACGTACTTTAACTTGTCAAAACGTAACTTTAACTTGTAAAAAACAGACATTAACTTGTAAAAAATATAATTTAACTTCTTAAAAATGTTGTTGAACTTGAAACAAATGTACTTTAACTTGTAAAAAACGTACTTCAACTTGTAAAAAACGTACTTTAACTTGTAAAAAACGTATTTTAACGTGTCAAAATGTAACTTTAACTTGTCAAAACGTAACTTTAACTTGTAAAAAGGTACTTTAACTTGTAAAAAATATACTTTAACTTGTAAAAAAACGTACTTTAACTTGTCAAAACGTAACTTTAACTTGTTAAAAACGTACTTCAACTTCTTAAAAACGTACTTTAACTTTTAAAAAACGTATTTTAACTTGTCAAAATGTAACTTTAACTTGTTAAAACGGAACTTTAACTTGTTAAAAACGTACTTTAAATTGTATAAAACGTATTTTCACTTGTAAGAAACGTACTTTTACTTGTCAAAACGTAACTTGAACTTGTAAAAACCATACATTAACCTGTAAGAAACATAGTTTAACATGTAAAAAATGTAGTTTAACTTGTAACAAATGTAGTTTAACTTGTAAAAACGTACTTCAACTTGTAATAAACGTACTTTAACTTGTAAAAAATATACTTTAACTTGTCAGAAAGTAACTTTAACTTGTCAAAACGTAAGTTTAGCTTGTTAGAATCATTTTTAACTTTAAAAAAACGTAATTTTACTTGCTACATCGAAAATTTATATTGTAAAAAATGTACTTTAACTTGTAAAAAACGTACTTTAACTAGTAAATAATGTACTTTAACTTCTAAAAAACGTAATTCAATTGGTAAAACAATTACTTTTACTTGTAAATACCGTACTTTAACTTGTAAAAAACGAACTTCAACTTGTAAAACAAATACTTTAACTTGTAAAAAACGTACTTCAACTTGTAAAAAACTCACTTTAACTTGTAAAAAACGTATTTTAATGTGTCAAAATGTAACTTTAACTTGTCAAAACGTAACTTTTACTTGTTCAAAACGTACTTTAACGTGTAAAAAACGTAATTGATCTTGTCAAAATGTAACTTTAACTTGTCAAAATGTAACTTTAACTTGTTAAAAACGTACTTTAACTTGTAAAAAACGTACTTTAACTTGTAAAAAACGTACTTTAACTTGTCAAAACGTAACTTTAACTTGTAAAAAACAGACATTAACTTGTAAAAAATATAATTTAACTTGTTAAAAATGTTGTTGAACTTGAAACAAATGTACTTTAACTTGTAAAAAACGTACTTCAACTTGTAAAAAACGTACTTTAACTTGTAAAAAACGTATTTTAACGTGTCAAAATGTAACTTTAACTTGTCAAAACGTAACTTTAACTTGTAAAAAGGTACTTTAACTTGTAAAAAATATACTTTAACTTGTAAAAAAACGTACTTTAACTTGTCAAAACGTAACTTTAACTTGTTAAAAACGTACTTCAACTTCTTAAAAACGTACTTTAACTTTTAAAAAACGTATTTTAACTTGTCAAAATGTAACTTTAACTTGTTAAAACGTAACTTTAACTTGTTAAAAACGTACTTTAAATTGTATAAAACGTATTTTCACTTGTAAGAAACGTACTTTTACTTGTCAAAACGTAACTTGAACTTGTAAAAACCATACATTAACCTGTAAGAAACATAGTTTAACATGTAAAAAATGTAGTTTAACTTGTAACAAATGTAGTTTAACTTGTAAAAACGTACTTCAACTTGTAATAAACGTACTTTAACTTTTAAAAAATATACTTTAACTTGTCAGAAAGTAACTTTAACTTGTCAAAACGTAAGTTTAGCTTGTTAGAATCATTTTTAACTTTAAAAAAACGTAATTTTACTTGCTACATCGAAAATTTATATTGTAAAAAATGTACTTTAACTTGTAAAAAACATAATTAAACTTATTAAAACGTTACTTTAACTTGTAAAAAACGTACTTTAACTTGTCAAAATGTAATTTTAATGTGTCAAAACGTCACTTTAAGTCGTTAAAACGTAACTTTAACTGGTTAAAAATGTACTTTAACCTGTAAAAAACGTACTTCAATTTGTAAAACACTTACTTTAACTTGTAAAAAACGTATTTTAACTTGTAAAAAACGTACTTTAACTAGTAAATAATGTACTTTAACTTCTAAAAAACGTAATTCAATTGGTAAAACACTTACTTTTACTTGTAAAAAACGTACTTTAACTTGTAAAAAACGAACTTCAACTTGTAAAACAAATACTTTAACTTGTAAAAAACGTACTTCAACTTGTAAAAAACTCACTTTAACTTGTAAAAAACGTATTTTAATGTGTCAAAATATAACTTTAACTTGTCAAAACGTAACTTTAACTTGTTCAAAATGTACTTTAACTTGTAAAAAACGTAATTGATCTTGTCAAAATGTAACTTTAACTTGTCAAAATGTAACTTTAACTTGTTAAAAACGTACTTTAACTTGTAAAAAACGTACTTTAACTTGTAAAAAACGTACTTTAACTTGTCAAAACGTAACTTTAACTTGTAAAAAACAGACATTAACTTGTAAAAAATATAATTTAACTTGTTAAATATGTTGTTGAACTTGAAACAAATGTACTTTAACTTGTAAAAAACGTACTTCAACTTGTAAAAAACGTACTTTAACTTGTAAAAAACGTATTTTAACGTGTCAAAATGTAACTTTAACTTGTCAAAACGTAACTTTAACTTGTAAAAACGTACTTTAACTTGTAAAAAATGTACTTTAACTTGTAAAAAACGTACTTTAACTTGTCAAAACGTAACTTTAACTTGTTAAAAACGTACTTCAACTTCTTAACTGAGGCTCGCGACGTAAAAAAACGTAATTTTACTTGCCACAACGAAAATTTATATTGTAAAAAACGTACTTTAACTTGTAAAAAACATAATTAAACTTATTAAAACGTTACTTTAACTTGTAAAAAACGTACTTTAACTTGTCAAAATGTAATTTTAATGTGTCAAAACGTCACTTTAAGTCGCTAAAACGTAACTTTAACTGGTTAAAAATGTACTTTAACTTGTAAAAAACGTACTTCAATTTGTAAAACACTTACTTTAACTTGTAAAAAACGTACTTTAACTTGTATACTTTAACTTGTAAAAAACGTATTTTAACGTGTCAAAATGTAACGTTAACTTGTAAAAACGTAACTTTAACTTGTTAAAAACGTACTTTAACTTGTTAAAATGTAATTTAACTTGTCAATATGTAACTTTAACTTGTCAAAACGTAACTTTAACTTGATAAAAATGTACTTTAATTTGTAAAAAACGTACTTTAACTTGTAAAAAACGCACTTCAACTTGTAAAAAATGTACTTTAACTTTTCAAATGTAATTTTAGTGTGTCAAAACGTAACTTTAAATTGTTAAAACGTAACTTTAACTAAAAAATGTACTTTAACTTGTAAAAAACATACATTAACTTGTAAAAAACATACTTTAACTTGTTAAAAAAGTGGTTTAACTTATAACAAGTGCACTTTAACTTGTAAAAAATATACTTCAACTTGTAAAAACCGTACATTAACTTATAAAAAACATACTTTAACTTGTCAAAAAGTACCTTTAACTTGTCAAAACGTAACTTTAACTTGTTAAAAGCATACTTTAACTTTTAAAAAACGTAATTTTACTTGTCAAAAATGTTGTTTAACTTGAAATAAATGTACTTTAACTTGTAAAAATGGAACTTCAACTTGTAAAACAAATACTTTACCTTGTAAAAAACGTACTTCAACTTGTAAAAAACGTACTTTAACTTGTAAAAAACGTATTTTAATGTGTCTAAATGTAACTTTAACTTGTCAAAACGTAACTTTAACTTGTTCAAAACGTACTTTAACTTGTAAAAAACGTAATTGATCTTGTCAAAATGTAACTTTAACTTGTCAAAATGTAACTTTAACTTGTTAAAAACGTACTTTAACTTGTAAAAAACGTACTTCAACTTGTAAAAATCGTACTTTAACTTGTAAAAAACGTATTTTAATGTGTCTAAATGTAACTTTAACTTGTCAAAACGTAACTTTAACTTGTTCAAAACGTACTTTAACTTGTAAAAAACGTAATTGATCTTGTCAAAATGTAACTTTAACTTGTCAAAATGTAACTTTAACTTGTTAAAAACGTACTTTAACTTGTAAAAAACGTACTTTAACTTGTAAAAAACGTACTTTAACTTGTCAAAACGTAACTTTAACTTGTAAAAAACAGACATTAACTTGTAAAAAATATAATTTAACTTGTTAAAAATGTTGTTGAACTTGAAACAAATATACTTTAACTTGTAAAAAACGCACTTCAACTTGTAAAAAACGTACTTTAACTTGTCAAAATGTAATTTTAATGTGTCAAAACGTAACTTTAAGTTGTTAAAACGTAACTTTAACTGGTAAAAAATGTACTTCAACTTGTAAAACACTTACTTTAACTTGTAAAAAACATACTTCAACTTGTCAAAAACGTACTTTGACTTGTAAAAAAAGTATTTCAACTTGTCAAAAAGTAACTTTGACTTGTAAAAAACGTACCTTATGATGTAAAAAACGTACTTTAACTTGTCAAAACGTAACTTAACTTGTTAAAAACGTACTTTAACTTGTAAAAAACGTAATTTAACTTGTCAAAATGTAACTTTAACTTGTCAAAACGTAAATTTAACTTGTTAAAAACGTACTTCAACTAGTTAAAAACGTACTTCAAATTGTAAAAAACGTAGTTTAACTTGTAAAAAACGTATTTTAACTTGTCATATGTTACTTTAACTTGACAAAATGGAACTTTAACTTGCTAAAAAACGTACTTTAACTTGTAAAAAACGTACTCTAACTTGTCAAAACGTAACTTTAACTTGTCAAAATGTAACTTTAACTTGTTAAAAGCATACTTTAACTTTTAAAAAACGTAATTTTACTTGTCAAAAATGTTGTTTAACTTGAAACAAATGTACTTTAACTTGTAAAAAACGAACTTCAACTTGTAAAACAAATACTTTAACTTGTAAAAAACGTACTTCAACTTGTTAAAAACGTACTTTAACTTGTAAAAAACGTATTTTAATGTGTCAAAATGTAACTTTAACTTGTCAAAACGTAACTTTAACTTGTTCAAAACGTACTTTAACTTATAAAAAACGAAATTGATCTTGTCAAAATGTATCTTTAACTTGTCAAAATGTAACTTTAACTTGTAAAAAACGTACTTTAACTTGTAAAAAACGTACTTTAACTTGTCAAAACGTAACTTTAACTTGTAAAAAACAGACATTAACTTGTAAAAAATATAATTTAACTTGTTATAAATGTTGTTGAACTTGAAACAAATGTACTTTGACTTGTAAAAAACGTACTTCAACTTGTAAAAACCGTACTTTAAATTGTAAAAAATGTATTTTAACGTGTCAAAATGTAACTTTAACTTGTCAAAACGTAACTTTAACTTGTAAAAACGTAGTTTTACTTGTAAAAAATGTACTTTAACTTGTAAAAAACGTACTTTAACTTGTCAAAACGTAACTTTAACTTGTAAAAAACGTACTTTACCTAGTAAATAATGTACTTTAACTTCTAAAAAACGTACTTCAATTGGTAAAACACTTACTTTTACTTGTAAAAAACGTACTTTAACTTGTAAAAAACGTACTTTAACTTGTAAAAAACGTATTTTAACGTGTCAAAATGTAACTTTAACTTGTCAAAACGTAACTTTAACTTGTTAAAAACGTAGTTTAACTTGTAAAAAACGTATTTTAACTTGTCAAAATGTAACTTTAACTTGTCAAAACGTAACTTTAACTTGTTAAAAACGTACTTTAACTTGTTAAAAATGTAATTTAACTTGTCAATATGTAACTTTAACTTGTCAAAACGTAACTTTAACTTGATAAAAATGTACTTTAACTTGTAAAAAACGTACTTTAACTTGTAAAAAACGCACTTCAACTTGTAAAAAATGTACTTTAACTTTTCAAATGTAATTTTAGTGTGTCAAAACGTAACTTTAAGTTGTTAAAACGTAACTTTAACTAAAAAATGTACTTTAACTTGTAAAAAACATACATTAACTTGTAAAAAACATACTTTAACTTGTTAAAAAAGTGGTTTAACTTATAACAAATGTACTTTAACTTGTAAAAAATGCACTTCAACTTGTAAAAATCTTACTTTAACTTGTAAAAAAACATACTTTAACTTGTCAAAAAGTACCTTTAACTTGTCAAAACGTAAGTTTAACTTGTTAAAAACATACTTAAACTTTTAAAAAACATAATTAAACTTATCAAAACGTGACTTTAACTTGTAAAAAACGTACTTTAACTTGTCTAAATGTAATTTTAATGTGTCAAAACGTAACTTTAACTTGTTCAAAACGTACTTTAACTTGTAAAAAACGTAATTGATCTTGTCAAAATGTAACTTTAACTTGTCAAATTGTAAGTTTAATTTGTAAAAAACGTACTTTAACTTGTAAAAAACGTACTTTAACTTGTCAAAACGTAACTTTAACTTGTAAAAAACAGACATTAATTTGTAAAAAATATAATTTAACTTGTTAAAAATGTTGTTGAACTTGAAACAAATGTACTTTAACTTGTAAAAAACGTACTTCAACTTGTAAAAACCGTACTTTAAATTGTAAAAAACGTATTTTAACGTGTCAAAATGTAACTTTAACTTGTCAAAACGTAACTTTAACTTGTAAAAACGTACTTTAACTTGTAAAAAATGTACTTTAACTTGTAAAAAACGTACTTTAACTTGTCAAAACGTAACTTTAACTTGTTAAAAACGTACTTCAACTTCTTAAAAACGTACTTTAACTTTTAAAAAATGAATTTTAACTTGTCAAAATGTAACGTTAACTTGTTAAAACGGAACTTTAACTTGTTAAAAACGTACTTTAACTTGTATAAAACGTACTTTCACTTGTAAGAAACGTACTTTAACTTGTCAAAACGTAACTTTAACTTGTAAAAACCATACATTAACCTGTAAGAAACATAGTTTAACTTGTTAAAAATGTAGATTAACTTGTAACAAATGTAATTTAACTTGTAAAAACGTACTTCAACTTGTAATAAACGTACTTTAACTTGTAAAAAACATACTTTAACTTGTCAGAAAGTAACTTTAACTTGTCAAAACGTAAGTTTAGCTTGTTAGAATCATTTTTAACTTTTAAAAAACGTAATTTTACTTGCCACAACGAAAATTTATATTGTAAAAAACGTACTTTAACTTGTAAAAAACATAACTAAACTTATTAAAACGTTACTTTAACTTGTAAAAAACGTACTTTAACTTGTCAAAATGTAATTTTAATGTGTCAAAACGTCACTTTAAGTCGTTAAAACGTAACTTTAACTGGTTAAAAATGTACTTTAACTTGTAAAAAACGTACTTCAATTTGTAAAAAACTTACTTTAACTTGTAAAAAACGTACTTTAACTTGTAAAAAATGTACTTTACCTAGTAACTAATGTACTTTAACTTCTAAAAAACGTACTTCAATTGGTAAAACACTTACTTTTACTTGTAAAAAACGTACTTTAACTTGTAAAAAACGTACTTTAACTTGTAAAAAACGTATTTTAACGTGTCAAAATGTAACTTTACGTTGTCAAAACGTAACTTTAACTTGTTAAAAACGTAGTTTAACTTGTAAAAAACGTATTTTAACTTGTCAAAATGTAACTTTAACTTGTCAAAACGTAACTTTAACTTGTTAAAAACGTACTTTAACTTGTTAAAAATGTAATTTAACTTGTCAATATGTTACCTTAACTTGTCAAAACGTAACTTTAACTTGATAAAAATGTACTTTAACTTGTAAAAAACGTACTTTAACTTGTAAAAAACGCACTTCAACTTGTAAAAAATGTACTTTAACTTTTCAAATGTAATTTTAGTGTGTCAAAACGTAACTTTAAGTTGTTAAAACGTAACTTTAACTAAAAAATGTACTTTAACTTGTAAAAAACATACATTAACTTGTAAAAAACATACTTTAACTTGTCAAAAAGTACCTTTAACTTGTCAAAACGTAAGTTTAACTTGTTAAAAACATACTTAAACTTTTAAAAAACATAATTAAACTTATCAAAACATGACTTTAACTTGTAAAAAACGTACTTTAACTTGTCTAAATGTAATTTTAATGTGTCAAAACGTAACTTTAAGTTGTTAAAACGTAACTTTAACTGGTAAAAATTGTACTTTAAGTTGTAAAAAACGTACCTCATCTTGTAAAAGACTTACTTTAACTTGTAAAACACGTACTTCGACTTGTAAAAAACGTATTTTAACGTGTCCAAATGTAACTTGAACTTGTCAAAATGTAACTTTAACTTGTTAAAAACGTACTTTAGCTTGAAAAAAACGTAATTTAACTTGTCAAAACGTAACTTTAACTTGTTAAAAATTTATTTTAACTTGTAAAAAACGTACTTTAACTTAAAAAAAACGCACTTCAACTTGTAAGAAACGTACTTTAACTTGTCAAAATGTAATTTTAATGTGTCAAAACGTAACTTTAAGTTGTTAAAACGTAACTTTAACTGGTAAAAAATGTACATCAACTTGTAAAACACTTACTTTAACTTGTAAAAAACGTATTTCAACTTGTCAAAAACGTACTTTGACTTGTAAAAAAAGTATTTCAACTTGTCAAAAAGTAACTTTGACTTGTAAAAATCGTACCTTATGATGTAAAAACGTACTTTAACTTGTCAAAACGTAACTTAACTTGTTAAAAACGTACTTTAACTTGTAAAAAACGTAATTTAACTTGTCAAAATGTAACTTTAACTTGTCAAAACGTAACTTTAACTTGTTAAAAATGTACTTTAACTAGTTAAAAACGTACTTCAAATTGTAAAAAACGTACTTTAACTTGTAAAAAACGTATTTTAACTTGTCATATGTAACTTTAACTTGTCAAAATGGAACTTAAACTTGCTAAAAAACGTACTTTAACTTGTAAAAAACGTACTTTAACTTGTCAAAACGTAACTTTAACTTGTCAAAACGTAACTTTAACTTGTTAAAAGCATACTTTAACTTTTAAAAAACGTAATTTTACTTGTCAAAAATGTTGTTTAACTTGAAACAAATGTACTTTAACTTGTAAAAAACGAACTTCAACTTATAAACAAATACTTGAACTTGTAAAAAACGTACTTCAACTTGTCAAAAACGTACTTTGACTTGTAAAAAAAGTATTTCAACTTGTCAAAAAGTAACTTTGACTTGTAAAAAACGTACCTTATGATGTAAAAAACGTACTTTAACTTGTCAAAAAGTAACTTAAGTTGTTAAAAACGTACTTTAACTTGTAAAAAACGTAATTTAACTTGTCAAAATGTAACTTTAACTTGTCAAAACGTAACTTTAACTTGTTAAAAACGTACTTTAACTAGTTAAAAACGTACTTCAAATTGTAAAAAACGTAGTTTAACTTGTAAAAAATGTATTTTAACTTGTCATATGTAACTTTAACTTGACAAAATGGAACTTTAACTTGCTAAAAACGTACTTTAACTTGTAAAAAACGTACTTTAACTTGTCAAAACGTAACTTTAACTTGTCAACAATTTATTTTAACTTGTAAAAAACGTACTTTAACTCTTAAAAAACGCACTTCAACTTGTAAAAAACGTACTTTAACTTGTCAAAATGTAATTTTAATGTGTCAAAACGTAACTTTAAGCTGTTAAAACGTAACTTTAACTGGTAAAAAATGTACTTCAACTTGTAAAACACTTACTTTAACTTGTAAAAAACGTACTTCAACTTGTCAAAAACGTACTTTGACTTGTAAAAAAAGTATTTCAACTTGTCAAAAAGTAACTTTGACTTGTAAAAAACGTACCTTATGATGTAAAAAACGTACTTTAACTTGTCAAAACGTAACTTAACTTGTTAAAAACGTACTTTAACTTGTAAAAAACGTAATTTAACTTGTCAAAATGTAACTTTAACTTGTCAAAACGTAACTTTAACTTGTTAAAAATGTACTTTAACTAGTTAAAAACGTACTTCAAATTGTAAAAAACGTAGTTTAACTTGTAAAAAACGTATTTTAACTTGTCATATGTAACTTTAACTTGTCAAAATGGAACTTAAACTTGCTAAAAAACGTACTTTAACTTGTAAAAAACGTACTTTAACTTGTCAAAACGTAACTTTAACTTGTCAAAACGTAACTTTAACTTGTTAAAAGCATACTTTAACTTTTAAAAAACGTAATTTTACTTGTCAAAAATGTTGTTTAACTTGAAACAAATGTACTTTAACTTTTAAAAAACGAACTTCAACTTGTAAAACAAATACTTTAACTTGTAAAAAACGTACTTCAACTTGTAAAAAACTTACTTTAACTTGTAAAAAACGTATTTTAATGTGTCAAAATGTAACTTTAACTTGTCAAAACGTAACTTTAACTTGTTCAAAACGTACTTTAACTTGTAAAAAACGTAATTGATCTTGTCAAAATGTAACTTTAACTTGTCAAAATGTAAGTTTAACTTGTTAAAAACATACTTTAACTTGTAAAAAACGTACTTTAACTTGTAAAAAACGTACTTTAACTTGTCAAAACGTAACTTTAACTTGTAAAAAACAGACATTAACTTGTAAAAAATATAATTTAACTTGTTAAAAATGTTGTTGAACTTGAAACAAATGTACTTTAACTTGTAAAAAACGTACTTCAACTTGTAAAAAACGTACTTTAACTTGTAAAAAACGTATTTTAACGTGTCAAAATATAACTTTAACTTGTCAAAACGTAACTTTAACTTGTAAAAACGTACTTTAACTTGTAAAAAATGTACTTTAACTAGTAAAAAACGTACTTTAACTTGTCAAAACGTAACTTTAACTTGTTAAAAACGTACTTCAACTTCTTAAAAACGTACTTTAACTTTTAAAAAACGTATTTTAACTTGGCAAAATGTAACGTTAACTTGTTAAACCGAAACTTTAACTTGTTAAAAACGTACTTTAACTTGTATAAAACGTACTTTCACTTGTAAGAAACGTACTTTAACTTGTCAAAACGTAACTTTAACTTGTAAAAACCATACATTAACCTGTAAGAAACATAGTTTAACTTGTTAAAAATGTAGTTTAACTTGTAACAAATGTAGTTTAACTTGTAAAAACATACTTCAACTTGTAATAAACGTACTTTAACTTGTAAAAAACATACTTTAACTTGTTAGAAAGTAACTTTAACTTGTCAAAACGTAAGTTTAGCTTGTTAGAATCATTTTTAACTTTAAAAAAACGTAATTTTACTTGCTACATCGAAAATTTATATTGTAAAAAATGTACTTTAACTTGTAAAAAACATAATTAAACTTATTAAAACGTTACTTTAACTTGTAAAAAACGTACTTTAACTTGTCAAAATGTAATTTTAATGTGTCAAAACGTCACTTTAAATCGCTAAAGCGTAACTTTAACTAGTTAAAAATGTACTCTAACTTGTAAAAAACGTACTTCAATTTGTAAAACACTTACTTTAACTTGTAAAAAACGTACTTTAACTTGTAAAAAACTTACTTTAACTAGTAAATAATGTACTTTAACTTCTAAAAAACGTACTTCAATTGGTAAAACACTTACTTTTACTTGTAAAAAACGTACTTTAACTTGTAAAAAACGTACTTTAACTTGTAAAAAACGTATTTTAACGTGTCAAAATGTAACTTTAACTTGTCAAAACGTAACTTTATCTTGTTAAAAACGTAGTTTAACTTGTAAAAAACGTATTTTAACTTGTCAAAATGTAACTTTAACTTGTCAAAACGTAACTTTAATTTGTTAAAAACGTACTTTAACTTGTTAAAAATGTAATTTAACTTGTCAATATGTAACTTTAACTTGTCAAAACGTAACTTTAACTTGATAAAAATGTACTTTAACTTGTAAAAAACGTACTTTAACTTGTAAAAAACGCACTTCAACTTGTAAAAAATGTACTTTAACTTTTGAAATGTAATTTTAGTGTGTCAAAACGTAACTTTAAGTTGTTAAAACGTAACTTTAACTAAAAATGTACTTTAACTTGTAAAAAACATACATTAACTTGTAAAAACCATACTTTAACTTGTTAAAAAAGTGGTTTAACTTATAACAAATGTACTTTAACTTGTAAAAAATGTACTTAAACTTGTAAGAAACTTACTTTAACTTGTAAAAAACATACTTTAACTTTTCAAAAAGTACCTTTAACTTGTCAAAACGTAAGTTTAACTTGTTAAAAACATACTTAAACTTTTAAAAAACATAATTAAACTTATCAAAACGTGACTTTAACTTGTAAAAAACGTACATTAACTTGTCTAAATGTTATTTTAATGTGTCAAAACGTAACTTTTAGTTGTTAAAACGTAACTTTAACTGGTAAAAATTGTACTTTAACTTGTAAAAAACGTACTTCATCTTGTAAAAGCCTTACTTTAACTTGTAAAACACGTACTTTGACTTGTAAAAAACGTATTTTAACGTGTCCAAATGTAACTTTAACTTGTTAAAAACGTACTTCAACTTGAAAAAAACGTAATTTAACTTGTCAAAACGTAACTTTAACTTGTTAAAAATTTATTTTAACTTGTAAAAAACGTAGTTTAACTTGTAAAAAACGCACTTCAACTTGTAAAAAACGTACTTTAATTTGTCAAAATGTAATTTTAATGTGTCAAAACGTAACTTTAAGTTGTTAAAACGTAACTTTAACTGGTAAAAAATGTACTTCAACTTGTAAAACACTTACTTTAACTTGTAAAAAACGTACTTCAACTTGTCAAAAACGTACTTTGACTTGTAAAAAAAGTATTTCAACTTGTCAAAAAGTAACTTTGACTTGTAAAAAACGTACCTTATGATGTCAAAAACGTACTTTAACTTGTCAAAACGTAACTTAACTTGTTAAAAACGTACTTTAACTTGTAAAAAACGTAATTTAACTTGTCAAAATGTAACTTTAACTTGTCAAAACGTAACTTTAACTTGTTAAAAACATACTTTAACTAGTTAAAAACGTACTTCAAATTGTAAAAAACGTAGTTTAACTTGTAAAAAACGTATTTTAACTTGTCATATGTAACTTTAACTTGTAAAAATGGAACTTTAACTTGCTAAAAACGTAATTTAACTTGTAAAAAACGTACTTTAACTTGTCAAAACGTAACTTTAACTTGTCAAAACGTAACTTTAACTTGTTAAAAGCATACTTTAACTTTTAAAAAACGTAATTTTACTTATCAAAAATGTTGTTTAACTTGAAACAAATGTACTTTAATTTGTAAAAAACGAACTTCAACTTGTAAAACAAATACTTTAACTTGTAAAAAACGTACTTCAACTTGTAAAAAACGTACTTTAACTTGTAAAAAACGTATTTTAATGTGTCAAAATGTAACTTTAACTTGTCAAAACGTAACTCTAACTTGTAAAAAACGTAATTGATCTTGTCAAAATGTAACTTTAACTTGTCAAATTGTAAGTTTAACTTGTTAAAAACATACTTTAACTTGTAAAAAACGTACTTTAACTTGTAAAAAACGTACTTTAACTTGTCAAAACGTAACTTTAACTTGTAAAAAACAGACATTAACTTGTAAAAAATATAATTTAACTTGTTAAAAATGTTGTTGAACTTGAAACAAATGTACTTTAACTAGTAAAAAACGTACTTCAACTTGTAAAAAACGTACTTTAACTTGTAAAAAACATATTTTAACGTGTCAAAATATAACTTTAACTTGTCAAAACGTCACTTTAACTTGTAAAAACGTAGTTTAACTTGTAAAAAATGTACTTTAACTTGTAAAAAACGTACTTTAACTTGTCAAAACGTAACTTTAACTTGTTAAAAACGTACTTCAACTTCTTAAAAACGTACTTTAACTTTTAAAAAACGTATTTTAACTTGTCAAAATGTAACGTTAACTTGTTAAACCGGAACTTTAACTTGTTAAAAACGTACTTTAACTTGTATAAAACGTACTTTCACTTGTAAGAAACGTACTTTAACTTTTCAAAACGTAACTTTAACTTGTAAAAACCATACATTAACCTGTAAGAAACATAGTTTAACTTGTTAAAAATGTAGTTTAACTTGTAAAAACGTACTTCAACTTGTAATAAACGTACTTGAACTTGTAAAAAACGTAAGTTTAGCTTGTTAGAATCATTTTTAACTTTAAAAAAACGTAATTTTACTTGCTACAACGAAAATTTATATTGTAAAAAACGTACTTTAACTTGTAAAAAACATAATTAAACTTATTAAAACGTTACTTTAACTTGTAAAAAACGTACTTTAACTTGTCAAAATGTAATTTTAATGTGTCAAAACGTCACTTTAAGTCGTTAAAACGTAACTTTAACTGGTTAAAAATGTACTTTAACTTGTAAAAAACGTACTTCAATTTGTAAAACACTTACTTTAACTTGTAAAAAACGTACTTTAACTTGTAAAAAACGTACTTTAACTAGTAAATAATGTACTTTAACTTCTAAAAAACGTACTTCAATTGGTAAAACACTTACTTTTACTTGTAAAAAACGTACTTTAACTTGTAAAAAACGTACTTTAACTTGTAAAAAACGTATTTTGACGTGTCAAAATGTAACTTTAACTTGTCAAAACATAACTTTAACTTGTTAAAAACGTAGTTTAACTTGTAAAAAACATATTTTAACTTGTCAAAATGTAACTTTAACTTGTCAAAACGTAACTTTAACTTGTTAAAAACGTACTTTAACTTGTTAAAAATGTAATTTAACTTGTCAATATGTAACTTTAACTTGTCAAAACGTAACTTTAACTTGTTAAAAATGTACTTTAACTTGTAAAAAACGTACTTTAACTTGTAGAAAACGCACTTCAACTTGTAAAAAATGTACTTTAACTTTTCAAAATGTAATTTTAATGTGTCAAAACGTAACTTTAAGTTGTTCAAACGTAACTTTAACTAAAAAATGTACTTTAACTTGTAAAAAACATACATTAACTTGTAAAAAACATACTTTAACTTGTTAAAAAAGTGGTTTAACTTATAACAAATGTACTTTAACTTGTAAAAAATGTACTTCAACTTGTAAAAACCTTACTTTAACTTGTAAAAAAACAAACTTTAAATTGTCAAAAGTACCTTTAACTTGTCAAAACGTAAGTTTAACTTGTTAAAAACATACTTAAACTTTTAAAAAACATAATTAAACTTATCAAAACGTGACTTTAACTTGTAAAAAACGTACTTTAACTTGTCTAAATGTAATTTTAATGTGACAAAACGTAACTTTAAGTTGTTAAAACGTAACTTTAACTGGTAAAAATTGTACTTTAACTTGTAAAAAACGTACCTCATCTTGTAAAAGACTTACTTTAACTTGTAAAACACGTACTTCGACTTGTAAAAAACGTATTTTAACGTGTCCAAATGTAACTTGAACTTGTCAAAATGTAACTTGAACTTGTTAAAAACGTACTTTAACTTGAAAAAAACTTAATTTAACTTGTCAAAACGTAACTTTAACTTGTTAAAAATTTATTTGAACTTGTAAAAAACGTACTTTAACTTGTAAAAAACGCACTTCAACTTGTAAAAAACGTACTTTAACTTGTCAAAATGTAATTTTAATGTGTCAAAACGTAACTTTAAGTTGTTAAAACGTAACTTTAACTGGTAAAAAATGTACTTCAACTTGTAAAACACTTAATTTAACTTGTAAAAAACGTACTTCAACTTGTCAAAAACGTACTTTGACTTGCAAAAAAAGTATTTCAACTTGTCAAAAAGTAACTTTGACTTGTAAAAAACGTACCTTATGATGTAAAAAACGTACTTTAACCTGTCAAAACGTAACTTAACTTGTTAAAAACGTACTTTAACTTGTAAAAAACGTAATTTAACTTGTCAAAATGTAACTTTAACTTGTCAAAACGTAACTTTAGCTTGTTAAAAACGTACTTTAACTAGTTAAAAACGTACTTCAAATTTTAAAAAACGTAGTTTAACTTGTAAAAAACGTATTTTAACTTGTCATATGTAACTTTAACTTGTCAAAATGGAACTTAAACTTGCTAAAAAAGTACTTTAACTTGTAAAGAACGTACTTTAACTTGTCAAAACGTAACTTTAACTTGTCAAAACGTAACTTTAACTTGTTAAAAGCATACTTTAACTTTTAAAAAACGTAATTTTACTTGTCAAAAATGTTGTTTAACTTGAAACAAATGTACTTTAACTTTTAAAAAACGAACTTCAACTTGTAAAACAAATACTTTAACTTGTAAAAAACGTACTTCAACTTGTAAAAAACGTACTTTAACTTGTAAAAAACGTATTTTAATGTGTCAAAATGTAACTTTAACTTATCAAAACGTAACTTTAACTTGTTCAAAACGTACTTTAACTTGTAAAAAACGTAATTGATCTTGTCAAAATGTAACTTTAACTTGTCAAAATGTAAGTTTAACTTGTTAAAAACATACTTTAACTTGTAAAAAACGTACTTTAACTTGTAAAAAACGTACTTTAACTTGTCAAAACGTAACTTTAACTTGTAAAAAACAGACATTAACTTGTAAAAAATATAATTTAACTTGTTAAAAATGTTGTTGAACTTGAAACAAATGTACTTTAACTTGTAAAAAACGTACTTCAACTTGTAAAAAACGTACTTTAACTTGTAAAAAACGTATTTTAACGTGTCAAAATATAACTTTAACTTGTCAAAACGTCACTTTAACTTGTAAAAACGTACTTTAACTTGTAAAAAATGTACTTTAACTTTTAAAAAACGTACTTTAACTTGTCAAAACGTAACTTTAACTTGTTAAAAACGTACTTCAACTTCTTAAAAACGTACTTTAACTTTTAAAAAACGTATTTTAACTTGTCAAAATGTAACGTTAACTTGTTAAACCGGAACTTTAACTTGTTAAAAACGTACTTTAACTTGTATAAAACGTACTTTCACTTGTAAGAAACGTACTTTAACTTGTCAAAACGTAACTTTAACTTGTAAAAACCATACATTAACCTGTAAGAAACATAGTTTAACTTGTTAAAAATGTAGTTTAACTTGTTACAAATGTAGTTTAACTTGTAAAAACGTACTTCAACTTGTAATAAACGTACTTTAACTTGTAAAAAACATACTTTAACTTGTCAGAAAGTAACTTTAACTTGTCAAAACGTAAGTTTAGCTTGTTAGAATCATTTTTAACTTTAAAAAAACGTAATTTTACTTGCTACAACGAAAATTTATATTGTAAAAAACGTACTTTAACTTGTAAAAAACATAATTAAACTTATTAAAACGTTACTTTAACTTGTAAAAAACGTACTTTAACTTGTCAAAATGTAATTTTAATGTGTCAAAACGTCACTTTAAGTCGCTAAAACGTAACTTTAACTGGTTAAAAATGTACTTTAACTTGTAAAAAACGTACTTCAATTTGTAAAACACTTACTTTAACTTGTAAAAAACGTACTTTAACTTGTAAAAAACTTACTTTAACTAGTAAATAATGTACTTTAACTTCTAAAAAACGTACTTCAATTGGTAAAACACTTACTTTTACTTGTAAAAAACGTACTTTAACTTGTAAAAAACGTACTTTAACTTGTAAAAAACGTATTTTAACGTGTCAAAATGTAACTTTAACTTGTCAAAACGTAACTTTTACTTGTTAAAAACGTAGTTTAACTTGTAAAAAACGTATTTTAACTTGTCAAAATGTAACTTTAACTTGTCAAAACGTAACTTTAACTTGTTAAAAACGTACTTTAACTTGTTAAAAATGTAATTTAACTTGTCAATATGTAACTTTAACTTGTCAAAACGTAACTTTAACTTGATAAAAATGTACTTTAACTTGTAAAAAACGTACTTTAACTTGTAAAAAACGCACTTCAACTTGTAAAAAATGTACTTTAACTTTTGAAATGTAATTTTAGTGTGTCAAAACGTAACTTTAAGTTGTTAAAACGTAACTTTAACTAAAAATGTACTTTAACTTGTAAAAAACATACATTAACTTGTAAAAACCATACTTTAACTTGTTAAAAAAGTGGTTTAACTTATAACAAATGTACTTTAACTTGTAAAAAATGTACTTAAACTTGTAAGAAACTTACTTTAACTTGTAAAAAACATACTTTAACTTTTCAAAAAGTACCTTTAACTTGTCAAAACGTAAGTTTAACTTGTTAAAAACATACTTAAACTTTTAAAAAACATAATTAAACTTATCAAAACGTGACTTTAACTTGTAAAAAACGTACATTAACTTGTCTAAATGTTATTTTAATGTGTCAAAACGTAACTTTAAGTTGTTAAAACGTAACTTTAACTGGTAAAAATTGTACTTTAACTTGTAAAAAACGTACTTCATCTTGTAAAAGACTTACTTTAACTTGTAAAACACGTACTTCGACTTGTAAAAAACGTATTTTAATGTGTCCAAATGTAACTTTAACTTGTTAAAAACGTACTTTAACTTGAAAAAAACGTAATTTAACTTGTCAAAACGTAACTTTAACTTGTTAAAAATTTATTTGAACTTGTAAAAAACGTACTTTAACTTGTAAAAAACGCACTTCAACTTGTAAAAAACGTACTTTAACTTATCAAAATGTAATTTTAATGTGTGAAAACGTAACTTTAAGTTGTTAAAACGTAACTTTAACTGGTAAAAAATGTACTTCGACTTGTAAAACACTTACTTTAACTTGTAAAAAACGTACTTCAACTTGTCAAAAACGTACTTTGACTTGTAAAAAAAGTATTTCAACTTGTCAAAAAGTAACTTTGACTTGTAAAAAACGTACCTTATGATGTAAAAAACGTACTTTAACTTGTCAAAACGTAACTTAACTTGTTAAAAACGTACTTTAACTTGTAAAAAACGTAATTTAACTTGTCAAAATGTAACTTTAACTTGTCAAAACGTAACTTTAACTTGTTAAAAACATACTTTAACTAGTTAAAAACGTACTTCAAATTGTAAAAAACGTAGTTTAACTTGTAAAAAACGTATTTTAACTTGTCATATGTAACTTTAACTTGTCAAAATGGAACTTTAACTTGCTAAAAACGTACTTTAACTTGTAAAAAACGTACTTTAACTTGTCAAAACGTAACTTTAACTTGTCAAAACGTAACTTTAACTTGTTAAAAGCATACTTTAACTTTTAAAAAACGTAATTTTACTTATCAAAAATGTTGTTTAACTTGAAACAAATGTACTTTAACTTGTAAAAAACGAACTTCAACTTGTAAAACAAATACTTTAACTTGTAAAAAACGTACTTCAACTTGTAAAAAACGTACTTTAACTTGTAAAAAACGTATTTTAATGTGTCAAAATGTAACTTTAACTTGTCAAAACGTAACTTTAACTTGTTCAAAACGTTCTTTAACTTGTAAAAAACGTATTTTAACTTGTCAAAATGTAACTTTAACTTGTCAAAATGTAACTTTAACTTGTTAAAAACGTACATTAACTTGTTAAAAATGTAATTTAACTTGTCAATATGTAACTTTAACTTGTCAAAACGTAACTTTAACTTGTTAAAAATGTACTTTAACTTGTAAAAAACGTACTTTAACTTGTAGAAAACGCACTTCAACTTGTAAAAAATGTACTTTAACCTGTAAAAAACGTATTTTAACGTGTCAAAATATAACTTTAACTTGTCAAAACGTCACTTTAACTTGTAAAAACGTAGTTTAACTTGTAAAAAATGTACTTTAACTTGTAAAAAACGTACTTTAACTTGTCAAAACGTAACTTTAACTTGTTAAAAACGTACTTCAACTTCTTAAAAACGTACTTTAACTTTTAAAAAACGTATTTTAACTTGTCAAAATGTAACGTTAACTTGTTAAACCGGAACTTTAACTTGTTAAAAACGTACTTTAACTTGTATAAAACGTACTTTCACTTTTAAGAAACGTACTTTAACTTGTCAAAACGTAACTTTAACTTGTAAAAACCATACAATAACCTGTAAGAAACGTACTTTAACTTGTAAAAAACGTACTTTAACTTGTCAAAACGTAACTTTAACTTGTTAAAAACGTACTTCAACTTCTTAAAAACGTACTTTAACTTTTATAAAACGTATTTTAACTTGTCAAAATGTAACGTTAACTTGTTAAACCGAAACTTTAACTTGTTAAAAACGTACTTTAACTTGTATAAAACGTACTTTCACTTGTAAGAAACGTACTTTAACTTGTCAAAACGTAACTTTAACTTGTAAAAACCATACATTAACCTGTAAGAAACATAGTTTAACTTGTTAAAAATGTAGTTTAACTTGTAAAAAATCTAGTTTAACTTGTAAAAACGTACTTCAACTTGTAATAAACGTACTTTAACTTGTAAAAAACATACTTTAACTTGTCAGAAAGTAACTTCAACTTGTCAAAACGTAAGTTTAACTTGTTAGAATCATTTTTAACTTTAATAAAACGTAATTTTACTTCCCACAACGAAAATTTATATTGTAAAAAACGTACTTTAACTTGTAAAAAACATAATTAAACTTATTAAAACGTTACTTTAACTTGTAAAAAACGTTCTTTAACTTGTCAAAATGTAATTTTAATGTGTCAAAACGTCACTTTAAGTCGTTAAAACGTAACTTTAACTGGTTAAAAATGTACTTTAACTTGTAAAAAACGTACTTCAATTTGTAAAACACTTACTTTAACTTGTAAAAAACGTACTTTAACTTGTAAAAAACGTACTTTAACTATTAAATAATGTACTTTAACTTCTAAAAAACGTACTTCAATTGGTAAAACACTTACTTTTACTTGTAAAAAACGTACTTTAACTTGTAAAAAACGTACTTTAACTTGTAAAAAACGTATTTTAACGTGTCAAAATGTAACTTTAACTTGTCAAAACGTAACTTTAACTTGTTAAAAACGTACTTTAACTTGTAAAAAACGTATTTTAACTTGTCAAAATGTAACTTTAACTTGTCAAAACGTAACTTTAACTTGTTAAAAACGTACTTTAACTCTTTAAAAATGTAATTTAACTTGTCAATATGTAACTTTAACTTGTCAAAACGTAACTTTAACTTGTTCAAAACGTACTTTAACTTGTAAAAAATGTAATTGAACTAGTCAAAATGTAACTTTAACTTGTCAAAATGTAACTTTAACTTGTTAAAAACGTACTTTAACTTGTAAAAAACGTAATTTAACTTGTCAAAACGTAACTTTAACTTGTAAAAAACATACATTAACTTGTAAAAAATATACTTTAACTTGTCAAAAATGTTGTTTAACTTGAAAAAAATGTACTTTAACTTGTAAAAACGAACTTCAACTTGTAAAACAAATACTTTAACTTGTAAAAAACTTACTTCAACTTGTAAAAAACGTACTTTAACTTGTAAAAAACGTATTTTAACGTGTCAAAATGTAACTTTAACTTGTCAAAACGTAACTTTAACTTGTTCAAAACGTTCTTTAACTTGTAAAAAACGTATTTTAACTTGTCAAAATGTAACTTTAACTTGTCAAAATGTAACTTTAACTTGTTAAAAACGTACATTAACTTGTTAAAAATGTAATTTAACTTGTCAATATGTAACTTTAACTTGTCAAAACGTAACTTTAACTTGTTAAAAATGTACTTTAACTTGTAAAAAACGTACTTTAACTTGTAGAAAACGCACTTCAACTTGTAAAAAATGTACTTTAACTTTTCAAAATGTAATTTTAATGTGTCAAAACGTAACTTTAAGTTGTTAAAATGTAACTTTAACTAAAAAATGTACTTTAACTTGTAAAAAACATACATTAACTTGTAAAAAACATACTTTAACTTGTTAAAAAAGTGGTTTAACTTATAACAAATGTACTTTAACTTGTAAAAAATGTACTTCAACTTGTAAAAACCGTACTTTAACTTGTAAAACACATACTTTAACTTGTCAAAAAGTAACTATAACTTGTCAAAACATAAGTTTAACTTATTAAAAACATACTTTAACTTTTAAAAAACATAATTAAACTCATCAAAACGTGACTTTAACTTGTAAAAAACGTACTGTAACTTGTCTAAATGTGATTTTAATGTGTCAAAACGTAACTTTAAGTTGTTAAAACGTAACTTTAACTGGTAAAAAATGTACTTTAACTTGTAAAAAACGTACTTCAACTTGTAAAAGACTTACTTTAACTTGTAAAACACGTACTTCAACTTGTAAAAAACGTATTTTAACTTGTAAAAAACGTATTTTAACGTGTCCAAATGTAACTTTAACGTGTCAAAATGTAACTTTAAATTGTTAAAAATTTATTTTAACTTGTAAAAAACGTACTTTAACTTGTAAAAAAACGCACTTCAACTTGTAAAAAACGTACTTTAACTTGTTAAAATGTAATTTTAATGTGTCAAAACGTAACTTTGACTGGTAAAAAATGTACTTCAACTTGTAAAACACTTACTTTAACTTGTAAAAAACGTACTTCAACTTGTCAAAAACGTACTTTGACTTGTAAAAAACGTATTTCAACTTGTCAAAAAGTAACTTTAACTTGTAAAAAACGTACCTTATGATGTAAAAAACGTACTTTAACTTGTCAAAACGTAACTTAACTTCTTAAAAACGTACTTTCATTTGTAAAAAACGTATTTTAACTTGTCAAAATGTAACTTTAACTTGTCAAAACGTAACTTTAAGTTGTTAAAAACGTACTTTAACTAGTTAAAAACGTACTTCAAATTGTAAAAAACGTAGTTTAACTTGTAAAAAACGTATTTTAACTTGTCATACGTAACTTTAACTTTTCAAAATGGAACTTTAACTTGCTAAAAACGTACTTTAACTTGTAAAAAACGTACTTTAACTTGTCAAAACGTAACTTTAACTTGTCAAAACGTAACTTTAACTTTTAAAAAACATACATTAACTTGTAAAAAATATACTTTAACTTGTCAAAAATGTTGTTTAACTTAAAACAAATGTACATTAACTTGTAAAAAAGTACTTTAACTTGTAAAAAACGTATTTGAACGTGTCAAAATGTAACTTTAACTTGTCAAAACGTAACTTGAACTTGTTCAAAACGTACTTTAACTTGTAAAAAATGTAATTGAACTAGTCAAAATGTAACTTTAACTTGTCAAAATGTAACTTTAACTTGTTGAAAACGTACTTTAACTTGTAAAAAACGTAATTTAACTTGTCAAAACGTAACTTTAACTTGTAAAAAACATACATTAACTTGTAAAAAATATACTTTAACTTGTCAAAAATGTTGTTTAACTTGAAAAAAATGTACTTTAACTTGTAAAAACAAACTTCAACTTGTAAAACAACTACTTTAACTTGTAAAAAACGTACTTCAACTTGTAAAAAACGTACTTTAACTTGTAAAAAACGTATTTTAACGTGTCAAAATGTAACTTTAACTTGTCAAAACGTAACTTTAACTTGTTCAAAACGTTCTTTAACTTGTAAAAAACGTATTTTAACTTGTCAAAATGTAACTTTAACTTGTCAAAACGTAACTTTAACTTGTTAAAAACGTACTTTAACTTGTTAAAAATGTAATTTAACTTGTCAATATGTAACTTTAACTTGTCAAAACGTAACTTTAACTTGTTAAAAATGTACTTTAACTTGTAAAAAACGTACTTTAACTTGTAGAAAACGCACTTCAACTTGTAAAAAATGTACTTTAACTTTTCAAAATGTAATTTTAATGTGTCAAAACGTAACTTTAAGTTGTTAAAACGTAACTTTAACTAAAAAATGTACTTTAACTTGTAAAAAACATACATTAACTTGTAAAAAACATACTTTAAGTTGTTAAAAAAGTGGTTTGACTTATAACAAATGTACTTTAACTTGTAAAAAATGTACTTCAACTTGTAAAAACCGTACTTTAACTTGTAAAACACATACTTTAACTTGTCAAAAAGTAACTTTAACTTGTCAAAACGTAAGTTTAACTTGTTAAAAACATAATTTAACTTTTAAAAAACATAATTAAACTCATCAAAACGTGACTTTAACTTGTAAAAAACGTACTTTAACTTGTCTAAATGTGATTTTAATGGGTCAAAACGTAACTTTAAGTTGTTAAAACGTAACTTTAACTGGTAAAAAAATGTACTTCAACTTGTAAACCACTTACTTTAACTTGTAAAAAACGTACTTCAACTTGTAAAAAACGTACTTTAACATGTCAAAATGTAATTTTAATGTGTCAAAACGTAACCTTAAGTTGTTAAAACGTAACTTTAACTGGTAAAAAAATGTACTTCAACTTGTAAAACACTTACTTTAACTTGTAAAAAACGTACTTCAACTTGTAAAAAACGTACTTTAACTTGTCAAAATGTAATTTTAATGTGTCAAAACGTAACTTTAAGTTGTTAAAACGTAACTTTAACTAGTAAAAAATTTACTTCAACTTGTAAAACACTTACTTTAACTTGTAAAAAACGTACTTCAACTTGTCAAAAACGAACTTTGACTTGTAAAAAACGTATTTCAACTTGTCAAAAAGTAACTTTGACTTGTAAAAAACGTACCTTATGATGTAAAAAACGTACTTTAACTTGTCAAAATGTAACTTTAACTTGTTAAAAACGTTCTTTAACTTGTAAAAAACGTACATTAACTTGTAAAAAACGTACTTTAACTTGTCAAAACGTAACTTTAACTTGTAAAAAACATACATTAACTTGTAAAAAATATACTTTAACTTGTCAAAAATGTTGTTTAACTAGAAAAAAATGTACTTTAACTTGTAAAAAACGAACGTCAACTTGTAAAACAAATACTTTAACTTGTAAATAACGTACTTCAACTTGTAAAAAACGTACTTTAACTTGTAAAAAACGTATTTTAACGTGTCAAAATGTAAGTTTAACTTGTCAAAACGTAACTTTAACTTGTTCAAAACGTACTTTAACTTGTAAAAAACGTAATAGAACTTGTCAAAATGTAACTTTAACTTGTCAAAATGTAACTTTAACTTGTTAAAAACGTTCTTTAACTTGTAAAAAACGTACTTTAACTTGTAAAAAACGTACTTTAACTTGTAAAAAACGTACTTTAACTTGTCAAAACGTAACTTTAACTTGTCAAAACGTACTTTAACTTGTAAAAAACGTACTTTAACTTGTATAAAACGTACTTGAACTTTTAAAAATTATAATTTTAATTGTCACAACGAAACTTTATCTTGTAAAAAACGTACTTTAACTTATAAAAAACATAATTAAACTTGTCAAAACGTAACTTTAACTTGTAAAAAATGTACTTTAACTTGTCAAAAATGTACTTAAACTTGTCAAAACGTAACTTTAACTTGTCAAAACGTAAGTTTAACTTGAAAAAACATACATTAACTTGTAAAAAATATACTTTAAATTTTCAAAAATGTTATTTAATTTGTAACAAATGTACTTTAACTTGTAAAAAACCGAACTTCAACTTGTAGAACACTTACTTTAATTTGTAAAAACCGTACTTCAACTTGTAAAAAACGTACTTTAACTTGTAAAAAATGTATTTTAACGTGTCAAAACGTAACTTTAACTTGTTCAAAACGTACTTTAACTTGTAAAAAACGTAATTGAACTTGTCAAAATGTAATTTGAACTTGTCAAAATGTAACTTTATCTAGTTAAAAACGTAATTTAACTTGTAAAAAACGTACTTTAACTTGTAAAAAACTTACTTTTACTTGTCAAAACGTAAGTTTAACTTGTTAAAAACCTACTTTAACTTGTCAAAACGTAACTTTAACATGTCAAAACGTAAGTTTAACTTGTTAAAAACATACATTAACTTGTAAAAAACGTACTTTAACTTGTAAAAAAACGCACTTCAACTTGTAAAAAACGTACTTTAACTTCTCAAAATGTAATTTTAATGTGTCAAAACGTAACTTTAAGTTGTTAAAACGTAACTTTAACTGGTGAAAAATGTACTTCAACTTGTAAAACACTTACTTTAACTTGTAAAAAACGTACTTCAACTTGTTAAAAACGTACTTTGACTTGTAAAAAACGTATTTCAACTTGTCAAAAAGTAACTTTGACTTGTAAAAACCGTACCTGATGATGTAAAAAACGTACTTTAACTTGTCAAAACGTAACTTAACTTCTTAAAAACGTACTTTAACTTGTAAAAAACGTATTTTAACTTGTCAAAATGTAACTTTAACTTGTCAAAACGTAACTTTAACTTGTTAAAAACGTACTTTAACTAGTTAAAAACGTACTTCAAATTGTAAAAAACGTAGTTTAACTTGTAAAAAACGTATTTTAACTTGTCATACGTAACTTTAACTTTTCAAAATGGAACTTTAACTTGCTAAAAACGTACTTTAACTTGTAAAAACGTACTTTAACTTGTCAAAACAAGTTAAATTTATGTTTTGACAAATTAAAGTTAGGTTTTGTCAAGTTAAATTACGTATTTTACATGTTAAAGTACGTTTTGTACAAGTTAAAGTACGATTTTTACAAGTTAAAGTATGTTTTTAAAAAACGTACTTTAACAAGTAAAACTTACATTTGTACGTACTTACGTTAAAGTACATATTTTACAAGTTAATGTATGTTTTTAAAAAGTTAAACTTACGTTTTGACAAGTTAAAGTTACGTTTTAACAAGTTAAAGTAGGTTTTAAAAAGTTAAAGTACGTTTTTTACAAGTTAAAACTACGTTTTGACAAGTTAAAGTTACATTTTGAAAAGTTAAAATACTTTTTTTACAAGTTAAAGTACGATTTTTACAATTTAAAGCAAGTGTTTTACAAGTTGAAGTACGTTTGATACAAGTTTAGTACGTGTTTTACAAGTTAAAGTTACGTTTTAACAACTTAAAGTTACATTTTGACAAGTTAAAGTACGTTTTTTATAAGTTAAAGTTACGTTTTGATATGTTAAATTACGTTTTTAACAAGTTAAACTTACGTTTTGACAAATTAAAGTTATATTTTGACAAGTTAAATTACGTTTTTTACATGTTAAAGAATTTTTTTACAAGTTAAAGTACAATTTTTACAAATTAAATTACGTTTTTACATGTTAAAGTACGGTTTTTATCACGAAAGTTACATTTTGACACGTTAAAGCACGTTTTTTAGAAGTTAAAAGACATTTATTAGAAGTTAAAGTAAGTGTTTTACAAGTTAAAGTACGTTTTTAACAAGTTAAAGTATAGTTTCTAAAGTAAAAGTTACGTTTTGGCAAGTTAAAGTTACATTTTGACACGTTAAAATACGTTTTTTACAAGTTGAAGTGCGTTTTTTACAAGAAAAAGCTAGTGTTTTACAAGTTTAAGTACGTTTTTTACAAGTTGAAGTTACGTTTTTTACAAGATAAAGTTACGTTTTAACAACTTAAAGTTACGTTTTGACACATTAAAATTACATTTTGACAAGTTAAAGTACGTTTTATATAAGTTAAAGTTACATTTTGACAAGTTAAAGTACGTTTTTTTGCAAGATAAAGTTACGTTTTAACAACTTAAAGTTACGTTTTGACACATTAAAATTACATTTTGACAAGTTAAAGTACGTTTTATATAAGTTAAAGTTACATTTTGACAAATTAAAGTACGTTTTATATAAGTTAAACTTACGTTTTGACAATTAAAAGTAAAGTTTTGACAAGTTAAAGTAGGGTTTTTACAAGTTAAAGTACATTTTTTACAAGTTGAAGTACGTTTTTACAAGTTAAAGTACATTTGTTACAAGTTAAACCACATTTTTGACAAGTTAAAGTACGTTTTTACAAGTTAATGTATGTTTTTAAAAAGTTAAACTTACGTTTTGACAAGTTAATGTTACATTTTGACAAGTTAAAGTAGGTTTTTTACAAGTTAAAGTACGTTTTTTACAAGTTAAAGCAAGTGTTTTACAAGTTGAAGTACGTTTTTTACAACTTCAAGTACGTTTTTTACAAGTTAAAATTACGTTTTAACAACTTAAAGTTACGTTTTGACACATTAAAATTACATGTTGAGAAGTTAAAGTACGTTTTTTATAAGTTAAAGTTACGTTTTGACAAGTTAAATTACGTTTTTAACAAGTTAAACTTTCGTTTTGACAAATTAAAGTTATGTGTTGACAAGCTAAATTGAAGTACTTTTTTTACAAGTTAAAATACATTTCTTACAAGTTAAACTTACGTTTTAACAACTTAGAGTTACGTTTTGACACATTAAAATTACATTTTGACAAGTTAAACTACGTTTTTTACAAGTTAAAATTACGTTTTGACGAGTTAAATTACGTTTTTAGCAAGTTAAACTTACGTTTTGACACGTTAAAGTTACGCTTTGACAATTTAAAGTAGGTTTTTTACAAGTTAAAGTACGTTTTTTACAAGTTAAAGTACGTTTTTTACAAGTTAAATTACATTTGTTCTAAGGTAAACCACATTGTTGACAAGTTAAATACGTTTTTTTACAAGTTAATGTATGTTTTTAACAAGTTAAACTTACGTTTTGACAAGTTAAGGTTACGTTTTGACAAGTTAAAGTAGGTTTTTTACAAGTTAAAGTACGTTTTTTACAAGTTAAAGTACATTTGTTACAAGATTAACCACATTTTTGACAAGTTCAAGTACGTTTTTTACAAGTTAAAATTACGTTTTGACAAGTTAAAGTTACGTTTTGACAAGTTAAACTTCGTTTTTTTCAATTTAAAGTACGTTTTTACAAGTTAAAGTACATTTGTTACAAGTTAAACCACATTTTTTACAAGTTAAATTACATTTTTTACAAGTGGATGTATGTTTTAAACAAGTTAAAGTTACGTTTTGACAAGTTACAGTACGGTTTTTACAAGTTAAAGTACGTTTTTTACAAGTTAAAGTACGTTTTTAACAAATTAAAGTTACGTTTTGACAAGTTAAAATACTTTTTTACAAGTTACGTTTTTTACAAGTTAAAGTACGTTTTTAACAAGTAAAACTTACGTTTTGACAAATTAAAGTTACATTTTGACACGTTAAAATACGTTTTTTACAAGTTAAAGTACTCTTTTTACAAGTTAAAGCAAATGTTTTACAAGTTGAAGTACGTTTTTTACATGTTGAGGTACGTTTTTTACAAGTTAAAGTTACGTTTTAACAACTTAAAGTTACGTTTTGACACATCAAAATTACATTTTGACAAGTTAAAGTACGTTTTTTATAAGTTAAAGTTACGTTTTGACAAGTTAAATTACGTTCTGAACAAGTTAAACTTACGTTTTGACAAATTAAAGTTACGTTTTGACAAGTTAAAGTAGGTTTTTTACAAGTTAAAGTTACGTTTTGATATGTTAAATTACGTTTTTTACAAGTTAAAGTTACGTTTTAACAACTTAAAGTTACGTTTTGACACATCAAAATTACATTTTAACAAGTTAAAGTACGTTTTTTATAAGTTAAAGTTACGTTTTGACAAGTTAAATTACGTTCTGAACAAGTTAAACTTACGTTTTGACAAATTAAAGTTACGTTTTGACAAGTTAAAGTACGTTTTTTATAAGTTAAAGTTACGTTTTGATATGTTAAATTACGTTTTTAACAAGTTAAACTTACGTTTTGACAAATTAAAGTTATGTTTTGACAAGTTAAATTACGTTTTTTACATGTTAAAGAATTTTTTTACAAGTTAAAGTACAATTTTTACAAATTAAATTACGTTTTTACATGTTAAAGTAAGGTTTTTATCACGAAAGTTACATTTTGACACGTTAAAGCACGTTTTTTAGAAGTTAAAATACATTTATTAGAAGTTAAAGTAAGTGTTTTACAAGTTAAAGTACGTTTTTAACAAGTTAAAGTATATTTTATAAAGTAAAAGTTACGTTTTGGCAAGTTAAAGTTACATTTTGACACGTTAAAATACGTTTTTTACAAGTTGAAGTGCGTTTTTTACAAGAAAAAGCTAGTGTTTTACAAGTTTAAGTACGTTTTTTACAAGTTGAAGTTACGTTTTTTACAAGATAACGTTACGTTTTAACAACTTAAAGTTACGTTTTGACATATTAAAATTACATTTTGACAAGTTAAAGTACGTTTTATATAAGTTAAAGTTACATTTTGACAAGTTAAAGTACGTTTTTTTGCAAGATAAAGTTTCGTTTTAACAACTTAAAGTTACGTTTTGACACATTAAAATTACATTTTGACAAGTTAAAGTACGTTTTATATAAGTTAAAGTTACATTTTGACAAATTAAAGTACGTTTTATATAAGTTAAACTTAGGTTTTGACAATTAAAAGTAAAGTTTTGACAAGTTAAAGTAGGGTTTTTACAAGTTAAAGTACATTTTTTACAACTTGAAGTACGTTTTTACAAGTTAAAGTACATTTGTTTCAAGTTAAACCACATTTTTGACAAGTTAAAGTACGTTTTTACAAGTTAATGTATGTTTTTAAAAAGTTAAACTTACGTTTTGACAAGTTAATGTTACATTTTGACAAGTTAAAGTAGGTTTTTTACAAGTTAAAGTACGTTTTTTACAAGTTAAAGCAAGTGTTTTACAAGTTGAAGTACGTTTTTTACAACTTCAAGTACGTTTTTTACAAGTTAAAGTTACGTTTTAACAACTTAAAGTTACGTTTTGACACATTAAAATTACATGTTGACAAGTTAAAGTACGTTTTTTATAAGTTAAAGTTACGTTTTGACAAGTTAAATTACGTTTTTAACAAGTTAAACTTTCGTTTTGACAAATTAAAGTTATGTTTTGACAAGTTAAATTGAAGTACTTTTTTTACAAGTTAAAATACATTTCTTACAAGTTAAACTTACGTTTTAACAACATAGAGTTACGTTTTGACACATTAAAATTACATTTTGACAAGTTAAACTACGTTTTTTACAAGTTAAAATTACGTTTTGACGAGTTAAATTACGTTTTTAGCAAGTTAAACTTACGTTTTGACACGTTAAAGTTACGCTTTGACAAGTTAAAGTAGGTTTTTTACAAGTTAAAGTACGTTTTTTACAAGTTGAAGTACGTTTTTTACAATTTAAATTACATTTGTTCTAAGTTAAACAACATTGTTGACAAGTTAAATACGTTTTTTTACAAGTTAATGTATGTTTTTAACAAGTTAAAGTTACGTTTTGACAAGTTAAAGTTACGTTTTGACAAGTTAAAGTAGGTTTTTTACAAGTTAAAGTACGTTTTTTACAATTTAAAGTACATTTGTTACAAGATTAACCACATTTTTGACAAGTTAAATTACGTTTTTTACAAGTTAAAATTACGTTTTGACAAGTTAAAGTTACGTTTTGACAAGTTAAACTTCGTTTTTTTCAATTTAAAGTACGTTTTTACAAGTTAAAGTACATTTGTTACAAGTTAAACCACATTTTTTACAAGTTAAATTACATTTTTTACAAGTGAATGTATGTTTTTAACAAGTTAAAGTTACGTTTTGACAAGTTACAGTACGGTTTTTACAAGTTAAAGTACGTTTTTTACAAGTTAAAGTACGTTTTTAACAAATTAAAGTTACGTTTTGACAAGTTAAAATACTTTTTTACAAGTTAAAGTACGTTTTTTACAAGTTAAAGTACGTTTTTAACAAGTAAAACTTACGTTTTAACAAATTAAAGTTACATTTTGACACGTTAAAATACGTTTTTTACAAGTTAAAGTACTCTTTTTACAAGTTAAAGCAAATGTTTTACAAGTTGAAGTACGTTTTTCACATGTTGAGGTACGTTTTTTACAAGTTAAAGTTACGTTTTAACAACTTAAAGTTACATTTTGACAAGTTAAAGTACGTTTTTTATAAGTTAAAGTTACGTTTTGACAAGTTAAATTACGTTCTGAACAAGTTAAACTTACGTTTTGACAAATTAAAGTTACGTTTTGACAAGTTGAAGTAGGTTTTTTACAAGTTAAAGTACGTTTTTTACAAGTTGAAGCACGTTTTTTAAAGTTAAAGTACATTTGTTACAAGTTAAACCACATTTTTGACAATTTAAAGTATGTTTTTTAAAAAGTTAAACTTACGTTTTGACAAGTTAAAGTTACTTTTGACAAGTTAAAGTTACGTTTTGACAAGTTAAAGTTCGATTTTTACAAGTTCAAGTACGTTTTTCACTAGTTAAAGCAAGTGTTTTTCAAGTTAAAGTACGTTTTTTACAAGTTGAAGTACATTTTTTACAAGTTAAAGTTACATTTTAACTACTTAAAGTTACGTTTTGACATATTAAAATTACATTATGACAAGTTAAAGTAGGTTTTTTATAAGTTAAAGTTACTTTTTGGCAAGTTAAATTACGTTTTTAACAACTTAAACTTACGTTTTTTACAAGTTAAAGTTACATTTTAACAACTTAAAGTTACGTTTTGACACATTAAATTTACATTATGACAAGTTAAAGTAGGTTTTTTATAAGTTAAAGTTACTTTTTGGCAAGTTAAATTATGTTTTTAACAAGTTAAACTTACGTTTTGACAAGTTAAAGTTACGTTTTGACAAGTTAAAGTAGGTTTTTTACAAGTTAAAGTTACGTTCTGACAAGTTAAAGTATGTTTTTTACAAGTTAAAGTACATTTTTTACAAGTTAAAGTTACGTTTTTAACAAGTTAAAGTTAAGTTTTGACAAGTTAAAGTTACATTTTGATAAGTTAATTTACGTTTTTTTACAAGTTGAAGTACGTTTTTAACAAGTTAAAGTTACATTTTGACAAGTTAAAGTTACATTTTGACACGTTAAAATACGTTTTTTACAAGTTAAAGTACGTTTTTTACAAGTTAAAGTACATTTGTTACAAGTTAAACCATTTTTTTGACAACTTAAATTACGTTTTTTACAAGTTAATGTATGTTTTTAACAAGTGACAAGTTAAAGTTACGTTTTGACAAGTTAAAGTAGGTTTTTTACAAGTTAAAGTACCTTTTTTATAAGTTGAAGTACGTTTTTTACAAGTTAAATAACATTTGTTCTAAGTTAAACCACATTGTTGACAAGTTAAATTACGTTTTTTTACAAGTTAATGTATGTTTTTAACAAGTTAAACTTACGTTTTGACAAGTTAAAGTTATGTTTTGACAAGTTAAAGTAGGTTTTTTACAAGTTAAAGTTACGTTTTTAACAAGTTAAAGTACGTTTTTTACAAGTTAAAGTACATTTGATACAAGTTTAACCACATTTTTGACAACTTAAATTACGTTTTTTACAAGTTAAAGTACATTTGTTACAAGTTAAACCACATTTTTCACAAGTTAAAGTACGTTTTTTACAAGTGAATGTATGTTTTGAACAAGTTAAAGTTACGTTTTGACAAGTTAAAGTACGTTTTTTACAGGTTAAAGTACGTTTTTTACAAGTTAAAGTACGTTTTTAACAAATTAAAGTTACGTTTTGACAAGTTAAAATACTTTTTTACAAGTTAAAGTACGTTTTTTACAAGTTAAAGTACATTTTTAACAAGTAAAACTTACGTTTTGACAAGTTAAAGTTACATTTTGACACGTTAAAATACGTTTTTTACAAGTTAAAGTACACTTTTTACAAGTTAAAGCAAATGTTTTACAAGTTGAAGTACGTTTTTTACAAGTTGAGGTACGTTTTTCACAAGTTAAAGTTACGTTTTAACAACTTAAAGTTATGTTTTGACACATTAAAATTACATTTTGACAAGTTAAAGTACGTTTTTTATAAGTTAAAGTTACAATTTGACAAGTTAAATTACGTTCTGAACAAGTTAAACTTACGTTTTGACAAATTAAAGTTACGTTTTGACAAGTTAAAGTAGGTTTTTTACAAGTTAAAGTACGTTTTTTACAAGTTGAAGTACGTTTTTTCAAGTTAAAGTACATTTGTTACAAGTTAAACCACATTTTTGACAATTTAAAGTACGTTTTTTATAAGTTAATGTATGTTTTTAAAAAGTTAAACTTACGTTTTGACAATTTAAAGTTACGTTTTGAGAAGTTAAAGTAGGTTTTTTACAAGTTAAAGTACGATTTTTACAAGTTCAAGTACGTTTTTCACTAGTTAAAATACGTTTTTAACAAGTTAAAGTTACGTTTTGAATAATTAAAGTACGTTATTTACAAATTAAACTACGTTTTTAACCAGTTAATGTACGTATTTTACAAGTTAAAGTACTCTTGTTACAAGTTAAACCACATTTTTGACAAGTTAAATTACGTTTTTTACAAGTTAATGTATGTTTTTAACAAGTTAAACTTACGTTTTGACAAGTTAAAGTTACGTTTTGACAAGTTAAAGTAGGTTTTTTACAAGTTAAAGTACGTTATTTACAAGTTAAAGTACGTTTTTTACAAGTTAAAGTACTTTTGTTACAAGTTAAACCACATTTTTGACAAGTTAAATTACGTTTTTTACAAGTTAATGTATGTTTTTTACAAGTTAAAGTTACGTTTTGACAAGTTAAAGTTACGTTTTGACAAGTTAAACTACGTTTTTTACAATTTTAACTACATTTTTACAAGTTAAAGTACATTTGTTACAAGTTAAACCACATTTTTGACAAGTTAAAGTACATCTTGTACAAGTCAATGTATATTTTTAACAAGTTAAAGTTACGTTTTGACAAGTTAAAGTACGTTTTTTACAAGTTAAAGTACGTTTTTTACAAGTTAAAGTTACGTTCTGACAAGTTAAAGTATGTTTTTTACAAGTTAAAGTACATTTTTTACAAGTTAAAGTTACGTTTTTAACAAGTTAAAGTTACGTTTTGACAAGTTAAAGTTACATTTTGATAAGTTAATTTACGTTTTTTTACAAGTTGAAGTACGTTTTTAACAAGTTAAAGTTATGTTGCGTGCATAAAAGGCACGACGGCTCGACGGAGTCTCCGAGAGGGCTCAGCCCCGCCACTCGGCCCAGCGACCTTCGGCCTCTTCTTGACCCGGCCAAAGGCCGGCCCAAGACTTCTCACCCGGCCAAAGGCCGGGTGAAGCTTCCCCTCGGCCGAAGGCCGGCCCTGGCCTTTCCTTGACCCGGCCAAGGGCCGGCCCAAACTACTTGCCCGGCCAAAGGCCGGGCGAGACTTCCCCTCGGCCGAAGGCCGGCCCTGGCCTTCCCTTGACCCGGCCAAGGGCCGGCCCAAACTGTTCGCCCGGCCAAAGGCCGGCCCTGGCCTTTCCTTGGCCCGGCCAGGGGCCGGCCCAGACCATTCACCCGGCCAAAGGCCGGATGAAACTTCCTCGACCCGGCCAAGGGCCGGCCCAAGGTCTTACCTTCGGTGGAAGACCGGACGAAGAGCTCCTCTCGGCCAAAGGCCGTTTCCAGGCCCCCTTGGCCGGTCAAAAGCCATTCTCGGCTCAAAAACAACACAAGTCACGCTCTATAAATGGGAGACCCGATTCCCAAGAACAGGTGACCAACACTTGAGCACTGAAACGCTGCTGAACTCGGACTTCACTCGTTTCACTCAAAACTTAAACCTTCAAACTCTAAACCCTTTTATCCACCTCAATCCAACTAATGTTGAGCGTCGGAGAGGTAAACAGAGGCACCCCTTCTGTTTCCCTTTGATAGTTCATTTGATTCCTTTGTGTTTCAGATACTTGCGCAGCACGAATTCCATTGACAGCTAAGGCACGACTCGGGATACCGAGTTTGACACGCTAGAACCCGAACGCGATCACTTGGTCTGGCCTTGGGTCGAACCGTTTTGGGTTCCTAAATCGTTGTCCGAAAAAGAGCGACAACATTTTGGCGCTAAAAGGAGGGGGGCATTTGAGAAAGCCAACCTTGTTTCCCCATCGAACAACCTCCGAGAGGATGAGTCAGATTCCTGTGGCATCTACCGGCACTCGGGCGACGAACGCCAGATATGGCCTTCGAAGCCTTTCCCATCGAATCGGCGGTCAGCCTCGTGAGAACGAGAACGGGTCCCATGGCTCGAGGGCTGATCCTGACGTTGCTCTCCGAGAGGATACAGCTAGACGACTTGCTGAGATTTTGGATAGGCCGGGGGTGGACAATACACTCATAGCCGATCTCCTCGGATACGACATTGACAGGAGTTCGTTCCGGGATGGTTCCGACCCCGAATATGTGGGGGAATCTCGGACAGGTGAGATAACTCCTCTCCCTGATCGAGGAGCGAACACAAGACCACCTTCACACCAACCCCCACCGATTCGACCGTCAGGTCCGCAATTCAGGGGCACTCCATCTGCGAACTCTAGGGGCGGTCGATCGCGATCGCGGCTCGAACATAGGAGTGCACGGCGGGATGAAGGGGCAGATAGTCGAGGGACTCGAAAGACATTTCGGCGCCGGCTGGATTCGTCTCGTCGAATTCCTGATATGGATCTTAGAGAACATCTCACGGCTCAGAGGAACTCTCGGGGCGAAGACCTCCGATAGAGGTTGAATTCTCAGAGAGAGGTGTTACCAGCCGTTACGCTTGGCCGTCCAAGGACTAATGCGGCCGATCAGGCATCCAACGAGCGACACCACGTGACTCCTTTGGCTCCAACTGCCAACCCCGCAGATGGGCTCGATATGGTAACAATGATACAAAGTCTCCAGAACCAGATAATCGAGATGAGAGAGTCGGGAAAGCCACGACCCTACGGAGGGGCCGAAGAATCATACTCCCCTTTCTCCGCTCAGATTTTGGCACAATCCTGTGGAGGAAATTTCAAGTTGCCCTCCATTCCTCCATACGATGGGCGCACAGACCCTCATTTTCATATCCAACATTATGAAACATGGATGACAATGCAAGGGAAGTCAGATGCAACGTTGTGTCAGGCATTTAGTTTGACCCTTTCCGGAACAGGATTTGAGTGGTTCAGGAGCTTGAAGCCAGGGAGCATTCTTTCTTTCAAGATTTTGAAACAAACTTTCCTCGCTCGCTTCGCCATCCTCGTAATGCAGAAGAAATCCAAAACTCATCTCTTGTCAATCAGGCAGGGCCGGGATGAAACCTTGAGACAGTATCTGGCCCGTTTCACTGAAGAATCGCATAAGGTGGAAGGCTTCGATGATAGGGATGCGATCACGGCAATCACTGAAGGAATTCGCACGAGTGACTTCCTGAAGTCAATCGTCGGGAAGGTCCCAAGGGACATGGCGGAGCTAATGACGCGCGCTCGCACGTTCATGGGAGTGGAAGATTACCTGGAAGGCCGAGACGGTCGGAAGACCAATGGGCAGCTTGGTCGCCGGCTAGGGGACCATGAGAAAGAATATGCCGATCCTCGAAAGAGGAGGAATAGGGGACAACAAAGTCTCGACGATCGACCCTTCTCAGGGGTCAGACCACCACGTCCGGACAATTTCCGAAAGTTTTCAACCTTCACTCCGCTGAACACCCCCCAAGAGCGAATTTTGGCGTTACATCGCGACAAATTGGGTAGCCCAGCTCCGCTGACGAAAGATCCGGCAAAGCGAGATCGTAGCAAGTTCTGTGAATACCACCAGGATCACGGTCACCTAACTTCGGAATGCTATCAACTCAAAAGACAAATTGAGGCTCTCATACAAGATGGGAAATTGAAAGAATACGTGCTCCGAACCTTGGGGGCTACGGCATCGGGGGGTGAACGAGGACATCAAGAAAGGAAAGGCCCCGCCACGGTCACTGTAACCGATCAAGTAACAGCCCGAGAACCAGATAATTCGCAATTACATATTGTGGGTTCCATTTTGGGCGGTCCAGAATGTGGGGACTCGTGCGCCCAAAGGAAACGATACGCCCGCGAAACATCCCAGTCAACCGCGGTGCACCACATAAACCACACCTATGTGACTCCGCCTCCGAACGAGTTCGAATCCATGTTCTTCACAGGTCAGGAAGCGACAAGGATCATGCATCCCCATAACGACGCAATAGTGGTTTCGGCCCCGATAGCAAACAATCTTGTCCGTCGAATTCTCATCGATAACGGAAGTTCCGCCGACATCATTTTCAAGTCAGCTTTGGACAGGATGAAGTTGACCGGATTAAAGCCAACTCTAGTGGCGACCCCGCTCTTTGGATTCTCTGGCGAGAGAGTGATGACTGAGGGTATCATCGACCTCCCCGTCACTTTTGGGACGCTGGGAGGGCTCGAGGCCACTCACATTGTGTCATTCCTTGTGGTCGACCAGCCGTCGGCTTACAACATCATAATTGGCCGTCCAACTCTCAACAGACTAAAGGCCATAACCTCGACCTATCATCTGATGTTAAAGTTCCCGACAGATAAGGGGATAGCCGTCATGGCCGGGGATCAATCCATGGCCAGAATGTGTTACATTCAGGGGGTAGACGGGAAAGGAAAAGGGAAGATGGTCAATACCATCTCTCCGGACTTGTCAAGCGATGGAGAAACTGAAGGCACTTTCGGAGAGTTGGATCAGAGGGATGAAGTCGAAAGACGAAAGATGGGAACCACAAGCGATCTCGTGACTGTTATATTGGATCAATCCAAACCCGATCAAGTCGTCAAAATAGGTGCACAACTCTCATCAGAGAGGCAACTCCTACTAACGACATTCCTCCAAGAGTACAAGGACATTTTCGCATGGACCCATGCTGACATGCCCGGAATCGACCCCGAGATCATGGTTCACCGTTTGAATGACGATCAAAGGATAACTGGGCGAATACAGCCCAGGAGAGGGTTCAGTGGGGAAAAATACCAAGCCATAGGCGAGGAAGTTGATAAACTCCTCGCAGCAGGAATCATAAGGGAGGCAGAATATCCCAGATGGGTTTCTAACGTGGTTATGGTGAAAAAAGCGAACGGAAAATGGCGGATTTGCATCGATTACAAGGATCTCAACAAGGCTTGTCCGAAAGACAGTTTTCCATTGCCCAGAATCGAACAACTTGTTGACGCCACCGCTGGTCATGAATTGTTAAGCTTCATGGATGCCTATTCTGGTTACAATCAGATCCGCATGCATGGTCCAGATCAGATAAAAACCACTTTCGTCACCGACCGAGGGCTATATTGCTATAAGGTCATGCCTTTTGGCCTCAAAAATGCAGGGGCTACGTACCAGCGATTGGTGAACCGCATGTTTGCCGACCAAATTGGGAAAACAATGGAGGTCTACGTCGACGATATGTTGGTCAAAAGTTTAAAGGCCGACGATCATATCGGAGATCTCAGGAATATGTTTTCCATCCTGCGACGTTATAGAATGAAACTTAACCCAAATAAGTGCGCCTTCGGGGTCGAATCCAGAAAATTTCTGGGTTATATGGTGAGCAGCAGGGGACCCCGAAAAGATTGAAGCAATCCTGAATATGAAGTCCCCTACCAAAATCAAAGAGGTACAAAGCTTAACAGGTAGGGTTGCAGCATTATCACGATTCGTGTCAAAGGCAACGGATCGTTGCCAACCGTTCTTCAAGGCCTTGAAAAAGGTCGATGGATTTGTTTGGACAGAGGAGTGCGAACTTGCCTTCCGCGAACTGAAAGCCTATTTCAGTTCTGCGCCGTTCTTGGCGAAGCCCAACGAAGGGGAAAAATTGTTCGTATATCTCGCAGTGACCGAAAGGGCAGTAAGCACGGTGTTGGTGCGTGAGGAAAATAAGATTCAATGGCCAATTTACTATTCGAGCAAGGCGCTCCTCGACGCCGAAACCAGATATCCGGAGATCGAAAAGATGGCTTTGGCCTTAGTCACAGGCGCGAGGAAGCTTCGACCCTACTTCCAATCTCACCCCATCATCGTACGTACAAAGTACCCCATAGAAAGGGCGTTACAAAAAGCCACATCCTCCCGGATGGCCATATGGTCTCAAGAGCTGGGAGAATACGGAATAGATTTCCAACCAAGAACCGCCATCAAGGGTCAAGCTTTGGCCGATTTTGTGGCTGAATTTACAGGGTCCTCCTCGATAGGGGACGATGTAGATGTTCTCGGGGAAAAGAGAAGCGACACGACCGCGAAAAGACCAATGATCCCGGAAGGCCTGTTATGGGAGCTACACGTCGATGGTGCGTCGAACGCCCAAGGCGCTGGCGCTGGCATTATACTTACGAACCCCGATAGGGAAGAAATCAAGTATGCCATGCGATTCGAGTTCAATGCCTCGAACAACGAGGCCGAGTACGAGGCCCTGATCATAGGTTTGGAGTTAGCAGAAAAACTTGGCGCTGAAAAACTGCGTATCCATTGCGACTCGCAATTGGTGGTCAACCAAGTCAAAGGGGAATATGGTGCTAAGGAGCCAAGCATGATGGCATACCGCGCCAAGGTTATAAAACTACTAGAATCATTCCTGTGGTTCGAAATAATTCAGATTCCCAGAGAAAAAAACGTCCACGCCGATGCTCTAGCCCGTTTGGCATCTGGGATAGATGAAGGGGGGATTGACAATGTCCCCATAGAAAAACTGACGAGGCCATGTATCTCAAGAAATGACGTGGGAACAATCGAACAGACACCACACACAACATGGATGACGCCACTTCTAAAATACCTACGAGAGGGGGAGACCCCCGAAGGGAGAGAAGAGACCCGAAGACTGAAGAATTTGGCATCCAAATACGTGCTGATGGAGCAGAAACTCTACAAACGAGGATACTCAATGCCGCTGCTCCGGTGCTTATCCGAAGATGAAGCGAAAAGAGCATTGCATGAAGTACACGAAGGGGTTTGCGGGAACCATTCGGCCGGACAGTCATTGGCCTTGAAATTACTCCGAGCGGGGTATTTTTGGCCAACCATGAAAAGGGACGCTCACTTGTGGGCCAAGAAATGCGACAAGTGCCAGAGATTTGCACACGTGCCAAGACAGCCTCCGGCACCTTTATGCCCGGTCATCGTACCCCGACCTTTCGCCAAATGGGGGGTCGACCTCATCGGGGAATTACCTGCAGCCCCGAGACAATACAAATTCGCAATCGTGGCAGTGGATTACTTTACAAAGTGGGTAGAAGCAGAACCACTCGCCAAGATCACAGAGGCGAACACAACAAGTTTCATGTGGAAAAATATAATATGTCGCTTTGGGATTTCAGAGTCGATCGTCACCGACAATGGGAAACAATTTGACAACGCACGCCTTCGGGAATTTTGTGAACAATTGGGGATTCGAAAGACTTATTCGTCACCTCGACACCCTCAGGCTAACGGTCAAGTCGAAGCAGTCAACAAGACAATCAAAGAAAACTTGAAGAAAAGGCTAGAAGCGAAAAAAGGAGCCTGGGCGGAAGAATTACCAACAGTCCTGTGGGCATATAGGACCACGGCGCGCAACGCTACCGGCGAAACTCCATTTGCGTTAGCATTTGGCGTTGAGGCCGTGATACCTATAGAGACAAGTATCCCCACTTGTCGGGTTATCGATTACGACGTCGACCAAAACGACGAGGCAATGAGGATGGAGCTAGATCTCATTGACGAAAAGAGGATGGGCGCGTTGTCACGCTTAATTGAACAAAAAAGGAAAGTGGAAAAGTACTATAATTCAAGAATCAAAATAAGGAAATTCGCAAACGGAAGCCTTGTTCTCAGGAGGGTTTTTCAAAACACACAAGTCCCGGGAGCTGGAGTTCTGGGACCCACCTGGGAAGGTCCGTATCGGATAAGGCAAGCCACTCATAACGGCACTTATGAGCTGGAAAATCTCGAAGGTCTCGTCTTCACCCACCCGTGGAATGCCGAGCACTTGAGACAATATTATCAGTAGGCGTCGGTTAGTGGACGACCCGTTTTATTATTTTTTGCAGTTTAAATTCATTGTATGCATGGTCCATGACCCGTAAAATGTAACATTTTCCTTGACAATGAATACAAAATAAGCTTCACATCAATTTATTTATAATCTTCGCAAGTTTTTAAATAAACTCGGGGGGCTACGACATAGTCCAGGTTCTCGCATAGTCCAGGTTCGCGTCAAGCGACCGCGTACTCGTAAAACCCGCTAAAAGGGTCAACATCCGCGCACTCGCACGCCGACAGGCAGCGAGTCTCGCAAAACCCGCTAAAGGGTCGACATCCGCGCACCGGATGGCATAAGACTGCGCACTCGCGCGCCGACAGGCAGCAAGTCTCGCAAAACCCGCTAAAGGGTCAACATCCGCGCACCGGATGGCATAAGACTGCGCACTCGCGCGCCGACAGACAGCAAGTCCCGCAAAACTCACTAAAAGGCCAACATCCGCGCACCGGATAACCAGGCACTTGTCCGCCGTATGGTGTATGCCAAATGGCTGTGTGTCGCCCACCGAAAGGCATGTTTTCCAAAACACTATCACGTTATGACTAAACAAGCATCAAAGGAAGGTCCTCGTATCAAATAAAATCCAAAATCCAACAAAGATATCCGTGAAGAAAACACGTAAAGGGAATTAAGCGCTAAACACATGCGCGAAAGAAATAAAAAAGAATGAAACAATCATTCAGAGCCAAAATCTACTTGTTCCTCGTCGTTGAGAGCTCCGGATCCATCGGTGGTCTCTCCGTCGGGAGGGCGGTTCGTGGACTGGGCAACTTCTGAAGGAGCCCCAAGTGGCACGCCATCTAACCGGGGAGCTTCATCCAGCGAGGGGAACATCGCCTCGAAAAAAGAAAACGTGACCCCCCGGGCCACATTCTCTTTCGCGACAGCGTCACGAACCCGCACCGCGGCCGCATGGCGTGCTTCCTCCAAAGCTAGGTCCCAATCATCCTCCAAGTCGGCTTTCGACTTCACGGCATCATCTTTTTCCTCGATAAGGGCCTGCATCTCGAGGAGAAGTGAGTCCCTTTCCCTCTCGGCTTTGACGCGAGAAATCTCACTCGTCATAAGTTGAGCGTGCACGATCTTCAATTCCTCGTCTCGACCCGAGAGCGCCACTTGGAGTTTCTTCGTCTCGCCTAGGAAGGTGTCTGCCGCTTGTTCCGCTTTCTCTCGGGATTTGCGATCCTCCGCTCGCAGCAACCTTTCAGCCTCCAACTCCGCGCGGACCTTCCGTAGCTCTCCCTCCAGGATGTGGAAGTCCCGAACGGGACGAACCTCAGCTAGAGCGGCAGCATGGTCGGCCACCGTTTTCTCGGCGTCTTTCTTCATAACCTGCATCCTCCGCAGTAAATCCCGGAGGATCGCATCACCCCGTTCCTGTCGAGCAAGCATCTGACAGAACGAGCGGCGAAAGTGCGTACGCATGTGTAAATAAAAAGAAGCGGGTAACGAACGACGCAACGTCAAGAAAGAGTAGTTACTACCTTACGAGCGTCGCTAATCCCATTCTGGAAGTAATCGAGATCCCCGGTCGTCAAGAGACTTTTGAATTCCCGCAAAGGGGAATCAAGGATGCCCCGTGAACATTGACCCCTCAACATCGCGGCTTCCTTCATGAGCGAAGAATCCATGCTGCCCGACGCACTCGAGGTGTGGGCACGTTTGTTGCCAGGCGACTCAAAGGAAGAGGCAGGCGGAGCCGGCCGTTTGTTTGAAGAGCCCACTTCGGCTCCAACCCGGACTGGCGACCTCCCACGTCGGGCCTCAACTCGCAGACGTGCGGCGGCCACGGCCTCAGCAGTAGGTTCACCCCTCGGAACGCATGCACGTGGACGATTGCGAACCATCGTATCTGAAACGAAAAGAAAGCAAAACAAGGGTCATAAAATAGGAACGATGTTAAAAGGACAGTACCTACATAATCAGGCGTGAGGTCAATACCCCCCGAGTCGGGAGGTGAAGGGAGATCCGCCGCCTCAAGTTCGATGCTTCTGGCAGGCTCCTCAGCCGAGGCAGGGTCGAAGATCGCCTCCGAATCAGGAACGAACCATCCAGTAGTCGCCATGAGATCAGCTGACTCAAAGAGAAGCCCTTGCCGTCTCGAGTCTGGGATGGCCCCAATTACGAGTGCGAGTTCGAAATCTTCAGTATCGCGGTCTGCTGGTAAGTCGGCAATGGGGCCAAAGGTCAACGGCGCTTTTCCAAAGGCAGATTCGGATACCCATACCCAGGGATATCGATGTTTGGTGGTCAACTTGGTATGGATGGGGAATCGCCGCCGATTTTGAACTTTATAAAAACCCGGCTTCCCAGACACACCATGGACGGAGACAAGGTTCCGAATCTCATCGGCTGTCACGTTGCGACCTCGTGCCCGATAAAGCATCATGTGGCACGCCGCCACAACTCGATAGAAGAGCGGGGACATCTGAGACGCATGAACACCCAACCGAATCAACAGATCCTGAATTACGGGTTGAAAAGGCAATCGCAAACCTCCTCGGAGACTCGCCTCGTGAACGGCCGCAAATCCCAAACGCGGGCGACTCGGGAGGTCGTCAGGCAATGGTCGTAACAACGAGACGGAGCCCGGGATGCTAAACCTCCGCCTCAAACTCGTGAAGTTGGCTAAAGAGAGAGAGCTCGGGAAGTCAACCCCGGAGAAATCAAAACCGACCCGAATCACCGACTCCTTAACCGGGAACGACATCGCGCGCCTCTCCTCCCTCGCGGTCGAAGTGGCAGGGATGACCGGACGAGGGCAATTATCGGGCGACTCATCGCAACCTTCGGCGTCGACATTGTTGTCGTTAGGTGAGCCGCCACCCGGGCCCGCATGAAGGTCGTCACCCAAACCCGAGTTGGGGTCGCTGCCCGGGTCCGCTTGAAGGTCGCCGCTCGGATCCGCGCTGAGACCCGCGCGAGGGTCGCTGCCCATACCCGCGCGGGGGTTCTCGCCCAGGCCGACGCGGGATGCGCCGCCGCCCAGCCCCGCGCGGAGACCGCCGCCCAGATCCGCGCGGGGGCTCTCGCCCAGGCCAGCGCGGGATGCGCCGCCGCCCAGCCCCGCGTGGAGATCGCCGCTCAGACCCACGCGGGGGCTCTCGCCCAGGCCGGCGCGGGATGCGCCACCGCCCAACCCCGCGCGGAGATCGCCGCTCAGACCCGCGCGGGGACTCTCGCCCACGCCGGCGTGGGGTGCGTCGCTTTCCAGCCCCGCGCGGATGTCACCGCCCAGACCCGCGCGGGGGCCCTCGCCCAGCCCGGCGCGGGATGCATCGCCGTCCAACTCCGCGCGGAGGTCTCCGCCAAGACCCGCGCGGAGGTCTTCTTCCCGATCGACGCGACGCGCATCGACACCTAGCTCCGCGCGGAGGTTTCTGCCCAGACCCGCGCGGAGGCTCTCGCCCAGACCGGCGCGGGATGCGTCGCCGCCCAGCTCCGCGCGGGGATCTCCACCCAGATCCGCGCGGAGGTCTTCTCCCCGGTCGGTGCAACGCGCGTCAACGACCAGCTCCGCGCGGAGGTCTCCGCCCAGACCCGCGCGGAGGTCTTCTCCCCGATCAACGCGACGCGCGACGTCACTTAGCCCCGTGCGGGGGTCGTCGCCCGGATCGGCACGGGACGCACCGCCGCTCAGGCCTACGCGAGGCTCGTAGCCCAGATCCGCCCGGAGGCTGTCGCCCAGATCCCGCCGAATCTCGCCGCCCAGATCCGCGGGAGATGGATCGCCGGTCACCCCGACGATGGGCGTCCCTGGACGTGATCGCTCGGTTCCCTCCCCGTCGATCAACCACGTGTCAACAAAGGAAAACTCTCTGTCCACCATTTCAAAAGCCCTCTCGCGCGGGGAAGAAGATGGGGGCACGGGAAAAGGTCTCGCGGGAGAAGAAAATAGGTCCCAAAACAGGTCCAAATCCACGTTTTGGTCTTCGAGAAGGGGAAAAAGGTCTTCCCCGATGGTCCCACTCCCTGACACGTTGTCGGCCGAATCCATACCCACGCGGCTAAGCGTGACGTCAGAAATAAAATAAAGTAAAAAGAAGGGGGCTTACCGAGGGAGAAGGTCACGACGGGTGACGATCGGGGGCGAGAGAATCTGAGTTCACCACACGAACCACGGTCGAATGCCGAACTCGGGGGGCTAGTGTTGCGTGCATAAAAGGCACAACGGCTCGACGGAGTCTCCGAGAGGGCTCAGCCCCGCCACTCGGCCCAGCGACCTTCGGCCTCTTCTTGACCCGGCCAAAGGCCGGCCCAAGACTTCTCACCCGGCCAAAGGCCGGGTGAAGCTTCCCCTCGGCCGAAGGCCGGCCCTGGCCTTTCCTTGACCCGGTCAAGGGCCGGCCCAAACTACTTGACCGGCCAAAGGCCGGGCGAGACTTCCCCTCGGCCGAAGGCCGGCCCTGGCCTTCCCTTGACCCGGCCAAGGGCCGGCCCAAACTGTTCGCCCGGCCAAAGGCCGGCCCTGGCCTTTCCTTGGCCCGGCCAGGGGCCGGCCCAGACCATTCACCCGGCCAAAGGCCGGATGAAACTTCCTCGACCCGGCCAAGGGCCGGCCCAAGGTCTTACCTTCGGTGGAAGACCGGACGAAGAGCTCCTCTCGGCCAAAGGCCGTTTCCAAGCCCCCTTGGCCGGTCAAAAGCCACTCTCGGCTCAAAAACAACACAAGTCACGCTCTATAAATGGGAGACCCGATTCCCAAGAACAGGTGACCAACACTTGAGCGCTGAAACGCTGCTGAACTCGGACTTCACTCGTTTCACTCAAAACTTAAACCTTCAAACTCTAAACCCTTTTATCCACCTCAATCCAACTAATGTTGAGCGTCGGAGAAGTAAACAGAGGCACCCCCTATGTTTCCCTTTGATAGTTCATTTGATTCCTTTGTGTTTCAGATACTTGCGCAGCACGAATTCCATTGACAGCTAAGGCACGACTCGGGATACCGAGTTTGACACGCTAGAACCCGAACGCGATCACTTGGTCTGGCCTTGGGTCGAACCGTTTTGGGTTCCTAAATCGTTGTCCGAAAAAGAGCGACAACAAGTTACATTTTGACAAGTTAAAGTTACATTTTGACACGTTAAAATACGTTTTTTACAAGTTAAAGTTCGCTTTTTACAAGTTAAAGTACATTTGTTACAAGTTAAACCATTTTTTTGACAACTTAAATTACGTTTTTTACAAGTTAATGTATGTTTTTAACAAGTGACAAGTTAAAGTTACGTTTTGACAAGTTAAAGTACGTTTTCTACAAGTTGAAGTATGTTTTTTACAAGTTAAATTACATTTGTTCTAAGTTAAACCACATTGTTGACAAGTTAAATTACGTTTTTTTACAAGTTAATGTATGTTTTTAACAAGTTAAACTTACGTTTTGACAAGTTAAATTTATGTTTTGACAAGTTAAAGTAGGTTTTTTACAAGTTAAAGTTACGTTTTTAACAAGTTAAAGTACGTTTTTTACAAGTTAAAGTACATTTGATACAAGTTTAACCACATTTTTGACAAGTTAAAGTATGTTTTTTACAAGTTAAAGTACATTTTTTACAAGTTAAAGTTACGTTTTTAACAAGTTAAAGTTAAGTTTTGACAAGTTAAAGTTACATTTTGATAAGTTAATATACGTTTTTTTACAAGTTGAAGTACGTTTTTAACAAGTTAAAGTTACATTTTGACAAGTTAAAGTTACATTTTGACACGTTAAAATACGTTTTTTACAAGTTAAAGTTCGCTTTTTACAAGTTAAAGTACATTTGTTACAAGTTAAACCATTTTTTTGACAACTTAAATTACGTTTTTTACAAGTTAATGTATGTTTTTAACAAGTGACAAGTTAAAGTTACGTTTTGACAAGTTAAAGTAGGTTTTTTACAAGTTAAAGTACCTTTTTTAAAAGTTGAAGTACGTTTTTTACAAGTTAAATAACATTTGTTCTAAGTTAAACCACATTGTTGACAAGTTAAATTACGTTTTTTTACAAGTTAATGTATGTTTTTAACAAGTTAAACTTACGTTTTGACAAGTTAAAGTTACGTTTTGACAAGTTAAAGTAGGTTTTTTACAAGTTAAAGTTACGTTTTTAACAAGTTAAAGTACGTTTTTTACAAGTTAAAGTACATTTGATACAAGTTTAACCACATTTTTGACAACTTAAATTACGTTTTTTACAAGTTAAAGTACATTTGTTACAAGTTAAACCACATTTTTCACAAGTTAAAGTACGTTTTTTACAAGTGAATGTATGTTTTGAACAAGTTAAAGTTACGTTTTGACAAGTTAAAGTACGTTTTTTACAGGTTAAAGTACGTTTTTTACAAGTTAAAGTACGTTTTTAACAAATTAAAGTTACGTTTTGACAAGTTAAAATACTTTTTTACAAGTTAAAGTACGTTTTTTACAAGTTAAAGTACATTTTTAACAAGTAAAACTTACGTTTTGACAAGTTAAAGTTACATTTTGACACGTTAAAATACGTTTTTTACATGTTAAAGTACACATTTTACAAGTTAAAGCAAATGTTTTACAAGTTGAAGTACGTTTTTTACAAGTTGAGGTACGTTTTTCACAAGTTAAAGTTACGTTTTAACAACTTAAAGTTATGTTTTGACACATTAAAATTACATTTTGACAAGTTAAAGTACGTTTTTTATAAGTTAAAGTTACAATTTGACAAGTTAAATTACGTTCTGAACAAGTTAAACTTACGTTTTGACAAATTAAAGTTACGTTTTGACAAGTTAAAGTAGGTTTTTTACAAGTTAAAGTACGTTTTTTACAAGTTGAAGTACGTTTTTTCAAGTTAAAGTACATTTGTTACAAGTGAAACCACATTTTTGACAATTTAAAGTACGTTTTTTATAAGTTAATGTATGTTTTTAAAAAGTTAAACTTACGTTTTGACAATTTAAAGTTACGTTTTGAGAAGTTAAAGTAGGTTTTTTACAAGTTAAAGTACGATTTTTACAAGTTCAAGTACGTTTTTCACTAGTTAAAATACGTTTTTAACAAGTTAAAGTTACGTTTTGAATAATTAAAGTACGTTATTTACAAATTAAACTACGTTTTTAACCAGTTAATGTACGTATTTTACAAGTTAAAGTACTCTTGTTACAAGTTAAACCACATTTTTGACAAGTTAAATTACGTTTTTTACAAGTTAATGTATGTTTTTAACAAGTTAAACTTACGTTTTGACAAGTTAAAGTTACGTTTTGACAAGTTAAAGTAGGTTTTTTACAAGTTAAAGTACGTTATTTACAAGTTAAAGTACGTTTTTTACAAGTTAAAGTACTTTTGTTACAAGTTAAACCACATTTTTGACAAGTTAAATTACGTTTTTTACAAGTTAATGTATGTTTTTTACAAGTTAAAGTTACGTTTTGACAAGTTAAATTTACGTTTTGACAAGTTAAACTACGTTTTTTACAATTTTAACTACATTTTTACAAGTTAAAGTACATTTGTTACAAGTTAAACCACATTTTTGACAAGTTAAAGTACATCTTGTACAAGTCAATGTATATTTTTAACAAGTTAAAGTTACGTTTTGACAAGTTAAAGTACGTTTTATACAAGTTAAAGTACGTTTTTTACAAGTTAAAGTTACGTTCTGACAAGTTAAAGTATGTTTTTTACAAGTTAAAGTACATTTTTTACAAGTTAAAGTTACGTTTTTAACAAGTTAAAGTTACGTTTTGACAAGTTAAAGTTACATTTTGATAAGTTAATTTACGTTTTTTTACAAGTTGAAGTACGTTTTTAACAAGTTAAAGTTATGTTGCGTGCATAAAAGGCACGACGGCTCGACGGAGTCTCCGAGAGGGCTCAGCCCCGCCACTCGGCCCAGCGACCTTCGGCCTCTTCTTGACCCGGCCAAAGGCCGGCCCAAGACTTCTCACCCGGCCAAAGGCCGGGTGAAGCTTCCCCTCGGCCGAAGGCCGGCCCTGGCCTTTCCTTGACCCGGCCAAGGGCCGGCCCAAACTACTTGCCCGGCCAAAGGCCGGGCGAGACTTCCCCTCGGCCGAAGGCCGGCCCTGGCCTTCCCTTGACCCGGCCAAGGGCCGGCCCAAACTGTTCGCCCGGCCAAAGGCCGGCCCTGGCCTTTCCTTGGCCCGGCCAGGGGCCGGCCCAGACCATTCACCCGGCCAAGGCCGGATGAAACTTCCTCGACCCGGCCAAGGGCCGGCCCAAGGTCTTACCTTCGGTGGAAGACCGGACGAAGAGCTCCTCTCGGCCAAAGGCCGTTTCCAGGCCCCCTTGGCCGGTCAAAAGCCATTCTCGGCTCAAAAACAACACAAGTCACGCTCTATAAATGGGAGACCCGATTCCCAAGAACAGGTGACCAACACTTGAGCACTGAAACGCTGCTGAACTCGGACTTCACTCGTTTCACTCAAAACTTAAACCTTCAAACTCTAAACCCTTTTATCCACCTCAATCCAACTAATGTTGAGCGTCGGAGAGGTAAACAGAGGCACCCCCTCTGTTTCCCTTTGATAGTTCATTTGATTCCTTTGTGTTTCAGATACTTGCGCAGCACGAATTCCATTGACAGCTAAGGCACGACTCGGGATACCGAGTTTGACACGCTAGAACCCGAACGCGATCACTTGGTCTGGCCTTGGGTCGAACCGTTTTGGGTTCCTAAATCGTTGTCCGAAAAAGAGCGACAACAAGTTACATTTTGACAAGTTAAAGTTACATTTTGACACGTTAAAATACGTTTTTTACAAGTTAAAGTTCGCTTTTTACAAGTTAAAGTACATTTGTTACAAGTTAAACCATTTTTTTGACAACTTAAATTACGTTTTTTACAAGTTAATGTATGTTTTTAACAAGTGACAAGTTAAAGTTACGTTTTGACAAGTTAAAGTACGTTTTCTACAAGTTGAAGTATGTTTTTTACAAGTTAAATTACATTTGTTCTAAGTTAAACCACATTGTTGACAAGTTAAATTACGTTTTTTTACAAGTTAATGTATGTTTTTAACAAGTTAAACTTACGTTTTGACAAGTTAAATTTATGTTTTGACAAGTTAAAGTAGGTTTTTTACAAGTTAAAGTTACGTTTTTAACAAGTTAAAGTACGTTTTTTACAAGTTAAAGTACATTTGATACAAGTTTAACCACATTTTTGACAACTTAAATTACGTTTTTTACAAGTTAAAGTACATTTGTTACAAGTTAAACCACATTTTTCACAAGTTAAAGTACATTTTTTACAAGTGAATGTATGTTTTGAACAAGTTAAAGTTACGTTTTGACAAGTTAAAGTACGTTTTTTACAGGTTAAAGTACGTTTTTTACAAGTTAAAGTACGTTTTTAACAAATTAAAGTTACGTTTTGACAAGTTAAAATACTTTTTTACAAGTTAAAGTACGTTTTTTACAATTTAAAGTACGTTTTTAACAAGTAAAACTTACGTTTTGACAAGTTAAAGTTACATTTTGACACGTTAAAATACGTTTTTTACAAGTTAAAGTACGCTTTTTACAAGTTAAAGCAAATGTTTTACAAGTTGAAGTACGTTTTTTACAAGTTGAGGTACGTTTTTTACAAGTTAAAGTTACGTTTTAACAACTTAAAGTTATGTTTTGACACATTAAAATTACATTTTGACAAGTTAAAGTACGTTTTTTATAAGTTAAAGTTACGTTTTGACAAGTTAAATTATGTTCTGAACAAGTTAAACTTACGTTTTGACAAATTAAAGTTACGTTTTGACAAGTTAAAGTAGGTTTTTTACAAGTTAAAGTACGTTTTTTACAAGTTGAAGTACGTTTTTTCAAGTTAAATTACATTTGTTCTAAGTTAAACCACATTGTTGACAAGTTAAATTACGTTTTTTTACAAGTTAATGTATGTTTTTAACAAGTTAAACTTACGTTTTGACAAGTTAAAGTTACGTTTTGACAAGTTAAAGTAGGTTTTTTACAAGTTAAAGTTACGTTTTTAACAAGTTAAAGTACGTTTTTTACAAGTTAAAGTACATTTGATACATGTTTAACCACATTTTTGACAACTTAAATTATGTTTTTTACAAGTTAAAGTACATTTGTTACAAGTTAAACCACATTTTTCACAAGTTAAAGTACGTTTTTTACAAGTGAATGTATGTTTTGAACAAGTTAAAGTTACGTTTTGACAAGTTAAAGTACGTTTTTTACAGGTTAAAGTACGTTTTTTACAAGTTAAAGTACGTTTTTAACAAATTAAAGTTACGTTTTGACAAGTTAAAATACTTTTTTACAAGTTAAAGTACGTTTTTTACAATTTAAAGTACATTTTTAACAAGTAAAACTTACGTTTTGACAAGTTAAAGTTACATTTTGACACGTTAAAATACGTTTTTTACAAGTTAAAGTACGCTTTTTACAAGTTAAAGCAAATGTTTTACAAGTTGAAGTACGTTTTTTACAAGTTGAGGTACGTTTTTTACAAGTTAAAGTTACGTTTTAACAACTTAAAGTTACGTTTTGACACATTAAAATTACATTTTGACAAGTTAAAGTACGTTTTTTATAAGTTAAAGTTACGTTTTGACAAGTTAAATTATGTTCTGAACAAGTTAAACTTACGTTTTGACAAATTAAAGTTACGTTTTGACAAGTTAAAGTAGGTTTTTTACAAGTTAAAGTACGTTTTTTACAAGTTGAAGTACGTTTTTTCAAGTTAAATTACATTTGTTCTAAGTTAAACCACATTGTTGACAAGTTAAATTACGTTTTTTTACAAGTTAATGTATGTTTTTAACAAGTTAAACTTACGTTTTGACAAGTTAAAGTTACGTTTTGACAAGTTAAAGTAGGTGTTTTACAAGTTAAAGTAGGTGTTTTACAAGTTAAAGTTACGTTTTTAACAAGTTAAAGTACGTTTTTTACAAGTTAAAGTACATTTGATACATGTTTAACCACATTTTTGACAACTTAAATTATGTTTTTTACAAGTTAAAGTACATTTGTTACAAGTTAAACCACATTTTTCACAAGTTAAAGTACGTTTTTTACAAGTGAATGTATGTTTTGAACAAGTTAAAGTTACGTTTTGACAAGTTAAAGTACGTTTTTTACAGGTTAAAGTACGTTTTTTACAAGTTAAAGTACGTTTTTAACAAATTAAAGTTACGTTTTGACAAGTTAAAATACTTTTTTACAAGTTAAAGTACGTTTTTTACAAGTTAAAGTACGTTTTTAACAAGTAAAACTTACGTTTTGACAAGTTAAAGTTACATTTTGACACGTTAAAATACGTTTTTTACAAGTTAAAGTACGCTTTTTACAAGTTAAAGCAAATGTTTTACAAGTTGAAGTACGTTTTTTACAAGTTGAGGTACGTTTTTTACAAGTTAAAGTTACGTTTTAACAACTTAAAGTTATGTTTTGACACATTAAAATTTCATTTTGACAAGTTAAAGTACGTTTTTTATAAGTTAAAGTTACGTTTTGACAAATTAAATTACGTTCTGAACAAGTTAAACTTACGTTTTGACAAATTAAAGTTACGTTTTGACAAGTTAAAGTAGGTTTTTTACAAGTTAAAGTACATTTTTTACAAGTTGAAGTACGTTTTTTCAAGTTAAAGTACATTTGTTACAAGTTAAACCACATTTTTGACAATTTAAAGTACGTTTTTTATAAGTTAATGTATGTTTTTAAAAAGTTAAACTTACGTTTTGACAAGTTAAAGTTACGTTTTGACAAGTTAAAGTACGTTTTTTACAAGTTAAAGTACGATTTTTACAAGTTCAAGTACGTTTTTCACTAGTTAAAATACGTTTTTAACAAGTTAAAGTTACGTTTTGAATAATTAAAGTACGTTATTTACAAATTAAACTACGTTTTTAACAAGTTAATGTACGTTTTTTACAAGTTAAAGTACTCTTGTTACAAGTTAAACCACATTTTTGACAAGTTAAATTACGTTTTTTACAAGTTAATGTATGTTTTTAACAAGTTAAACTTACGTTTTCACAAGTAAAAGTTACGTTTTTACAAGTTAAAGTAGGTTTTTTACAAGTTAAAGTATGTTATTTACAAGTTAAAGTACGTTTTTTACAAGTTAAAGTACTTTTGTTACAAGTTAAACCACATTTTTGACAAGTTAAATTACGTTTTTTACAAGTTAATGTATGTTTTTTACAAGTTAAAGTTACGTTTTGACAAGTTAAATTTACGTTTTGACAAGTTAAACTATGTTTTTTACAATTTTAAGTACGTTTTTACAAGTTAAAGTACATTTGTTACAAGTTAAACCACATTTTTGACAAGTTAAAGTACATTTTTTACAAGTCAATGTATATTTTTAACAAGTTAAAGTTACGTTTTGTCAAGTTAAAGTACGTTTTTTACAAGTTAAAGTACGTTTTTTACAAGTTAAAGTACGTTTTTAACAAATTAAAGTTACAATTTGACAAGTTAAAATACGTTTTTTACAAGTTAAAGTACATTTTTAACAAGTAAAACTTACGTTTTGACAAGTTAAAGTTACATTTTGACACGTTAAAATTCGTTTTTCACAAGTTAAAGTACGCTTTTTACAAGTTAAAGCAAGTGTATTACAAGTTGAAGTACGTTTTTTACAAGTTAAAGTTACGTTTTATCAACTTAAAGTTACGTTTTGACACATTAAAATTACATTTTGACAAGTTAAATTACGTTTTTAACAAGTTAAACTTACGTTTTGATAGATTAAAGTTACGTTTTGACAAGTTAACGTAGGTTTTTTACAAGTTAAAGCATGTTTTTTACAAGTTCAAGTACGTTTTTACAAGTCAAAGTACATTTGTTACAAGTTAAACCAATTTTTAGACAAGTTAAAGTACGTTTTTTACAAGTGAATGTATGTTTTTTACAATTTAAAGTTATGTATTGACAAGTTAAAGTACGTTTTTTACAACTTAAAGTACGTTTTATAAAAGTTAGAGTACACTTTTTTACAAGTTGAAGTACGTTTTTACAAGTTAAATTACATTTGTTACAAGTTAAACCACATTTTTGACAAGTTAAAGTACGTTTTTTTCAATTTAATGTGTGTTTTAAACAATTTAAACTTACGTTTTGACAAGTTAAATTTACGTTTTGACAAGTTAAAATAGGTTTTTTACAAATTAAAGTACGTTTTTAACAAGTGAATGTATGTTTTTAACAATTTAAACTTATGTGTTGACAAGTTTAAGTTACGTTTTCATTAATTAAAGTAGGTTTTTTACAAGTTAAAGTTACGTTTTGACAAGTTAAAGTACGTTTTTTATAAGTTAAAGTACGTTTTTTACAAGTTCAAGTACGCATTTTTACAAGTTGAAGTACGTTTTTACAAGTTAATATACATTTGTTAAAAGTTAAACCACATTTTTGACAAGTTAAAGTACGTTTTGACACATTAAAATTACATTATGACAAGTTAATGTACGTTTTTTATTAGTTAAAGTTACGTTTTGACAAGTTCAACTACGTTTTTAACAAGTTAAAGTTACGTTTTAACAAATTAAAGTTACGTTTTGACAAGTTAAAGTATGTTTTGTACAAGTTAAATTACGTTTTTTACAAGTTGAAGTACGTTTTTACAAGTTAAAGTACATTTGTTACAAGTTAAACCACATTTTTGACAAGTTAAAGTATGTTTTTTACAAGTGAATGTATGTTTTTAACAATTTAATCTTACGTTTTGACAAGTTAAAGTAGGATTTTTACAAGTTAAAGTTACGTTTTGACAAGTTAAAGTACGTTTTTTACAAGTTAAAATACGTTTTTTACAACTTGAAGTACATTTTTACAAGTTAAAGTACATTTTTTACAAGTTAAACCACATATTTGACAAGTTAAAGTACGCTTTTTACAAGTGAATGTATGTTTTTAACAATTTAAACTTATGTTTTGAAAAGTTTAAGTTACGTTTTGATAAGTTAAAGTAGGTTTTTTACAAGTTAAAGTTACGTTTTGACAAGTTAAAGTATGTTTTTTAAAAGTTAATGTGTGTTTTTAACAAGTTAAACTTACGTTTTGACAAATTAAAGTTACGTTTTGACAAGTTAAAGTAGGTTTTTTACAAGTTAAATTACGTTTTTTACAGGTTGAAGTACGTTTTTCCATGTTAAAGTACATTTGTTACAATTTAAACCACATTTTTGACAACTTAAAGTACGTTTTTAGAAGTGAATGTATGTTTTTAACAATTTAAACTTATGTTTGGACAAGTTAAAGTAACGTTTTGACATGTTAAAGTAGTTTTTTTACAAGTTAAAGTTACGTTTTGACAAGTTAAAGTACGTTTTTTATAAGTTAAAGTACGTTTTTTACAAGTTAAAGTACGCATTCTTACAAGTTGAAGTACGTTTTTACAAGTTAATGTACATTTGTTACAAGTTAAACCACATTTTTGACAAGTTAAAGTAAGTTTTTTTCAAATTAATGTGTGTTTTTCACAATTTAAACTTACGTTTTGACAAGTTAAAGTTACGTTTTGACAAGTTAAAGTAAGTTTTTTTACAAATTAAAGTACGTTTTTTACAAGTTAAAGTACGTTTTTACAAGTTAAAGTACGTTTGTTACAAGTTAAACAACATTTTTGACAATTTAAAGTATGTTTTTTACAAGTTAATGTATGTTTTTCACAAGTTAAACTTACGTTTAGAAAAGTTAAAGTTACGTTTTGACAAGTTAAAGTAGTTTTTTACAAGTTAAAGTACGTTTTTTACAAGATAAAGTTACGTTTTAACAACTTAAAGTTACATTTTGACACGTTAAAATACGTTTTTTACAAGTTAAAGTACGTTTTTTAAAAGTTAAAGTACGTTTTTTACAAGTTAAAGTACGCATTTTTACAAGTTGATGTACGTTTTTACAAGTTAATGTACATTTGTTACAAGTTAAACCACATTTTTGACAAGTTAAAGTACGTTTTTTTCAAGTTAATGTGTGTTTTTAACAATTTAAAGTTACGTTTTGACAAGTTAAAGTTACATTTTGACACGTTAAAATACGTTTTTTACAAGTTAAAGTAAGTGTTTTACAAGTTGAAGTACGTTTTCTACAAGTTAAAGTACATTTTCTACAAGTTAAAGTTATGTTATAACAACTTAAATTTATGTATTGACACATTAAAATGAAATTTTGACAATTTAAAGTACGTTTTATACAATTTAAAGTTACGTTTTGATAAGTTTAGTTATGTTTTGACAAGGTAAAGTTACGTTTTGACAAGTTAAAATAGGTTTTTTTACAAATTAAAGTACATTTTTAACAAGTGAATGTATGTTTTTAACAATTTAAACTTATGTTTTGACAAGTTTAAGTTACGTTTTCATTAATTAAAGTAGTTTTTTTACAAGTTAAAGTTACGTTTTGACAAGTTAAAGTACGTTTTTTATAAGTTAAAGTACGTTTTTTACAAGTTAAAGTACGCATTCTTACAAGTTGAAGTACGTTTTTACATGTTAATGTACATTTGTTACAAGTTAAACCACATTTTTGACAAGTTAAAGTAAGTTTTTTTCAAGTTAATGTGTGTTTTTCACAATTTAAACTTACGTTTTGACAAGTCAAAGTTACGTTTTGACAAGTTAAAGTAAGTTTTTTTACAAATTAAAGTACGTTTTTTACAAGTTAAAGTACGTTTTTACAAGTTAAAGTACGTTTGTTACAAGTTAAACAACATTTTTGACAAGTTGAAGTACGTTTTTTACAAGTTAATGTATGTTTTTAACAAGTTAAAGTAGTTTTTTACAAGTTAAAGTTACGTTTTAACAACTTAAAGTTACATTTTGACACGTTAAAATACGTTTTTTACAAGTTAAAGTACGTTTTTTAAAAGTTAAAGTACGTTTTTTACAAGATGAAGTACATTTTTACAATTTAAAGTACATTTGTTACAAGTTAAACCACATATTTGGAAAGTTAAAGTAAGTTTTTTTCAAGTTAATGTGTTTTTTTAACAATTTAAAGTTACGTTTTGACAAGTTAGAGTTACATTTTGACATGTTAAAATTCGTTTTTTACAAGTTAAAGAAAGTGTTTTACAAGTTGAAGTACGTTTTTTAAAAGTTAAAGTACATTTTCTACAAGTTAAAGTTACGTTATAACAACTTAAATTTACGTTTTTACACATTAAAATGAAATTTTGACAATTTAAAGTACGTCTTATACAATTTAAAGTTACGTTTTGATAAGTTTAATTATGTTTTGACAAGTTAAAGTTACGTTTTGACAAGTTAAAATAGGTTTTTTACAAATTAAAGTACGTTTTTAACAAGTGAATGTATGTTTTTAACAATTTAAACTTATGTTTTTACAGGTTTAAGTAACGTTTTCATTAATTAAAGTAGGTTTTTGACAAGTTGAAGTTATGTTTTGACAAGTTAAAGTACGTTTTTTATAAGTTAAAGTACGTTTTTTACAAGTTAAAGTACGCATTTTTACAAGTTGATGTACGTTTTTACAAGTTAATGTACATTTGTTACAAGTTAAACCACATTTTTGACAAGTTAATCTGTGTTTTTAACAATTTATACTTACGTTTTGACAAGTTAAAGTTACGTTTTTAAAAGTTAAAGTACGTTTTTTACAAGTTAAAGTACGCATTTTTACAAGTTGATGTACGTTTTTACAAGTTAATGTACATTTGTTACAAGTTAAACCACATTTTTGACAAGTTAATGTGTGTTTTTAACAAATTAAAGTTACGTTTTGACAAGTTAAAGTAGGTCTTTTACAAGTTAATTTACGTTTTTTACAAGTTGAAGTATGTTTTTACAAGTTAAAGTACATTTGTTACAAGTTAAACCACATTTTTGACAAGTTAAAGTACGTTTTTTACAAGTGAATGTATGTTTTTAACAATTTAATATTACGTTTTGACAAGTTAAAGTAGGATTTTTACAAGTTAAAGTTACGTTTTGACAAGTTAAAGTTCGTTTTTTACAAATTAAAGTACGTTTTTTACAACTTGAAGTACATTTTTACAAGTTAAAGTACATTTTTTACAAGTTAAACCACATTTTTGACAAGTTAAAGTACGTTTTTTCAAAGTTAATGTGTGTTTTTAACAAGTTAAACTTACGTTTTGACAAATTAAATTTACGTTTTGACAAGTTAAAGTAGGTTTTTTACAAGTAAAATTACGTTTTTTACAGGTTGAAGTACGTTTTTCCAAGTTAAAGTACATTTGTTACAAGTTAAACCACATTTTTGACAACTTAAAGTACGTTTTTTACAAGTGAATGTATGTTTTTAACAATTTAAACTTATGTTTGGACAAGTTAAAGTTAAGTCTTGACAAGTTAAAGTAGGTTTTTTATAAGTTAAAGTTACGTATTGACAAGTTAAGGTACATTTTTTTCAAGTTAAAGTACGTTTTTTACAAGTTAAATTACGTTTTTTACACGATGAAGTATGTTTTTACAGGTTAAAGTACATTTGTTACAAGTTAAACCACATATTTGACAAGTTAAAGTACGTTTTTTACAAGTGAATGTATGTTTTTAACAATTTAAACTTATGTTTTGAAAAGTTTAAGTTACGTTTTGATAAGTTAAAGTAGGTTTTTTACAAGTTAAAGTTACGTTTTGACAAGATAAAGTAAATTTTTTACAAATTAAAGTACGTTTTTTACAAGTTAAAGTACGCTTTTTTACAAGTTGAAGTACGTTTTTATAGGTTAATGTACATTTGTTTCAAGTTAAACCACATTTTTAGCAAGTTAAACTTACGTTTAGAAAAGTTAAAGTTACGTTTTGTCAAGTTAAAGTAGTTTTTTACAAGTTAAAGTACGTTTTTAACAAGTTAAAGTTACGTTTTAACAACTTAAAGTTACATATTGACAAGTTAAAGTACGTTTTTTTCAAGTTATTGTGTGTTTTTAACAATTCAAACTTACGTTTTGACAAGTTAAAGTTACGTTTTGACAAGTGAAAGTAGGTTTTTTACAAATTAAAGTACTTTTTTTACAGGTTAAAGTACGTTTTTACAAGTTAAAGTACATTTGTTACAAGTTAAACCACATTTTTGACATGTTTAAGTACGTTTTTTTACAAATTAATTTATGTTTTTAACAAGTTAAACTTACGTTTTGAAAAGTTAAAGTTCCATTTTGACAAGTTAAAGTAGTTTTTTACAAGTTAAAGTCCGTTTTTACAGGTTAAAGTTACGTTTTGACAAGTTAAAGTTACATTTTGACACGTTAAAATACGTTTTTTACAAGTTAAAGTAAGTGTTTTACAAGTTGAAGTACGTTTTTTACAAGTTAAAGTACATTTTCTACAAGTTAAAGTTACGTTATAACAACTTAAATTTACGTTTTGACACATTAAAATGAAATTTTGACAATTTAAAGTACGTTTTATACAATTTAAAGTTACGTTTTGATAAGTTTAATTCTGTTTTTTACAAGTTGAAGTACGTTTTTATAGGTTAATGTACATTTGTTTCAAGTTAAACCACATTTTTGACAAGTTAAAGTAAGTTTTTTTCAAGTTAATTGGTGTTTTTAACAATTTAAACTTATGTTTTGACAAGTTAAAGTTACGTTTTGACAAGTTAAAGTATGTTTTTTTACAAATTAAAGTATGTTTTTTACAAGTTCAAGTACGTTTTTAGAAGTTAAAATACATTTGTAACAAGTTCAACAACATTTTTGACAAGTTAAAGTACGTTTTTTACAAGTTAATGTATGTTTTTAGCAAGTTAAACTTACGTTTTTAAAAGTTAAAGTACGTTTTTTACAAGTTAAAGTACGCATTTTTACAAGTTGATGTACGTTTTTACAAGTTAATGTACATTTGTTACAAGTTAAACCACATTTTTGACAAGTTAATGTGTGTTTTTAACAAATTAAAGTTACGTTTTGACAAGTTAAAGTAGGTCTTTTACAAGTTAATTTACGTTTTTTACAAGTTGAAGTATGTTTTTACAAGTTAAAGTACATTTGTTACAAGTTAAACCACATTTTTGACAAGTTAAAGTACGTTTTTTACAAGTGAATGTATGTTTTTAACAATTTAATATTACGTTTTGACAAATTAAAGTAGGATTTTTACAAGTTAAAGTTACGTTTTGACAAGTTAAAGTTCGTTTTTTACAAATTAAAGTACGTTTTTTACAACTTGAAGTACATTTTTACAAGTTAAAGTACATTTTTTACAAGTTAAACCACATTTTTGACAAGTTAAAGTACGTTTTTTCAAAGTTAATGTGTGTTTTTAACAAGTTAAACTTACGTTTTGACAAATTAAAGTTACGTTTTGACAAGTTAAAGTAGGTTTTTTACAAGTAAAATTACGTTTTTTACAGGTTGAAGTACGTTTTTCCAAGTTAAAGTACATTTGTTACAAGTTAAACCACATTTTTGACAACTTAAAGTACGTTTTTTACAAGTGAATGTATGTTTTTAACAATTTAAACTTATGTTTGGACAAGTTAAAGTTACGTCTTGACAAGTTAAAGTAGGTTTTTTATAAGTTAAAGTTACGTATTGACAAGTTAAGGTACATTTTTTTCAAGTTAAAGTACGTTTTTTACAAGTTAAAGTACGTTTTTTACACGATGAAGTATGTTTTTACAGGTTAAAGTACATTTGTTACAAGTTAGACCACATATTTGACAAGTTAAAGTACGTTTTTTACAAGTGAATGTATGTTTTTAACAATTTAAACTTATGTTTTGAAAAGTTTAAGTTACGTTTTGATAAGTTAAAGTAGGTTTTTTACAAGTTAAAGTTACGTTTTGACAAGATAAAGTAAATTTTTTACAAATTAAAGTACGTTTTTTACAAGTTAAAGTACGCTTTTTATAAGTTGAAGTACGTTTTTATAGGTTAATGTACATTTGTTTCAAGTTAAACCACATTTTTAGCAAGTTAAACTTACGTTTAGAAAAGTTAAAGTTACGTTTTGTCAAGTTAAAGTAGTTTTTTACAAGTTAAAGTACGTTTTTAACAAGTTAAAGTTACGTTTTAACAACTTAAAGTTACATATTGACAAGTTAAAGTACGTTTTTTTCAAGTTATTGTGTGTTTTTAACAATTTAAACTTACGTTTTGACAAGTTAAAGTTACGTTTTGACAAGTGAAAGTAGGTTTTTTACAAATTAAAGTACTTTTTTTACAGGTTAAAGTACGTTTTTACAAGTTAAAGTACATTTGTTACAAGTTAAACCACATTTTTGACATGTTTAAGTACGTTTTTTTACAAATTAATTTATGTTTTTAACAAGTTAAACTTACGTTTTGAAAAGTTAAAGTTCCATTTTGACAAGTTAAAGTAGTTTTTTACAAGTTAAAGTCCGTTTTTACAGGTTAAAGTTACGTTTTGACAAGTTAAAGTTACATTTTGACACGTTAAAATACGTTTTTTACAAGTTAAAGTAAGTGTTTTACAAGTTGAAGTACGTTTTTTACAAGTTAAAGTACATTTTCTACAAGTTAAAGTTACGTTATAACAACTTAAATTTACGTTTTGACACATTAAAATGAAATTTTGACAATTTAAAGTACGTTTTATACAATTTAAAGTTACGTTTTGATAAGTTTAATTCTGTTTTTTACAAGTTGAAGTACGTTTTTATAGGTTAATGTACATTTGTTTCAAGTTAAACCACATTTTTGACAAGTTAAAGTAAGTTTTTTTCAAGTTAATTGGTGTTTTTAACAATTTAAACTTATGTTTTGACAAGTTAAAGTTACGTTTTGACAAGTTAAAGTATGTTTTTTTACAAATTAAAGTATGTTTTTTACAAGTTCAAGTACGTTTTTAGAAGTTAAAATACATTTGTAACAAGTTCAACAACATTTTTGACAAGTTAAAGTACGTTTTTTTCAAGTTAATGTATGTTTTTAGCAAGTTAAACTTACGTTTAGAAAAGTTAAAGTTACGTTTTGTCAAGTTAAAGTAGTTTTTTACAAGTTAAAGTACGTTTTTAACAAGTTAAAGTTACGTTTTAACAACTTAAAGTTACATATTGACAAGTTAAAGTACGTTTTTTTCAAGTTAATGTGTGTTTTTAACAATTGAAACTTACGTTTTGACAAGTTAAAGTTACGTTTTGACAAGTGAAAGTAGGTTTTTTACAAATTAAAGTACTTTTTTTACAGGTTAAAGTACGTTTTTACAAGTTAAAGTACATTTGTTACAAGTTAAACCACATTTTTGACAAGTTTAAGTACGTTTTTTACAAATTAATTTATGTTTTTAACAAGTTAAACTTACGTTTTGAAAAGTTAAAGTTCCATTTTGACAAGTTAAAGTAGTTTTTTACAAGTTAAAGTCCGTTTTTACAGGTTAAAGTTACGTTTTGACAAGTTAAAGTTACATTTTGACACGTTAAAATACGTTTTTTACAAGTTAAAGTAAGTGTTTTACAAGTTGAAGTACGTTTTTTACAAGTTAAAGTACATTTTCTACAAGTTAAAGTTACGTTATAACAACTTAAATTTACGTTTTGACACATTAAAATGAAATTTTGACAATTTAAAGTACGTTTTATACAATTTAAAGTTACGTTTTTATAAGTTTAATTCTGTTTTTTACAAGTTAAAGTACGTTTTTTACAAAATAATGTTTCGTTGTGAGAAATAAAATTACATTTTTTAAAAGTAAAAGTACGTTTTTAATAAGTTAAACTTACGTTTTGACAAGTTAAAGTTACGTTTTGACAAGTTAAAGTAAGTTTTTTACAAGTTAAAGTACGTTTTTAACAAGTTGAAGTAGCGTATTCACAATTAAAGTTACATCTTGACACGTTTAAATATGTTTTTTACAAGTTAAAGTACCTTTTTTACAAGTTGAAGTTACGTTTTGACAAGTTAAATTACGTTTTTAACAAGTTAAACTTATGTTTTGACAATTTAAAGTGAATGTGACCCGGGGGTAACCTTTTCCTTCTTTGAAGTGATGTTTCCTTCGCTGGATGACGCTCCTCGATTGAGCGGTGCGCCATTTGGGGCTCCTTCAGAGGTCGCCCAGTCCACGAACCGTCCCCCCGATGGGGAAACCACTGATGGATCCGGCGCTCCGGCGGACGAGGAACAAGTAGATTTTGGATCCGAGTGAGTATGTTTCTTTTTTACCCATTCCGCGCATGTGTTTAGCGCTTGCTTTCTTTTATATGTCTTCATGAACATCTTCGTTTGGTGATTATTTTTTTCATGAGAACCTTCGTTTGGTATTTATTTTTGTCACAATGTGAGAACGTTTTGGGCCCTTGCCTTTCGGTGGGTGAGTCATAACCTGTTTGGCATACGCCATATGGCAGGCGAAATTTGCGAGACTCGCTGCCTGTCGGTGTGCGAGTGCGCGGTTTTTATGTCATCCGGTGCGCGGATGCTGACCTTTTAACGGGTATTGCGAATACGCGGTCGCTAGGCGCGAGTGCGCGGTTTTATGTCATCCGGTGCGCGGATGCTGACCCTTTAACGGGTATTGCGAGTACGCGGTCGCTTGGCGCGAACCAGTTATGCGAGGATATGAATTACGTCGTAGCCCCCCGAGTTTATTTAGAAACTTGTAAAGGTTGTAAATAAATTGTTATGAAGCGTATTTCGTATTCATTGCCAAAAAAATGTTAAACTTCACGGGTCAAAGACCATGCATACAATGAATTTAAACTAAAAGACAATAAAACGGGTCGTCCCTTAATTGATGCCTACTGATAGTACTGTCTCAAGTGCTCGGCATTCCATGGGTGGGTGAAGATGAGACCTTCGAGATTTTCCAGCTCGTAAGTGCCGTTATGAGTGGCTTGACGTATCCGATACGGACCTTCCCAGGTGGGTCCCAGAATTCCAGCTCCCGGGACTTGCGTGTTTTGAAAAACCCTCCTGAGAACAAGGCTTCCGTTTGCGAATTTCCTTATTTTGATTCTTGAATTATAGTACTTTTCCACTTTCCTCTTTTGTTCAATTAAGCGTGACAATGCGCCCATCCTCTTTTCGTCAATGAGATCTAGTTCCATCCTCATTGCCTCGTCGTTTCGGTCGTCGTCGTAATCGATAACCCGACAAGTGGGGATACTTGTCTCTATAGGTATCACGGCCTCAACGCCAAATGCTAACGCAAATGGAGTTTTGCCGGTAGCGTTACGCGCCGTGGTCCTATATGCCCATAGGACCGTTGGTAACTCTTCCGCCCAGGCCCCTTTTTTCGCTTCTAGCCTTTTCTTCAAGTTTTCTTTGATCGTCTTGTTGACAGCTTCGACTTGACCGTTAGCCTGAGGGTGTCGAGGTGACGAATAAGTCTTTCGAATCCCCAATTGTTCACACAACACCCGAAGGCGTACATTGTCAAATTTTTCCCATTGTCGGTGACGATTGACTCTGGAACCCCAAAGCAACATATTATATTTTTCCACATGAAACTTGTTGTGTTCGCCTCTATGATCTTGGCGAGTGGTTCTGCTTCTACCCACTTTGTAAAGTAATCTACTGCCACGATTGCGAATTTGTATTGTCTTGGGGCTGCGGGTAATTCCCCGATGAGGTCGACCCCCCATTTGGCGAAAGGTCGAGGTACGATGACCGGGCATAAAGGTGCCGGAGGCTGTCTTGGCACGTGTGCAAATCTCTGGCACTTGTCGCATTTCTTGGCCCACAAGTGAGCGTCCCTTTTCATGGTTGGCCAAAAATACCCCGCTCGGAGTAATTTCAAGGCCAATGACTGTCCGGCCGAATGGTTCCCGCAAACCCCTTCGTGTACTTCATGCAATGCTTTTTTCGCTTCATCTTCGGATAAGCACCGGAGCAGCGGCATGGAGTATCCTCGTTTGTAGAGTGTCTGCTCCCTCAGTACGTATTTGGATGCCAAATTCTTCAGTCTTCGGGTCTCTTCTCTCCCTTCGGGGGTCTCCCCCTCTTGCAGGTACTTTAGAAGCGGCGTCATCCACGTCGTGTGTGGTGCCTGTTCGATCGTTCCCACGTCATTTCTTGAGATACATGGCCTCGTCAGTTTTTCTATGGGGACATCGTCAATCCTCCCTTCATCAATCCCAGATGCCAAACGGGCTAGAGCATCGGCGTGGACGTTTTTTGCTCTGGGAATCTGAATTATCTCGAACCATAGGAATGATTCTAATAGTTTTATAACCTTGGCGCGGTATGCCATCATGCTTGGCTCCTTAGCACCATATTCCCCTTTGACTTGGTTGACCACCAATTGCGAGTCGCAATGGATACGCAGTTTTTCAGCGCCGAGTTTTTTCGCTAACTCCAAACCTATGATCAGGGCCTCGTACTCGGCCTCGTTGTTCGAGGCATTGAACTCGAATCGCATGGCATACTTGATTTCTTTCCTATCGGGGTTCGTAAGTATAATGCCAGCGCCAGCGCCTTGGGCGTTCGACGCACCATCGACGTGTAGTTCCCATAACAGGCCTTCCGGGATCATTGGCCTTTTCGCGGTCGTGTCGTTTCTCTTTTCCCCGAGAACATCTACATCGTCCCCTATCGAGGAGGACCCTGTAAATTCAGCCACAAAATCGGCCAAAGCTTGACCCTTGAGTGGCGGTTCTTGGTTGGAAATCTATTCCGTATTCCCCTAGCTCTTGAGACCATATGGCCATCCGGGAGGATGTGGCTTTTTGTAACACCCTTTCTATGGGGTACTTTGTACGTACGATGATGGGTTGAGATTGGAAGTAGGGCCGAAGCTTCCTCGCGCCTGTGACTAAGGCCAAAGCCATCTTTTCGATCTCCGGATATCTGGTTTCGGCGTCGAGGAGCGCGTTGCTCGAATAGTAAATTGGCCATTGAATCTTATTTTCCTCACGCACCAACACCGTGCTTACTGCCCTTTCGGTCACTGCGAGATATACGAACAATTTTTCCCCTTCGTTGGGCTTCGTCAAGAACGGCGCAGAACTGAAATAGGCTTTCAGTTCGCGGAAGGCAAGTTCGCACTCCTCTGTCCAAACAAATCCATCGACCTTTTTCAAGGCCTTGAAGAACGGTTGGCAACGATCCGTTGCCTTTGACACGAATCGTGACAATGCTGCAACCCTACCTGTTAAGCTTTGTACCTCTTTGATTTTGGTAGGGGACTTCATATTCAGGATTGCTTCGATCTTTTCGGGGTTGGCCTCTATCCCTCTGCTGCTCTCCACATAACCCAGAAATTTTCCGGATTCGACCCCGAAGGCGCACTTATTTGGGTTAAGCTTCATTCTATAACGTCGCAGGATGGAAAACATATTCCTGAGATATCCGATATGATCGTCGGCCTTTAAACTTTTGACCAACATATCGTCGACGTAGACCTCCATTGTTTTCCCAATTTGGTCGGCAAACATGCGGTTCACCAATCGTTGGTACGTAGCCCCTGCATTCTTGAGGCCAAAAGGCATGACCTTATAGCAATATAGCCCCCGGTCGGTGACGAAAGTGGTTTTTATCTGATCTGGACCATGCATGCGGATCTGATTGTAACCAGAATAGGCGTCCATGAAGCTTAAAAATTCATGACCAGCGGTGGCGTCAACAAGTTGTTCGATTCTGGGCAATGGAAAACTGTCTTTCGGACAAGCCTTGTTGAGATCCTTGTAATCGATGCAAATCCGCCATTTGCCGTTCGCTTTTTTCACCATAACCACGTTAGAAACCCATCTGGGATATTCTGCCTCCCTTATGAATCCTGCTGCGAGGAGTTTATCAACTTCCTCGCCTATGGCTTGGTATTTTTCCCCACTGAACGCTCTCCTGGGCTGTATTCGCCCAGCTATCCTTTGATCGTCATTCAAACGGTGAACCATGATCTCGGGGTCGATTCCGGGCATGTCAGCTTGGGTCCATGCGAAAATGTCCTTGTACTCTTGGAGGAATGTCGTTAGTAGGTGTTGCCTCTCCGATGAGAGTTGTGCACCTATTTTGACGACTTGATCGGGTTTGGATTGATCCAATACAACAGTCACGAGGTCGCTCGTTGTTCCCATCTTTCGTCTTTCGACTTCGTCCCTCTGATCCAACTCTCCGAAAGTGCCTTCAGCTTCTCCATCACTTGATAAATTCTGGGAGATGGTATTGACCATTTTCCCTTTTCCTTTCCCGTCTACCCCCTGAATGTAACACATTCTGGCCATGGATTGATCCCCGGCCATGACGGCTATCCCCTTATCTGTCGGGAACTTTAACATCAGATGATAGGTTGAGGTTATGGCCTTTAGTCTGTTGAGAGTTGGACGGCCAATTATGATGTTGTAAGCCGATGGCTGGTCGACCACAAGGAATGACACAATGTGAGTGGCCTCGAGCCCTCCCAGCGTCCCAAAAGTGACGGGGAGGTCGATGATACCCTCAGTCATCACTCTCTCGCCAGAGAATCCAAAGAGCGGGGTCGCCACCGGAGTTGGCTTTAATCCGGTCAACTTCATTCTGTCCAAAGCTGACTTGAAAATGATGTCGGCGGAACTTCCGTTATCGATGAGAATTCGACGGACAAGATTGTTTGCTATCGGGGCCGAAACCACTATTGCGCCGTTATGGGGGTGCATGATCCTTGTCGCTTCCTGACCTGTGAAGAACATGGATTCGAACTCGTTCGGAGGCGGAGTCACATAAGTGTGGTTTATGTGATGCACCGCTGTTGACTGGGATGTTTCGCGGGCGTATCGTTTCCTTTGGGCGCACGAGTCCCCACATTCCGGACCGCCCAAAATGGAGCCCACAATATGTAATTGCGAATTATCTGGTTCTCGGGCTGTCACTTGATCGGTTACAGTGACCGTGGCGGGACCTTTCCTTTCTTGATGTCCTCGCTCACCCCCCGATGCCGTCGCCCCCAAGGTTTGGAGCACGTATTCTTTCAACTTCCCATCTTGTATGAGAGCCTCAATTTGCCTTTTGAGTTGATAGCATTCCGAAGTTAGGTGACCGTGATCCTGGTGGTATTCACAGAACTTGCTAGGATCTCTCTTTGCCGGATCCTTCGTCAGTGGAGCTGGGCTACCCAATTTGTCGCGATGTAACGCCAAAATTCGCTCTTGGGGGGTGTTCAGCGGAGTGAAGGTCGAAAACTTTCGGAAATTGTCCGGACGTGGTGGTCTGACCCCTGAGAAGGGTCGATCATCGAGACCTTGTTGTCCCCTATTCCTCCTCTTTCGAGGATCGGAATATTCCTTCTCATGGTCCCCTAGCCGGCGACCAGGCTGCCCATTGGTCTTTCGACCGTCTCGGCCTTCCAGGTAATCTTCCACTCCCATGAACGTGCGAGCGCGCGTCATTAGCTCCGCCATGTCCCTTGGGACCTTTCCGACAATTGACTTCAAGAAGTCACTCGTGCGAATTCCTTCAGTGATTGCCGTGATCGCATCCCTATCATCGAAGCCTTCCACCTTATGCGACTCTTCAGTGAAGCGGGCCAGATACTGCCTCAAGGTTTCATCCCTGCCCTGCCTGATTGACAAGAGATGAGTTTTGGATTTCTTCTGCATCACGAGAGTGGCGAAGCGAGCGAGGAAAGTTTCTTTCAAAATCTTGAAAGAAAGAATGCTCCCTGGCTTCAAGCTTCTGAACCACTCAAATCCTGCTCCGGAAAGGGTCAAACTAAATGCCTGACACAACGTTGCATCTGACTGCCCTTGCATTGACATCCATGTTTCATAATGTTGGATATGAAAATGAGGGTCTGTGCGCCCATCGTATGGAGGAATGGAGGGCAACTTGAAATTTCCTCCACATGATTGTGCCAAAATCTGAGCGGAGAAAGGGGAGTATGATTCTTCGGCCCCTCCGTAGGGTCGTGGCTTTCCCGACTCTCTCATCTCGATTATCTGGTTTTGGAGGCTTTGTATCATTGTTACCATATCGAGCCCGTCTGCGGGGTTGGCCGTTGGAGCCAAAGGAGTCACGTGGTGCCGCTCGTTAGATGCCTGATCGGCCGCATTAGTCCTTGGACGGCCAAGCGTAACGGCTGGCAACACCTCTCTCTGAGAATTCAACCTCTGTCGGAGGTCTTCGCCCCGGGAGTTCCTCTGAGCCGTGAGATGTTCTCTAAGATCCACGTCGGGAATTCGACGAGACGAATCTGGCCGGCGTCGAAATGTCTTTCGAGTCCCTCGACTGTCTGCCCCTTCATCCCGCCGTGCACTCCTATGTTCGAGCCGCGATCGCGACCGACTGCCCCGAGAGTTTGCAGATGGAGTGCCTCTGAATTGCGGACCTGATGATCGAATCGGCGGGGGTTGATGTGAGGGTGGCCTTACATCCGCTTCTCGATCAGGGAGAGGAGTTACCTCGCCAGTCCGAGATTCCCCCACATATTCGGGATCGGAACAATCTCGGAACGAACTCCTTTCAATGTCGTATCCGAGGAGATCGGCTATGAGTGTATTGTCCACTCTCGGCCGATCCAGAATCTCGGCAAGTCGTCTAGCTGTATCCTCTCGGAGAGCAATGTTAGGATCAGCCCTCGAGCCATGGGACCCGTTCTCGTTCTCACGAGGCTGACCACCGAGTCGATGGGAAAGGCTTCGAAGGCCATATCTGGCGTTCGTCGCCCGAGTGCCGGTAGATGCAATAGGAATCTGACTCATCCTCTCGGAGATTGTTCGATGGGGAAACAAAAGCTGGCTTTGTCAAATATTCCCCTCCTTCTAGCGCCAAAATGTTGTCGCTCGTTTTCGGACAACGATTTAGGAACCCAGAACGGTTCGACCCAAGGCCGGACCAAGTGATCGCGTTCGGGTTCTAGCGTATCAAGCTCGGTATCCCGAGTCGTGCCTTAGCTGTCAATGGAGTTCGTGCTACGCGAGTATCTGAAACACAAAGGAATCAAATGAACTACCAAAGGGAAACAGAGGGGGTGTCTCTGTTTACCTCTCCGACACTCAACATTAGTTGGATTGAGGTGGATAAAAGGGTTTAGAGTTTGAAGGTTTAAGTTCTGAGTGAAACGAGTGAAGTCTAAGTTCAGCAGCGTTTCAATGCTCAATTGTTCGTTACCTCACATTGGGAGTTGTGTCCCTTACTTATAGGATCTGAGACAGCCTTCAACCTGCCTTTGGCCGACCCAAACCATCTGGACCTCCCCTTGGCCGGTGGAGCCTCCCTGGACCTCCCCTTGGCCGAGTGAAGAGAGGCAAAAGCTTGGTCCTCCCCTTGGCCGGGTGAAGGGGACCTTTGGGCCTCCCCTTGGCCGGGTGAAGGGAGGCAAAGGCTTGGCCCTCCCCTTGGCCGGGTGAAGGGAACCTTTGGGCCACCCCTTGGCCGGATGAAGGGAGGCAAAAGCTTGGTCCTCCCCTTGGCCGGGTGAAGGGGACCTTTGGGCCTCCCCTTGGCCGGGTGAAGGGAGGCAAAGGCTTGGCCCTCCCCTTGGCCGGGTGAAGGGAACCTTTGGGCCTCCCCTTGGCCGGATGAAGGGAGGCAAAGGCTTGGCCCTCCCCTTGGCCGGGTGAAGGGAAACCCTGAGCCTCCCCTTGGCCGGGCGAAGGGAGGCAGGGCCTTGGCCCTCCCTTTGGCCGAGGGAAACCTTGGGCCGGCCCTTGGACGGGCCTAGGGAAGGTTTGAGCCTCCCTTTTGCCGGGGGAACCCTTGGGCCGGCCCTTGGACGGGCCTAGGGATGGCTTGAGCCTCCCCTTGGCCGAGGGAAGGCTTTACTCGGCCTTTGGCCGAACGAGCATGCCCTAGACGCTGGTTAGGGCAAGCTTCCGCCCTTCTCGGTGTTTCCGTCGAACCGTCCCACCTTTTAGTGCCCACAACAGTTACGTTTTGAAAAGTTAAAGTAGGGTTTTTACAAATTAAAGTACGTGTTTTACAGGTTAAAGTAGGTTTTTTACAAGTTAAAGTTACGTATTGATAAGTTAAAGTACGTTTTTTACAAGTTAAAGTACGTTTTTTACAAGTTAAAGTACATTTGTTACAAGTTAAACCACATTTTTTACAAGTTAAAGTATGTTTTTTACAAGTTAATGTATGTTTTTAACAAGTTAAACTTATGTTTTGAAAAGTTAAAGTTACGTTTTGACAAGTTAAAGTAGTTTTTTACAAGTTAAAGTACGTTTTTAACAAGTTAAAGTTACGTCTTAACAACTTAAATTACGTTTTGAACATTAAAATTACATTTTGATAAGGTAAAGTAACTTTTTTATAAGTTAAACTTACCTTTTGACAAATTGAAGTTACGTTTTGACAAGTTAAAGTAGGTTTTTTACAATTTAAAGTTACGTTTTAACAACTTAAACTTACGTTTTGACACATTAAAATTACATTTTGACATGTTAAAGTACGTTTTTTATAAGTTAAAGTTACGTTTTGACAACTTAAATTACGTTTTTAACAAGTTAAACTTATGTTTTGACAAATTAAAGTTATGTTTTGACAAGTTAAAGTAGGTTTTTTACAAGTTAAAGTACGTTTTTTACAAGTTGAAGTACGTTTTTACAAGTTAAAGTACATTTGTTTCAAGTTAAACCACAATTTTGACCAGTTAAAGTACGTTTTTTACAAATGAATGTATGTTTTTAACATGTTAAGGTTACGTTTTGACAAGTTAAGGTTACGTTTTGACAAGTTAAAGTATTTTTTTACAAGTTAAAGTACGTTTTTTACAATTTAAAGTTACGTTTTTTACAAGTTAAAGTACGTTTTTTACAAGTTAAAGTTACGTTATGAGAAGTTAAATTACGTTTTTAACAAGTTACACTTATGTTTTGACAAATTCAAGTTATGTTTTGACAAGTTAAAGTACGTTTTTTACAAGTTAAAGTACGTTTTTTACAAGTTAAAGTACGTTTTTTACAAGTTGAAGTAAGCTTTTACAAGTTAAAGTACATTTGTTTCAAGTTAAACCACATTTTTGACAAGTTAAAGTACTTTTTTTACAAATGAATGTATGTTTTTAACATGTTAAAGTTACGTTTTAACAAGTTAAAGTTACGTTTTGACAAGTTAAAGTAGTTTTTTACAAGTAAAAGTACGTTTTTTACAATTTAAAGTTACGTTTTAACAACTTAAACTTACGTTTTGACACATTAAAATTACATTTTGACAAGTTAAAGTATGTTTTTTATAAGTTAAAGTTACGTTTTGACAAGTTAAATTACGTTTTTAACAAGTTAAACTTACGTTTTTTTACAAGTTGAAGTACGTTTTTACAAGTTAAAGTACATTTGTTACATTTTGACAAGTTAAAGTATGTTTTTTATAAGTTAAAGTTATGTTTTGACAAGTTAAAGTAGGTTTTTTACAAGTTAAAGCACGTTTTTTTACAAGTTGAATTACGTTTTTACAAGTTAAAGTACATTTGTTACAAGTTAAACCACATTTTTGACAAGTTAAAGTACGTTTTTTTCAAGTGAATGTATGTTTTTAACAATTTAAACTTATGTTTTGACAAGTTAAAGTTACGTTTTGACAAGTTAAAGTAGGTTTTTTACAAGTTAACGTTACGTTTTGACAAGTTAAAGTACGTTTTTTACAAGTTAAAGTACGTTTTTTACAAGTTAAAGTACGTTTTTTACAAGTTGAAGTACGTTTCTACAAGTTAAAGTACATTTGTTACAGGTTCAACAACATTTTTGACAAGTTAAAGTACGTTTTTTTCAAGTTAATATGTGTTTTTAGCAATTTAAACATACCTTTTGACAAGTTAAAGTTACGTTTTGAAAAGTTAAAGTAGGTTTTTTACAAATTAAAGTACGTTTTTTACAGGTTAAAGTTGGTGTTTTACAAGTTAAAGTTACGTATTGACAAGTTAAAGTACGTTTTTTACAAGTTAAAGTACGTTTTTTACAAGTTAAAGTACGTTTTTTACAAGTTAAAGTACGTTTTTTACAAGTTAAAGTACAGTTGTTACAAGTTAAACCACATTTTTTAGAAGTTAAAGTATGTTTTTTACAAGTTAATGTATGTTTTTAACAAGTTAAACTTACGTTTTGAAAAGTTAAAGTTACGTTTTGACAAGTTAAAGTAGTTTTTTACAAGTTAAAGTACGTTTTTTACAACTTAAAGTTACGTTTTGAAAAGTTAAAATTACATTTTGACACGTTCAAATACGTTTTTTACAAGTTAAAGTACGTTTTTTACAAGTTAAAGCAAGTGTTTTACTAGTTGAAGTAAGTTTTTTACAAGATAAAGTTACATTTTAACTACTCAAAGTTACGTTTTGACACATTAAAATTACATTTTGACAAGTTAAAGTACGTTTTTTACAAGTTAAAGTATGTTTTTAACAAGTTAAACTTACGTTTTGAAAAGTTAAAGTTACGTTTTGACAAGCTAAAGTAGTTTCTTACAAGTTAAAGTACGTTTTTTACAAGTTAAAGTTACGTTTTAACAACTTAAATTACGTTTTGAACATTAAAATTACATTTTGATAGGTTAAAGTACGTATTTTATAAGTTAAACTTACTTTTTGACAAATTGAAGTTACGTTTTGACAAGTTAAAGTAGGTTTTTTACAATTTAAACTTTCGTTTTAACAACTTAAACTTACGTTTTGACACATTAAAATTACATTTTGACAAGTTAAAGTACGTTTTTTATAAGTTAAAGTTACGTTTTGACAAGTTAAATTACGTTTTTAACAAGTTAAACTTACTATTTGACAAATTAAAGTTATGTTTTGACAAGTAAACGTAGGTGTTTTACAAGTTAAAGCACGTTTTTTACAAGTTGAAGTACGTTTTTACAAGTTAAAGTACATTTGTTACAAGTTAAACCACATTTTTGACAAGTTAAAGTATGTTTTCTACAAGTGAATGTATGTTTTTAACAATTTAAACTTATGTCTTGATAAGTTAAAGTTACGTTTTGACAAGTTAAAGTAGGATTTTTACAAGTTAAAGTTACTTTTTGACAAATTAAAGTATGTTTTTTACAAGTTAAAGTACGTTTCTTACAAGTTAAGGTACGTTTTTTACAAGTTGAAGTACGTTTTTATAAGTTAAAGTACATTTGTTACAAGTTAAACCACATTTTTGACAAGTTAAAATACGTTGTTTACAAGTTAAAGTTACGTTTTGACAAGTTAAAGTTACATTTTGACACGTTAAAATACGTTTTTTACAGGTTAAAGTACATTTTTTACAAGTTGAAGTAAGTTTTTTACAAGTTAAAGTTACGTTTTAACAACTTAAAGTTACGTTTTGACACTTTAAAATTACATGTTGACAAGTTAAAGTACGTTTTTACAAGTTAAAGCAAGTGTTTTACAAGTTGAAGTACGTTTTTTACAAGTTGAAGTACGTTTTTTAAAAGTTAAAGTTAAGTTTTAACAACTTTAAGTTACGTTTTGACAGATTAAAAATACATTTTGACAAGTTAAAGTACGTTTTTTATAAGTTAAAGTTACGTTTTAACAAATTAAATTACATTTTTAACAAGTTAAACTTACGTTTTGACAAATTAAAGTTACGTTTTGACAAGTTAAAGTAGGGTTTTTACAAGTTAAAGCACGTTTTTTACAAGTTGAAGTACGTTTTTACAAGTTAAAGTACATTTGTTACAAGTTAAACCTAATTTTTGACAAGTTAAAGTACGTTTTTTACAAGTGAATGTATGTTTTTAACAATTTAAACTTATGTTTTGACAAGTTAAAGTTACGTTTTGACAAGTTAAAGTAGGTTTTTTAGAAGTTAAAGTTACGTTTTGACAAGTTAAAGTAAGTTTTTTACAAGTTAATGTATGTTTTTAACAAGTTAAACTTACGTTTTTAAAAGTTAAAGTTACGTTTTGACAAGTTAAAGTAGTGTTTTACAAGTTAAAATACGTTTTTTACAAGTTAAAGTTACATTTTGACACGTTAAAATACGTTTTTTACAAGTTAAAGTACGTTTTACAAAAGTTAAAGCAAGTATTTTACAAATTGAAGTAAGTTTTTTACAAGTTATAGTTACGTTTTAACAACTTAAAGTTACGTTTTGACATATTAAAATTACATTTTGACAAGTTAAAGTACGTTTTTTACAAGTTAAAGCAAGTGTTTTACAAATTGAAGTACGTTTTTTACAAGTTGAAGTACGTTTTTTACAAGTTAAACTTACGTTTTAACAACTTAAAGTTACGTTTTAACACATTAAAATTACATTTTGACAAGTTAAAGTACATATTTTACAAGTTAAAGTTTCGTTTTGATAAGTTAAATTACGTTTTTAACAAGTTAAACTTATGTTGTGACAAATTAAAGTTATGTTTTGACAAGTTAAAGAAGGTTTTTGACAAGTTAAAGTATGCTTTTTACAAGTTAAAGTACGTTGTTTACAAGTTGAAGTACGTTTTTACAAGTTAAAGTACATTCCTTACAAATTAAACCACATTTTTGACAAGTTAAAGAACGTTTTTTACAAGTGAATGTATGTTTTTAACAAGTTAAACTTATGTTTTGACAAATTAAAGTTACGTTTTGACAAGTTAAAGTAGGTTTTTTACAAGTTAAAGCACGTTTTTTACAAGTTGAAGTACGTTTTTATAAGTTAAAGTACATTTGTTAGAAGTTAAACCACATTTTTGACAAGTTAAAGTACGTTTTTTTCAAGTTAATGTGTGTTTTTAACAATTTAATTTAAACTTACGTTTTGACAAGTTAAAGTTACGTTTTGACAAGTTAAAGTTGGTTTTTTACAAATTAAAGTACGTTTTTTACAAGTTAAAGTACATTTGTTACAAGTTAAACCACATTTTTGACAAGTTAAAATACGTTTTTTACAAGTTAATGTATGTTTTTAACAAGTTAAACTTACGTTTTAAAAAGTTAAAGTTACGTTTTGACAAGTTAAAGTAGTTTTTTACAAGTTAAAATACGTTTTTTACAAGTTAAAGTTACGTTTTTTACAAGTTAAAGTACGGTTTTTACAAGTTAAAGCAAGTGTTTTACAAGTTGAAGTAAGTTTTTTACAAGTTAAAGTTACGTTTTAACAACTTAAAGTTACGTTTTGACACATTAAAATTACATTTTGACAAGTTAAAGTACGTTTTTTACAAGTTAAAGCAAGTGTTTTACAAGTTGAACTACGTTTTTTACAAGTTGAAGTAAGTTTTTAACAAGTTGAAGTACGTTTCTACAAGTTAAAGTACATTTGTGACAAGTTAAAACCACATTTTTGACAAGTTAAATTACGTTTTTTTTCAAGTTAATGTGTGTTTTTAACAATTTAAACTTTCGTTTTAACAAGTTAAAGTTACGTTTTGAAAAGTTAAAGTAGGTTTCTTACAAATTAAAATACGTTTTTTACAAGTTAAAGTAGGTTTTTTACAAGTTAAACTTACGTATTGACAAGTTAAAGTACGTTTTTTACAAGTTAAAATACGTTGTTTACAAGTTAAAGTTACGTTTTGACAAGTTAAAGTTACATTTTGACACGTTAAAATACGTTTTTTACAAGTTAAAGTACAATTTTTACAAGTTGAAGTAAGTTTTTTACAAGTTACAGTTACGTTTTAACAACTTAAAGTTACGTTTTGACACATTAAAATTACATTTTGACAAGTTAAAGTACGTTTTTTACAAGTTAAAGCAAGTGTTTTACAAGTTGAAGTACGTTTTTTACAAGTTGAAGTACGTTTTTTACAAGTTAAAGTTACGTTTTAACAACTTAAAATTACGTTTTAACACATTAAAATTACATTTTGACAAGTTAAAGTACATTTTTTACAACTTAAAGTTTCTTTTTGACAAGTTACATTACGTTTTTAACAATTTAAACTTATGTTTTGACAAATTAAAGTTAAAGTAGGTTTTTTCAAGTTAAAGCACGTTTTTTACAAGTTGAAGTACGTTTTTATAAGTTAAAGTACATTTGTTACAAGTTAAACCACATTTTTGACAAGTTAAAGTACGTTTTTTTCAAGTTAAAGTAGTTTTTTACAAGTTAAAATACGTTTTTTACAAGTTAAAGTTACGTGTTGACAAGTTAAAGTTACGTTTTGACAAGTTAAAGTAGGTTTTTTACAACTTAAAGCACGTTTATTACAAGTTGAAGTACGTTTTTATAAGTAAAAGTACATTTGTTACAAGTTAAACCACATTTTTGACAAGTTAAAGTACGTTTTTTTCAAGTTAATGTGTATTTTTAACAATTTAAACTTACGTTTTGACAAGTTAAAGTTATGTTTTGACAAGTTAAAGTAGGTTTTTTACAAATTAAAGTACGTTTTTTACAAGTTAAAGTACATTTGTTACAAGTTAAACCACATTTTTGACAAGTTAAAGTACGTTTTTGACAAGTTAATGTATGTTTTTAACAAGTTAAACTTACGTTTTTAAAAGTTAAAGTTACGGTTTGACAAGTTAAAGTAGTTTTTTACAATTAAAATATGTTTTTTACAAGTTAAAGTTACGTTTTGACAAGTTAAAGTTACGTTTTTTACAAGTTAAAGTATATTTTTTACCTGTTAAAGCAAGTGTTTTACAAGTTGAAGTAAGTTTTTTACAAGTTAAAGTTACGTTTTAACAACTTAAAGTTACGTTTTGACACATTAAAATTACATTTTGACAAGTTAAAGTAGGTTTTTTACAAGTTAAAGTTACATATTGACAAGTTAAAGTACGTTTTTTACAAGTTAAAGTACATTTGTTACAAGTTAAACCACATTTTTTGACAAGTTAAAGTACGTTTTTTTACAAGTGAATGTATGTTTTTAACAATTTAAACTTATGTTTTAACAAGTTAAAGTTACGTTTTGATAAGTTAAAGTAGGTTTTTTACAAATTAAAGTACGTTTTTTACAAGGTAAAGTACGTTTTTACAAGTTAATGTGCATTTGTTACAAGTTAAACCACATTTTTGACAAGTTAAAGTACATTTTTTACAAGTGAATGTATGTTTTTAACAATTTAAAGTTATGTTTTGACAAGTTAAAGTTATGTTTTGACGAGTTAAAGTTATGTTTTGACAAGTTAAAGTAGGTTTTTTACATGTTAAAGTTACGTTTTGACAAATTAAAGTTACGTTTTGTGAAGTTAAAGTAGGTTTTTTACAAGTTAAAGCATATTTTTACAAGTTGAAGTACGTTTTTACAAGTTAAACTACATTTGTTACAAGTTAAAACACATTTTTGACATGTTAAAGTACGTTTTTTTCAAGTTAATGTGTGTTTTTAACAATTTAATCTTATGTTTTGACAAGTTAAAGTTACGTTTTGAAAAGTTAAAGTTGGTTTTTTACAAATTAAAGTACTTTTTTTACAAGTTAAAGTACGTTTTTACAAGTTAAAGTACATTTTTTACATGTTAATGTATGTTTTTAACAAGTTAAACTTACGTTTTAAAAAGTTAAAGTTACGTTTTTTACAAGTTAAAGCACATTTTTACAAGTTGAAGTACGTTTTTACAAGTTTAACTACATTTGTTATAAGTTAAACCACATTTTTGACAAGTTAAAGTAGGTTTTTTACAAGTGAATGTATGTTTTTAACAATTTAGACTTATGTTTTAACAAATTAAACTTACGTTTTGACAAGTTAAAGTAGGTTTTTTACAAGTTAAAGTAAGTTTTTTACAAGTTAAAATACGTTTTTTACAAGTTGAAGTAAGTTTTTATAAGTTAAAGTACAATTGTTACAAGTTAAAACACATTTTTGACATGTTAAAGTACGTTTTTTTCAAGTTAATGTGTGTTTTTAACAATTTAAACTTACGTTTTGACAAGTTAAAGTTACGTTTTGAAAAGGTAAAGTAGGATTTTTAAAAATTAAAGAACGTTTTTTACAAGTTAAAGTAGGTTTTTTACAAGTTAAAGTAGGTTTTTTACAAGTTAAAGTTACGTTTTGACAAGTTAAAGTACGTTTTTTACAAGTTAAAGTACGTTTTCTACAAGTTAAAGTAGTTTTTTTACAAGTTGAAGTACGTTTCTACAAGATAAAGTACATTTGTTACAAGTTAAACAACATTTTTGACAAGTTAAAGTACGTTTCTTTCAAGTTAATGTGTGTTTTTAACAATTTAAACTTACGTTTTGACAAGTTAAAGTTACGTTTTAACAAGGTAAAGTAGGTTTTTTACAAATTAAAGAACGTTTTTACAAGTTAAAGTAGGTTTTTTACAAGTTAAAGTTACGTATTGACAAGTTAAAGTAAGTTTTTTACAAGTTAAAGTAGGTTTTTTACAAGTGAAAGTTACGTATTGACAAGTTAAAGTACGTTTATTACAAGTTAAAGTACGTTTTTTACAAGTTAAAATACGTTGTTTACAAGTTAAAGTTACGTTTTGACAAGTTAAAGTTACATTTTGACACGTTAAAATACGTTTTTTACAAGTTAAAGTACAATTTTTACAAGTTGAAGTAAGTTTTTTACAAGTTACAGTTACGTTTTAACAACTTAAAGTTACGTTTTGACACATTAAAATTACATTTTGACAAGTTAAAGTACGTTTTTTACAAGTTAAAGCAAGTGTTTTACAAGTTGAAGTACGTTTTTTACAAGTTGAAGTACGTTTTTTACAAGTTAAAGTTACGTTTTAACAACTTAAAATTACGTTTTAACACATTAAAATTACATTTTGACAAGTTAAAGTACATTTTTTACAAGTTAAAGTTTCTTTTTGACAAGTTACATTACGTTTTTAACAATTTAAACTTATGTTTTGACAAATTAAAGTTAAAGTAGGTTTTTTCAAGTTAAAGCACGTTTTTTACAAGTTGAAGTACGTTTTTATAAGTTAAAGTACATTTGTTACAAGTTAAACCACATTTTTGACAAGTTAAAGTACGTTTTTTTCAAGTTAAAGTAGTTTTTTACAAGTTAAAATACGTTTTTTACAAGTTAAAGTTACGTGTTGACAAGTTAAAGTTACGTTTTGACAAGTTAAAGTAGGTTTTTTACAACTTAAAGCACGTTTATTACAAGTTGAAGTACGTTTTTATAAGTAAAAGTACATTTGTTACAAGTTAAACCACATTTTTGACAAGTTAAAGTACGTTTTTTTCAAGTTAATGTGTATTTTTAACAATTTAAACTTACGTTTTGACAAGTTAAAGTTATGTTTTGACAAGTTAAAGTAGGTTTTTTACAAATTAAAGTACGTTTTTTACAAGTTAAAGTACATTTGTTACAAGTTAAACCACATTTTTGACAAGTTAAAGTACGTTTTTGACAATTTAATGTATGTTTTTAACAAGTTAAACTTACGTTTTTAAAAGTTAAAGTTACGGTTTGACAAGTTAAAGTAGTTTTTTACAATTAAAATTTGTTTTTTACAAGTTAAAGTTACGTTTTGACAAGTTAAAGTTACGTTTTTTACAAGTTAAAGTATATTTTTTACCTGTTAAAGCAAGTGTTTTACAAGTTGAAGTAAGTTTTTTACAAGTTAAAGTTACGTTTTAACAACTTAAAGTTACGTTTTGACACATTAAAATTACATTTTGACAAGTTAAAGTAGGTTTTTTACAAGTTAAAGTTACATATTGACAAGTTAAAGTACGTTTTTTACAAGTTAAAGTACATTTGTTACAAGTTAAACCACATTTTTTGACAAGTTAAAGTACGTTTTTTTACAAGTGAATGTATGTTTTTAACAATTTAAACTTATGTTTTAACAAGTTAAAGTTACGTTTTGATAAGTTAAAGTAGGTTTTTTACAAATTAAAGTACGTTTTTTACAAGGTAAAGTACGTTTTTACAAGTTAATGTGCATTTGTTACAAGTTAAACCACATTTTTGACAAGTTAAAGTACATTTTTTACAAGTGAATGTATGTTTTTAACAATTTAAAGTTATGTTTTGACAAGTTAAAGTTATGTTTTGACGAGTTAAAGTTATGTTTTGACAAGTTAAAGTAGGTTTTTTACATGTTAAAGTTACGTTTTGACAAATTAAAGTTTCGTTTTGTGAAGTTAAAGTAGGTTTTTTACAAGTTAAAGCATATTTTTACAAGTTGAAGTACGTTTTTACAAGTTAAACTACATTTGTTACAAGTTAAAACACATTTTTGACATGTTAAAGTACGTTTTTTTCAAGTTAATGTGTGTTTTTAACAATTTAATCTTATGTTTTGACAAGTTAAAGTTACGTTTTGAAAAGTTAAAGTTGGTTTTTTACAAATTAAAGTACTTTTTTTACAAGTTAAAGTACGTTTTTACAAGTTAAAGTACATTTTTTACATGTTAATGTATGTTTTTAACAAGTTAAACTTACGTTTTAAAAAGTTAAAGTTACGTTTTTTACAAGTTAAAGCACATTTTTACAAGTTGAAGTACGTTTTTACAAGTTTAACTACATTTGTTATAAGTTAAACCACATTTTTGACAAGTTAAAGTAGGTTTTTTACAAGTGAATGTATGTTTTTAACAATTTAGACTTATGTTTTAACAAATTAAACTTACGTTTTGACAAGTTAAAGTAGGTTTTTTACAAGTTAAAGTAAGTTTTTTACAAGTTAAAATACGTTTTTTACAAGTTGAAGTAAGTTTTTATAAGTTAAAGTACAATTGTTACAAGTTAAAACACATTTTTGACATGTTAAAGTACGTTTTTTTCAAGTTAATGTGTGTTTTTAACAATTTAAACTTACGTTTTGACAAGTTAAAGTTACGTTTTGAAAAGGTAAAGTAGGATTTTTAAAAATTAAAGAACGTTTTTTACAAGTTAAAGTAGGTTTTTTACAAGTTAAAGTAGGTTTTTTACAAGTTAAAGTTACGTTTTGACAAGTTAAAGTACGTTTTTTACAAGTTAAAGTACGTTTTCTACAAGTTAAAGTAGTTTTTTTACAAGTTGAAGTACGTTTCTACAAGATAAAGTACATTTGTTACAAGTTAAACAACATTTTTGACAAGTTAAAGTACGTTTCTTTCAAGTTAATGTGTGTTTTTAACAATTTAAACTTACGTTTTGACAAGTTAAAGTTACGTTTTAACAAGGTAAAGTAGGTTTTTTACAAATTAAAGAACGTTTTTACAAGTTAAAGTAGGTTTTTTACAAGTTAAAGTTACGTATTGACAAGTTAAAGTAAGTTTTTTACAAGTTAAAGTAGGTTTTTTACAAGTGAAAGTTACTTATTGACAAGTTAAAGTACGTTTATTACAAGTTAAAGTACGTTTTTTACAAGTTAAAATACGTTTTTTACAAGTTGAAGTAAGTTTTTATAAGTTAAAGTACAATTGTTACAAGTTAAAACACATTTTTGACATGTTAAAGTACGTTTTTTTCAAGTTAATGTGTGTTTTTAACTATTTAAACTTACGTTTTGACAAGTTAAAGTTACGTTTTGAAAATGTAAAGTAGGATTTTTAAAAATTAAAGAACGTTTTTTACAAGTTGAAGTAGGTTTTTTACAAGTTAAAGTAGGTTTTTTACAAGTTAAAGTTACGTATTGACAAGTTAAAGTACGTTTTTTACAAGTTAAAGTAGGTTTTTTACAAGTTAAAGTTACGTATTGACAAGTTAAAGTACGTTTATTACAAGTTAAAGTAGGTTTTTTACAAGTTAAAGTTACGTATTGACAAGTTAAAGTACGTTTATTACAAGTTAAAGTAGGTTTTTTACAAGTTAAAGTTACGTATTGACAAGTTAAACCACATTTTTGACAAGTTAAAGTACGTTTTTTTCAAGTTAATGTGTGTTTTTAACAATTTAAACTTACGTTTTGACAAGTTAAAGTTACATTTTAACAAGTTAAAGTAGGTTTTTTACAAATTAAAGTACGTTTTTTAGAAGTTAAAGTACGTTTTTACAAGTTATAGTACATTTGTTACAAGTTAAACTACATTTTTGACAACTTAAAGTACGTTTTTTACAAGTGAATGTATGTTTTTAACAATTTAAAGTAATGTTTTGACAAGTTAAAGTTACGTTTTGTCAAGTTAAAGTACGTTTGTTACAAGTTAAAGTACGTTTTCTGCAAGTTAAACTACGTTTTTTACAAGTTGAAGTACGTTTCTACAAGATAAAGTACATTTGTTACAAGTTAAACCACATTTTTGACATGTTAAAGTACGTTTTTTTCAAGTTAATGTGTGTTTTTAACAATTTAATCTTACGTTTTGACAAGTTAAAGTTACGTTTTGAAAAGCTAAAGTAGGTTTTTTACAAGTTAATGTATGTTTTTAACAATTTAAACTTATGTTTTAAAAAGTTAAAGTTACGTTTTGACATGTTAAAGAAGTTTTCTTACAAGTTAAAGTACGTTTTTTACAAGTTAAAGTTACGTTTTGACAAGTTAAATTACGTTTGTAACAAGTTAAACTTTCGTTTTGACAAATTAAAGTTACGTTTTGACAAGTTAAAGTAGGTTTTTTACAAGTTAAAGCACGTTTTTTACAAGTTAAAGTACGTTTTTACAAGTTAAAGTACATTCCTTACAAATTAAACCACATTTTTGACAAGTTAAAGTACGTTTTTTACAAGTGACTGTATGTTTTTAACAAATTAAACTTACGTTGTGACAAGTTAAAGTTACGTTTTTACAAGTTGAAGTATGTTTTTACAAGTTAAAGTACATTTGTTACAAGTTAAACGACATTTTTGACAAGTTAAAGTACGTTTTTTACAAGTTAATGTATGTTTTTAACAAGTTAAACTTACGTTTTGAAAAGTTAAAGTTACGTTTTGACAATTTAAAGTAGTTTTTTACAAGTTAAAGTACGGTTTTTAAAAGTTAAAGTTACGTTTTAACAACTTAAAGTTACGTTTGGACACATTAAAATTACATTTTGACAAGTTAAAGTACGTTTTTTAGAAGTTAAAGTTACGTTTTGACAAGTTAAATTACGTTTTTAACAAGTTAAACTTACGTTTTGACAAATTAAAGTTACGTTTTGACAAGTTAAAGTAGGTTTTTTACAAGTTAAAGCACATTTTTACAAGTTGAAGTACGTTTTTACAAGTTAAACTACATTTGTTATAAGTTAAACCACATTTTTGACAAGTTAAAGTAGGTTTTTTACAAGTGAATGTATGTTTTTAACATTTTAGACTTATGTTTTGACAAATTAAACTTACGTTTTGACAAGTTAAAGTAGGTTTTTTACAAGTTAAAGTTACGTTTTGACAAGTTAAAGTACGTTTTTTACAAGTTAAAGTACGTTTTCTACAAGTTAAAGTACGTGTTTAACAAGTTGAAGTACATTTGTTACAAGTTAAACCACATTTTTGACAAGTTAAAGTACGTTTTTTTCAAGTTAATGTTTGTTTTTAAAAATTTAAACTTACATTTTGACAAGTTAAAGTTACGTTTTAAAAAGGTAAAGTAGGTTTTTTACAAATTAAAGAACGTTTTTTACAAGTTAAAGTAGGTTTTTTACAAGTTAAAGTTACGTATTGACAAGTTAAAGTACGTTTTTTACAAGTTAAAGTAGGTTTTTTACAAGTTAAAGTTACGTATTGACAAGTTAAAGTACGGTTATTACAAGTTAAAGTACGCTTTTTACAAGTTAAAATACGTTTTTTACAAGTTGAAGTACGTTTTTATAAGTTAAAGTACAATTGTTACAAGTTAAACAACATTTTTGACAAGTTAAAGTACGTTTTTTTCAAGTTAATGTGTGTTTTTAACAATTTAAACTTACGTTTTGACAAGTTAAAGTTACATTTTAACAAGTTATAGTAGGTTTTTTACAAATTAAAGTAAGTTTTTTAGAAGTTAAAGTACGTTTTTACAAGTTATACTACATTTGTTTCAAGTTAAACCACATTTTTGACAACTTAAAGTACGTTTTTTACAAGTGAATGTATGTTTTTAACAATTTAAACTTATGTTTTGACAAGTTAAAGTTACGTTTTGACAAGTTAAAGTACGTTTTGACACGTTAAAGTACGTTTTTTACAAGTTAAAGTACGTTTTCTGCAAGTTAAAGTAGGTTTTTTACAAGTTGAAGTACGTTTCTACAAGTTAAAGTACATTTGTTACAAGTTAAACCACATTTTTGACATGTTAAAGTACGTTTTTTTCAAGTTAATGTGTGTTTTTAACAATTTAATCTTACGTTTTGACAAGTTAAAGTTACGTTTTGAAAAGTTAAAGTAGGTTTTTTACAAATTAAAGTACTTTTTTTACAAGTTAAAGTACGTTTTTACAAGTTAAAGTACATTTGTTACAAGTTAAACCACATTTTTGACCAGTTAAAGTACATTTTTACATGATAATGTATGTTTTTAACAAGTTAAACTTACGTTTTAAAAAGTTAAAGTTACGTTTTGACAAGTTAAATTACGTTTGTAACAAGTTAAACTTTCGTTTTGACAAATTAAAGTTACGTTTTGACAAGTTAAAGTAGGTTTTTACAAGTTAAAGCACGTTTTTTACAAGTTAAAGTACGTTTTTACAAGTTAAAGTACATTCCTTACAAATTAAACCACATTTTTGACAAGTTAAAGTACGTTTTTTACAAGTGACTGTATGTTTTTAACAAATTAAACTGACGTTTTGACAAGTTAAAGTTACGTTTTGACAAGTTAAAGTAGGTTTTTTAAAAAGATAAAATTACGTTTTGATAAGTTAAAGTACGGTTTTACAAGTTGAAGTATGTTTTTACAAGTTAAAGTACATTTGTTACAAGTTAAACGACATTTTTGACAAGTTAAAGTACGGTTTTTACAAGTTAATGTATGTTTTTAACAAGTTAAACTTACGTTTTGAAAAGTTAAAGTTACGTTTTGATAATTTAAAGTAGTTTTTTACAAGTTAAAGTACGTTTTTTACAAGTTAAAGTTCCGTTTTAACAACTTAAAGTTACGTTTGGACATATTAAAATTACATTTTGACAAGTTAAAGTACGTTTTTTAGAAGTTAAAGTTACGTTTTGACAAGTTAAATTACGTTTTGAACAAGTTAAACTTACGTTTTGACAAATTAAAGTTACGTTTTGACAAGTTAAAGTAGGTTTCTTACAAGTTAAAGCACATTTTTACAAGTTGAGGTACGTTTTTACAAGTTAAACTACATTTGTTATAAGTTAAACCACATTTTTGACAAGTTAAAGTAGGTTTTTTACAAGTGAATCTATGTTTTTAACAATTTAGACTTGTGTTTTGACAAATTAAACTTACGTTTTGACAAGTTAAAGTAGGTTTTTTACAAGTTAAAGTTACGTTTTGACAAGTTAAAGTACATTTTCTACAAGTTAAAGTACGTTTTTTACAAGTTGAAGTACGTTTCTACAAGATAAAGTACATTTGTTACAAGTTAAACCACATTTTTGACAAGTTAAAGTACGGTTTTTTCAAGTTAATGTGTGTTTTTAACAATTTAAACTTACGTTTTGACAAGTTAAAGTTACGTTTTAAAAAGGTAAAGTTGGTTTTTTTCAAATTAAAGAACGTTTTTTCAAGTTAAAGTACGTTTTTTACAAGTTAAAGTTACGTATTGACAAGTTAAAGTACGTTTTTTACAAGTTAAAGTAGGTTTTTTACAAGTTAAAGTTACGTATTGACAAGTTAAAGTACGTTTATTACAAGTTAAAGTACGTTTTTTACAAGGTAAAATACGTTTTTTACAAGTTGAAGTAAGTTTTTATAAGTTAAAGTACAATTGTTACAAGTTAAACCACATTTTTGACAAGTTAAAGTACGTTTTTTTCAAGTTAATTTGTGTTTTTAACAATTTAAACTTACGTTTGGACAAGGTAAAGTTACATTTTAACAAGTTAAAGTAGGTTTTTTACAAATTAAAGTACGTTTTTTAGAAGTTAAAGTACGTTTTTACAAGTTATAGTACATTTGTTACAAGTTAAACCACATTTATGACAACTTAAAGTACGTTTTTTACAAGTGAATGTATGTTTTTAACAATTTAAACTAATGTTTTGACAAGTTAAAGTTACGTTTTGTCAAGTTAAAGTACGTTTGTTACAAGTTAAAGTACGTTTTCTGCAAGTTAAACTACGTTTTTTACAAGTTGAAGTACGTTTCTACAAGATAAAGTACATTTGTTACAAGTTAAACCACATTTTTGACATGTTAAAGTACGTTTTTTTCAAGTTAATGTGTGTTTTTAACAAATTAAACTGACGTTTTGACAAGTTAAAGTTACGTTTTGACAAGTTAAAGTAGGTTTTTTAAAAAGATAAAATTACGTTTTGATAAGTTAAAGTACGGTTTTACAAGTTGAAGTATGTTTTTACAAGTTAAAGTACATTTGTTACAAGTTAAACGACATTTTTGACACGTTAAAGTACGGTTTTTACAAGTTAATGTATGTTTTTAACAAGTTAAACTTACGTTTTGAAAAGTTAAAGTTACGTTTTGATAATTTAAAGTAGTTTTTTACAAGTTAAAGTACGTTTTTTACAAGTTAAAGTTCCGTTTTAACAACTTAAAGTTACGTTTGGACATATTAAAATTACATTTTGACAAGTTAAAGTACGTTTTTTAGAAGTTAAAGTTACGTTTTGACAAGTTAAATTACGTTTTGAACAAGTTAAACTTACGTTTTGACAAATTAAAGTTACGTTTTGACAAGTTAAAGTAGGTTTTTTACAAGTTAAAGCACATTTTTACAAGTTGAGGTACGTTTTTACAAGTTAAACTACATTTGTTATAAGTTAAACCACATTTTTGACAAGTTAAAGTAGGTTTTTTACAAGTGAATCTATGTTTTTAACAATTTAGACTTGTGTTTTGACAAATTAAACTTTTGTTTTGACAAGTTAAAGTAGGTTTTTTACAAGTTAAAGTTACGTTTTGACAAGTTAAAGTACGTTCTTTACAAGTTAAAGTACATTTTCTACAAGTTAAAGTACGTTTTTTACAAGTTGAAGTACGTTTCTACAAGATAAAGTACATTTGTTACAAGTTAAACCACATTTTTGACAAGTTAAAGTACGGTTTTTTCAAGTTAATGTGTGTTTTTAACAATTTAAACTTACGTTTTGACAAGTTAAAGTTACGTTTTAAAAAGGTAAAGTTGGTTTTTTACAAATTAAAGAACGTTTTTTCAAGTTAAAGTACGTTTTTTACAAGTTAAAGTTACGTATTGACAAGTTAAAGTACGTTTTTTACAAGTTAAAGTAGGTTTTTTACAAGTTAAAGTTACGTATTGACAAGTTAAAGTACGTTTATTACAAGTTAAAGTACGTTTTTTACAAGGTAAAATACGTTTTTTACAAGTTGAAGTAAGTTTTTATAAGTTAAAGTACAATTGTTACAAGTTAAACCACATTTTTGACAAGTTAAAGTACGTTTTTTTCAAGTTAATTTGTGTTTTTAACAATTTAAACTTACGTTTTGACAAGGTAAAGTTACATTTTAACAAGTTAAAGTAGGTTTTTTACAAATTAAAGTACGTTTTTTAGAAGTTAAAGTACGTTTTTACAAGTTATAGTACATTTGTTACAAGTTAAACCACATTTATGACAACTTAAAGTACGTTTTTTACAAGTGAATGTATGTTTTTAACAATTTAAACTAATGTTTTGACAAGTTAAAGTTACGTTTTGTCAAGTTAAAGTACGTTTGTTACAAGTTAAAGTACGTTTTCTGCAAGTTAAACTACGTTTTTTACAAGTTGAAGTACGTTTCTACAAGATAAAGTACATTTGTTACAAGTTAAACCACATTTTTGACATGTTAAAGTACGTTTTTTTCAAGTTAATGTGTGTTTTTAACAATTTAAACTTACGTTTTGACAAGTTAAAGTTACATTTTAACAAGTTAAAGTAGGTTTTTTACAAATTAAAGTACGTTTTTTACAAGTTAAAATACGTTTTTACAAGTTATAGTACAGTTGTTACAAGTTAAACCACATTTTTGACAAGTTAAAGTACATTTTTTACAAGTGAATGTATGTTTTTAACAATTTAAAGTTATGTTTTGACAAGTTAAAGTTATGTTTTGACAAGTTAAAGTAGGTTTTTTACATGTTAAAGTTACGTTTTGACAAGTTAAAGTACGTTTTTTACAAGTTAAAGTATGTTTTTTACAAGTTAAAGTACGTTTTTTACAAGTTGAAGTACGTTTCTACAAGTTAAAGTACATTTGTTACAAGTTATACCACATTTTTGATATGTTAAAGTACGTTTTTTTCAAGTTAATGTGTGTTTTTAACAATTTAATCTTACGTTTTGACAAATTAAAGTTACGTTTTGACAAGTTAAAGTAGGTTTTTTACAAGTTAAAGCACGTTTTTTACAAGTTAAAGTACGTTTTAACAAGTTAAAGTACATTCCTTACAAATTAAACAACATTTTTGACAAGTTAAAGTACGTTTTTTACAAGTGACTGTATGTTTTTAACAAATTAAACTGACGTTTTGACAAGTTAAAGTTACGTTTTGACAAGTTAAAGTAGGTTTTTTAAAAAGATAAAATTACGTCTTGACAAGTTAAAGTACGTTTTTACAAGTTCAAGTATGTTTTTACAAGTTAAAGTACATTTGTTACAAGTTAAACGACATTTTTGACAAGTTAAAGTACGGTTTTTACAAGTTAATGTATGTTTTTAACAAGTTAAACTTACGTTTTGAAAAGTTAAAGTTACGTTTTGACAATTTAAAGTAGTTTTTTACAAGTTAAAGTTACGTTTTAACAACTTAAACTTACGTTTGGACACATTAAAATTACATTTTGACAAGTTAAAGTACGTTTTTTAGAAGTTAAAGTTACGTTTTGACAAGTTAAATTACGTTTTGAACAAGTTAAACTTACGTTTTGACAAATTAAAGTTACGTTTTGACAAGTTAAAGTAGGTTTTTTACAAGTTAAAGCACATTTTTACAAGTTGAGGTACGTTTTTACAAGTTAAACTACATTTGTTATAAGTTAAACCACATTTTTGACAAGTTAAAGTAGGTTTTTAACAAGTGAATCTATGTTTTTAACAATTTAGACTTATGTTTTGACAAATTAAACTTACGTTTTGACAAGTTAAAGTAGGTTTTTTACAAGTTAAAGTTACGTTTTGACAAGTTAAAGTACGTTTTTTACAAGTTAAAGTACATTTTCTACAAGTTAAAGTACGTTTTTTACAAGTTGAAGTACGTTTCTACAAGATAAAGTACATTTATTACAAGTTAAACCACATTTTTGACAAGTTAAAGTACGTTTTTTTCAAGTTAATGTGTGTTTTTAACAATTTAAACTTACGTTTTGACAAGTTAAAGTTACGTTTTAAAAAGGTAAAGTAGGTTTTTTACAAATTAAAGAACGTTTTTTCAAGTTAAAGTAGGTTTTTTACAAGTTAAAGTTACGTATTGACAAGTTAAAGTACGTTTTTTTACAAGTTAAAGTAGGTTTTTTACAAGTTAAAGTTACGTATTGACAAGTTAAAGTACGTTTATTACAAGTTAAAGTACGTTTTTTACAAATTAAAATACGTTTTTTACAAGTTGAAGTAAGTTTTTATAAGTGAAAGTACAATTGTTACAAGTTAAACCACATTTTTGACAAGTTAAAGTACGTTTTTTCAAGTTAATTTGTGTTTTTAACAATTTAAACTTACGTTTTGACAAGTTAAAGTTACATTTTAACAAGTTAAAGTAGGTTTTTTCCAAATGAAAGTACGTTTTTTAGAAGTTAAAGTACGTTTTTACAAGTTATAGTACATTTGTTACAAGTTAAACCACATTTTTGACAACTTAAAGTACGTTTTTTACAAGTGAATGTATGTTTTTAACAATTTAAACTTATGTTTTGATAAGTTAAAGTTACGTTTTGTCAAGTTAAAGTACGTTTTTTACAAGTTAAAGTACGTTTTCTGCAAGTTAAAGTACGTTTTTTACAAGTTGAAGTACGTTTCTACAAGATAAAGTACATTTGTTACAAGTTAAACCACATTTTTGACATGTTAAAGTACGCTTTTTTCAAGTTAATGTGTGTTTTTTTAACATTTTAAACTTACGTTTTGACAAGTTAAAGTTACGTTTTGAAAAGGTAAAGTAGGTTTTTTACAAATTAAAGAACGTTTTTTCAAGTTAAAGTACGTTTTTTACAAGTTAAAGTTACGTATTGACAAGTTAAAGTACGTTTTTTACAAGTTAAATTAGGTTTTTTACAAGTTAAAGTTACGTATTGACAAGTTAAAGTACGTTTATTACAAGTTAAAGTACGTTTTTTACAAGGTAAAATACGTTTTTTACAAGTTGAAGTAAGTTTTTATAAGTTAAAGTACAATTGTTACAAGTTAAACCACATTTTTGACAAGTTAAAGTTATGTTTTGACAAGTTAATTTGTGTTTTTAACAATTTAAACTTACGTTTTGACAAGGTAAAGTTACATTTTAACAAGTTAAAGTAGGTTTTTTACAAATTAAAGTACGTTTTTTAGAAGTTATAGTACGTTTTTACAAGTTATAGTACATTTGTTACAAGTTAAACCACATTTTTGACAACTTAAAGTACGTTTTTTACAAGTGAATGTATGTTTTTAACAATTTAAACTTATGTTTTGACAAGTTAAAGTTACGTTTTGACAAGTTAAACTAGGTTTTTTACAAATTAAAGTACGATTTTTACAAGGTAAAGTACGTTTTTACAAGTTAAAGTACATTTGTTACAAGTTAAACCACATTTTTGACAAGTTAAAGTACATTTTTGACAAGTGAATGTATGTTTTTAACAATTTAAAGTTATGTTTTGACAAGTTAAAGTTATGTTTTGACAAGTTAAAGTAGGTTTTTTACATGTTAAAGTTACGTTTTGACAAGTTAAAGTACGTTTTTTACAAGTTAAAGTACGTTTGTTACAAGTTAAAGTACGTTTTCTGCAAGTTAAAGTACGTTTTTTACAAGTTGAAGTACGTTTCTACAAGTTAAAGTACATTTGTTACAAGTTAAACCACATTTTTGACATGTTAAAGTACGTTTTTTTCAAGTTAATGTGTGTTTTTAACAATTTAATCTTACGTTTTGACAAGTTAAAGTTACGTTTTGACAAGTTAAAGTAGGTTTTTTACAAGTTAAAGCACGTTTTTTACAAGTTAAAGTACGTTTTTACAAGTTAAAGTACATTCCTTACAAATTAAACCACATTTTTGACAAGTTAAAGTACGTTTTTTACAAGTGACTGTATGTTTTTAACAAATTAAACTGACGTTTTGACAAGTTAAAGTTACGTTTTGACAAGTTAAAGTAGGTTTTTTAAAAAGATAAAATTACGTCTTGACAAGTTAAAGTACGTTTTTACAAGTTGAAGTATGTTTTTACAAGTTAAAGTACATTTGTTACAAGTTAAACGACATTTTTGACAAGTTAAAGTACGGTTTTTACAAGTTAATGTATGTTTTTAACAAGTTAAAGTTACGTTTTGAAAAGTTAAAGTTACGTTTTGACAATTTAAAGTAGTTTTTTACAAGTTAAAGTACGTTTTTTACAAGTTAAAGTTACGTTTTAACAACTTAAACTTACGTTTGGACACATTAAAATTACATTTTGACAAGTTAAAGTACGTTTTTTAGAAGTTAAAGTTACGTTTTGACAAGTTAAATTACGTTTTGAACAAGTTAAACTTACGTTTTGACAAATTAAAGTTACGTTTTGACAAGTTAAAGTAGGTTTTTTACAAGTTAAAGCACATTTTTACAAGTTGAGGTACGTTTTTACAAGTTAAACTACATTTGTTATAAGTTAAACCACATTTTTGACAAGTTAAAGTAGGTTTTTAACAAGTGAATCTATGTTTTTAACAATTTAGACTTATGTTTTGACAAATTAAACTTACGTTTTGACAAGTTAAAGTAGGTTTTTTACAAGTTAAAGTTACGTTTTGACAAGATAAAGTTTGTTTTTTACAAGTTAAAGTACATTTTCTACAAGTTAAAGTACGTTTTTTACAAGTTGAAGTACGTTTCTACAAGATAAAGTACATTTGTTACAAGTTAAACCACATTTTTGACAAGTTAAAGTACGTTTTTTTCGAGTTAATGTGTGTTTTTAACAATTTAAACTTACGTTTTGACAAGTTAAAGTTACGTTTTAAAAAGGTAAAGTAGGTTTTTTACAAATTAAAGAACGTTTTTTCAAGTTAAAGTAGGTTTTTTACAAGTTAAAGTTACGTATTGACAAGTTAAAGTACGTTTATTACAAGTTAAAGTAGGTTTTTTACAAGTTAAAGTAACGTATTGACAAGTTAAAGTACGTTTATTACAAGTTAAAGTAGGTTTTTTATAAGTTAAAGTTACGTATTGACAAGTTAAACCACATTTTTGACAAGTTAAAGTACGTTTTTTCAAGTTAATGTGTGTTTTTAACAATTTAAACTTACATTTTAACAAGTTAAAGTAGGTTTTTTACAAATTAAAGTACGTTTTTTACAAGTTAAAGTACGTTTTTACAAGTTATAGTACATTTGTTACAAGTTAAACCACATTTTTGACAACTTAAAGTACGTTTTTTACAAGTGAATGTATGTTTTTAACAATTTAAACTTATGTTTTGACAAGTTCAAGTTACGTTTTGTCAAGTTAAAGTACGTTTTTTACAAGTTAAAGTACGTTTTCTGCAAGTTAAAGTACGTTTTTTACAAGTTGAAGTACGTTTCTACAAGATAAAGTACATTTGTTACAAGTTAAACCACATTTTTGACATGTTAAAGTACGCTTTTTTCAAGTTAATGTGTGTTTTTAACATTTTAAACTTACGTTTTGACAAGTTAAAGTTACGTTTTGAAAAGGTAAAGTAGGTTTTTTACAAATTAAAGAACGTTTTTTCAAGTTAAAGTACGTTTTTTACAAGTTAAAGTTACGTATTGACAAGTTAAAGTACGTTTTTTACAAGTTAAAGTAGGTTTTTTACAAGTTAAAGTTACGTATTGACAAGTTAAAGTACGTTTATTACAAGTTAAAGTAGGTTTTTTATAAGTTAAAGTTACGTATTGACAAGTTAAACCACATTTTTGACAAGTTAAAGTACGTTTTTTCAAGTTAATGTGTGTTTTTAACAATTTAAACTTACATTTTAACAAGTTAAAGTAGGTTTTTTACAAATTAAAGTACGTTTTTTAGAAGTTAAAGTACGTTTTTACAAGTTATAGTACATTTGTTACAAGTTAAACCACATTTTTGACAACTTAAAGTACGTTTTTTACAAGTGAATGTATGTTTTTAACAATTTAAACTTATGTTTTGACAAGTTAAAGTTACGTTTTGTCAAGTTAAAGTACGTTTTTTACAAGTTAAAGTACATTTTCTACAAGTTAAAGTACGTTTTTTACAAGTTGAAGTACGTTTCTACAAGATAAAGTACATTTGTTACAAGTTAAACCACATTTTTGACAAGTTAAAGTACGTTTTTTTCAAGTTAATGTGTCTTTTTAACAATTTAAACTTACGTTTGACAAGTTAAAGTTACGTTTTAAAAAGGTAAAGTAGGTTTTTTACAAATTAAAGAACGTTTTTTCAAGTTAAAGTACGTTTTTTACAAGTTAAAGTTACGTATTGACAAGGTAAAGTACGTTTATTACAAGTTAAAGTAGGTTTTTTACAAGTTAAAGTAACGTATTGACAAGTTAAAGTACGTTTATTACAAGTTAAAGTAGGTTTTTTATAAGTTAAAGTTACGTATTGACAAGTTAAACCACATTTTTGACAAGTTAAAGTACGTTTTTTCAAGTTAATGTGTGTTTTTAGCAATTTAAACTTACATTTTAACAAGTTAAAGTAGGTTTTTTACAAATTAAAGTACGTTTTTTACAAGTTAAAGTACGTTTTTACAAGTTATAGTACATTTGTTACAAGTTAAACCACATTTTTGACAACTTAAAGTACGTTTTTTACAAGTGAATGTATGTTTTTAACAATTTAAACTTATGTTTTGACAAGTTAAAGTTACGTTTTGACAAGTTAAAGTACGTTTTTTACAAGTTAAAGTACGTTTTCTGCAAGTTAAAGTACGTTTTTTACAAGTTGAAGTACGTTTCTACAAGATAAAGTACATTTGTTACAAGTTAAACCACATTTTTGACAAGTTAAAGTACGTTTTTTTCAAGTTAATGTGTGTTTTTAACAATTTAAACTTACATTTTGACAGGTTAAAGTTACATTTTAAAAAGGTAAAGTAGGTTTTTTACAAATTGAAGAACGTTTTTTACAAGTTAAAGTAGGTTTTTTACAAGTTAAAGTTACGCATTGACAAGTTAAAGTACGTTTTTTACAAGTTAAAGTAGGTTTTTTACAAGTTAAAGTTACGTATTGACAAGTTAAAGTATGTTTAATACAAGTTAAAGTACGTTTTTTACAAGTTAAAATACGTTTTTTACAAGTTAAAGTACGTTTTTTACAAGTTAAAATACGGTTTTTACAAGTTAAAGTACGTTTTTTACAAGTTGATGTACGTTTCTAGAAGTTAAAGTAAAATTGTAACAAGTTAACCCACATTTTTGACAAGTTAAAGTACGTTTTTTTCAAGTTAATGTGTGTTTTTAACAATTTAAACATACGTTTTGACAAGTTAACGTTACATTTTAACAAGTTAAAGTAGGTTTTTTACAAATTAAAGTACATTTTTTAGAAGTTAAAGTACGGTTTTAAAAGTTATAGTACATTTGTTACAAGTTAAACCACATTTTTGACAACTTAAAGTACGTTTTTTACAAGTGAATGTATGTTTTTAACAATTTAAACTTATGTTTTGACAAGTTAAAGTTACGTTTTGACAAGTTAAAGTACGTTTTGATAAGTTAAAGTATGTTTTTTACAAGTTAAAGTACGTTTTCTGCAAGTTAAAGTACGTTTTTTACAAGTTGAAGTACGTTTCTACAAGATAAAATACATTTGTTACAAGTTAAACCACATTTTTGACATGTTAAAGTACGTTTTTTTCAAGTTAATGTGTGTTTTTAACAATTTAAACTTACGTTTTGACAAGTTAAAGTTACGTTTTGAAAAGGTAAAGTAGGTTTTTTACAAATTCAAGAACGTTTTTTACAAGTTAAAGTAGGTTTATTACAAGTTAAAGTAGGTTTTTTACAAGTTAAAGTTACGTATTGACAAGTTAAAGTACGTTTTTTACAAGTTAAAGTACGTTTTCTTCAAGTTAAAGTACGTTTTTTACAAGTTGAAGTACGTTTCTACAAGATAAAGTACATTTGTTACAAGTTAAACCACATTTTTGACAAGTTAAAGTACGTTTTTTTCAAGTTAATGTGTGTTTTTAACAATTTAAACTTACATTTTGACAAGTTAAAGTTACGTTTTAAAAAGGTAAAGTAGGTTTTTTACAAATTGAAGAACGTTTTTTACAAGTTAAAGTAGGTTTGTTACAAGTTAAAGTTACGTATTGACAAGTTAAAGTACACTTTTTACAAGTTAAAGTAGGTTTTTTCCAAGTTAAAGTTACGTATTGACAAGTTAAAGTATGTTTATTACAAGTTAAAGTACGTTTTTTACAAGTTAAAATACGTTTTTTACAAGTTAAAGTACGTCTTTTACAAGTTAAAATACGTTTTTTACAAGTTAAAGTACGTTTTTTACAAGTTGAAGTACGTTTCTAGAAGTTAAAGTACAATTGTTACAAGTTAAACCACATTTTTGACAAGTTAAAGTACGTTTTTTTCAAGTTAATGTGTGTTTTTAACAATTTAAACTTACGTTTTGACAAGTTAAAGTTACATTTTAACAAGTTAAAGTAGGTTTTTTACAAATTAAAGTACGTTTTTTAGAAGTTAATGTACGTTTTTACAAGTTATAGTACATTTGTTACAAGTTAAACCACATTTTTGACAACTTAAAGTACGTTTTTTACAAGTGAATGTATGTTTTTAACAATTTAAATTTATGTTTTGACAAGTTAAAGTTACGTTTTGACAAGTTAAAGTACGTTTTGACAAGTTAAAGTACGTTTTTTACAAGTTAAAGTACGTTTTCTGCAAGTTAAAGAACGTTTTTTACAACTTGAAGTACGTTTCTACAAGATAATATAAATTTGTTACAAGTTAAACCACATTTTTGACATGTTAAAGTACGTTTTTTTCAAGTTAATGTGTGTTTTTAACAATTTAAACTTACGTTTTGACAAGTTAAAGTTACGTTTTGAAAAGGTAAACTAGGTTTTTTACAAATGAAAGAACGTTTTTTACAAGTTAAAGTAGGTTTATTACAAGTTAAAGTAGGTTTTTTACAAGTTAAAGTTACGTATTGACAAGTTAAAGTACGTTTTTTACAAGTTAAAGTAGGTTTTTTACAAGTTAAAGTTACGTAATCACAAGTTAAAGTACGGTTATTACAAGTTAAAGTAGGTTTTTTACAAGTTAAAGTTACGTATTGACAAGTTAAAGTACGTTTATTACAAGTTAAAGTAGGTTTTTTACAAGTTAAAGTTACCTATTGACAAGTTAAAGTACGTTTATAACAAGTTAAAGTAGGTTTTTTACAAGTTAAAGTTACGTATTGACAAGTTAAACCACATTTTTGACAAGTTAAAGTACATTTTTTACAAGTGAATGTATGTTTTTAACAATTTAAAGTTATGTTTTGCAAATTAAAGTTATGTTTTGACAAGTTAAAGTAGGTTTTTTACATGTTAAAGTTACGTTTTGACAAGTTAAAGTACGTTTTTTACAAGTTAAAGTTACGTATTGACAAGTTAAACCACATTTTTGACAAGTTAAAGTACATTTTTTGCAAGTGAATGCATGTTTTTAACAATTTAAAGTTATGTTTTGCAAATTAAAGTTATGTTTTGACAAGTTAAAGTAGGTTTTTTACATGTTAAAGTTACGTTTTGACAAGTTAAAGTACGTTTTTTACAAGTTAAAGTACGTTTTTTACAAGTTGAAGTACGTGTCTACAAGTTAAAGTACATTTGTTACAAGTTAAACCACATTTTTGACATGTTAAAGTACGTTTTTTTCAAGTTAATGTGTGTTTTAAACAATTCAATCTTACGTTTTGACAAGTTAAAGTTACGTTTGAAAAGTTAAACTACGTTTTTTACAAATTAAAGTACGTTTTTACAAGTTAAAGTACATTTGTTACAAGTTAAACCACATTTTTGACCAGTTAAAGTACATTTTTTACAAGTTAATGTATGTTTTTAACAAGTTAAACTTACGTTTTAAAAAGTTAAAGTTACGTTTTGACAAGTTAAAGTACGTTTTTTACAAGTAAAAGTTATGTTTTGACAAGTTAAATTACGTTTGTAAGAAGTTAAACTTTCGTTTTGACAAATTAAAGTTACGTTTTGACAAGTTAAAGTAGGTTTTTTACAAGTTAAAGCACGTTTTTTACAAGTTAAAGTACGTTTTTACAAGTTAAAGTACATTCCTTACAAATTAAACCACTTTTTTTACAAGGTAAAATACGTTTTTTACAAGTGATTGTAAGTTTTTAACAAATTAAACTTACGTTTTGACAAGTTAAAGTAGGTTTTTTAAAAAGATAAAATTACGTTTTGACAAGTTAAAGTACGTTTTTACAAGTTGAAGTATGTTTTTACAAGTTAAAGTACATTTGTTACAAGTTAAACGACATTTTTGACAAGTTAAAGTACGTTTTTTACAAGTTAATGTATGTTTTTAACAAGTTAAACTTACGTTTTGAAAAGTTAAAGTTACGTTTTGACAATTTAAAGTAGTTTTTTACAAGTGAAAGTACGTTTTTAAAAGTTAAAGTTACGTTTTAACAACTTAAAGTTACGTTTGGACACATTAAAATTACATTTTGACAAGTTAAAGTACGTTTTTTAGAAGTTAAAGTTACGTTTTGACAAGTTAAGTTATGTTTTTAACAAGTTAAACTTACGTTTTGACAAATTAAAGTTACGTTTTGACAAGTTAAAGTAGGTTTTTTACAAGTTAAAGTACATTTTTACAAGTTGAAGAACGTTTTTACAAGTTAAACTACATTTGTTATAACTAAACCATATTTTTGACAAGTTAAAGTTGGTTTTTTACAAGTGAATGTATGGTTTTAACAATTTAGACTTATGTTTTGACAAATTAAACTTACGTTTTGACAAGTTAAAGTAGGTTTTTTACAAGTTAAAGTTACGTTTTGACAAGTTAAAGTACGTTTTTTACAAGTTAAAGTACGTTTTCTACAATTTAAAGTACGTTTTTTACAAGTTGAAGTACGTTTTACAAGATAAAGTACATTTGTTACAAGTTAAAACACATTTTTGACAAGTTAAAGTACGTTTTTTTCAAGTTAATGTGTGTTTTTAACAATTTAAACTTACATTTTGACAAGTTAAAGTTACGTTTTAAAAAGGTAAAGTAGGTTTTTACAAAATGAAGAACGTTTTTTACAAGTTAAAGTAGGTTTTTTACAAGTTAAAGTTACGTATTGACAAGTTAAAGTACGTTTTTTACAAGTTAAAGTAGGTTTTTTACAAGTTAAAGTTACGTATTGACAAGTTAAAGTGTGTTTATTACAAGTTAAAGTACGTTTTTTACAAGTTAAAATACGTTTTTTACAAGTTAAAGTACGTTTTTTACAAGTTAAAATACGTTTTTTACAAGTTAAAGTACGTTTTTTACAAGTTGAAGTACGTTTCTAGAAGTTAAAGTACAATTGTTACAAGTTAAACCACATATTTGACAAGTTAAAGTACGTTTTTTTCAAGTTAATGTGTGTTTTTAACAATTTAAACTTACGTTTTGACAAGTGAAAGTTGCATTTTAACAAGTTAAAGTACGTTTTTTACAAATTAAAGTACGTTTTTTAGAAGTTAATGTACGTTTTTACAAGTTATAGTACATTTGTTATAAGTTAAACCACATTTTTGACAACTTAAAATACGTTTTTTACAAGTGAATGTATGTTTTTAACAATTTAAACTTATGTTTTGACAAGTTAAAGTTACGTTTTGACAAGTTAAAGTACGTTTTGACAAGTTAAAGTACGTTTTTTACAAGATAAAGTACGTTTTCTGCAAGTTAAAGTACGTTTTTTACAAGTTGAAGTACGTTTCTACAAGATAAAATAAATTGTTACAAGTTAAACCACATTTTTGACATGTTAAAGTACGTTTTTTTCAAGTTAATGTGTGTTTTTAACAATTTAAACTTACGTTTGGACAAGTTAAAGTTACGTTTTGAAAAGGTAAAGTAGGTTTTTTACAAATTAAAGAACGTTTTTTACAAGTTAAAGTAGGTTTATTACAAGTTAAAGTAGGTTTTTTACAAGTTAAAGTTACGTATTGACAAGTTAAAGTACGTTTTTTACAAGTTAAAGTAGGTTTTTTACAAGTTAAAGTTACGTAATCACAAGTTAAAGTACGGTTATTACAAGTTAAAGTATGTTTTTTACAAGTTAACGTTACGTATTGACAAGTTAAATTACGTTTATTACAAGTTAAAGTAGGTTTTTTACAAGTTAAAGTTACCTATTGACAAGTTAAAGTACGTTTATAACAAGTTAAAGTAGGTTTTTTACAAGTTAAAGTTACGTATTGACAAGTTAAACCACATTTTTGACATGTTAAAGTACATTTTTTACAAGTGAATGTATGTTTTTAACAATTTAAAGTTATGTTTTGCAAATTAAAGTTATGTTTTGACAAGTTAAAGTAGGTTTTTTACATGTTAAAGTTACGTTTTGACAAGTTAAAGTACGTTTTTTACAAGTTAAAGTATATTTTTTACAAGTTAAAGTACGTTTTTTACAAGTTGAAGTACGTGTCTACAAGTTAAAGTACATTTGTTACAAGTTAAACCACATTTTTGACATGTTAAAGTACGTTTTTTTCAAGTTGATGTGTGTTTTTAACAATTTAATCTTACGTTTTTACAAGTTAAAGTTACGTCTGAAAAGTTAAAGTACGTTTTTTACAAATTAAAGTACGTTTTTACAAGTTAAAGTACATTTGTTACAAGTTAAACCACATTTTTGACCAGTTAAAGTACATTTTTTACAAGTTAATGTATGTTTTTAACAAGTTAAACTTACGTTTTAAAAAGTTAAAGTTACGTTTTGACAAGTTAAAGTAGTTTTTTACAAGTTAAAGTACGTTTTTTACAAGTTAAAGTTACGTTTTGACAAGTTAAATTACGTTTGTAACAAGTTAAACTTTCGTTTTGACAAATTAAAGTTACGTTTTGACAAGTTAAAGTAGGTTTTTTACAAGTTAAAGCACGTTTTTTACAAGTTAAAGTACGTTTTTACAAGTTAAAGTACATTCCTTACAAATTAAACCACTTTTTTTACAAGGTAAAGTACGTTTTTTACAAGTGATTGTAAGTTTTTAACAAATTAAACTTACGTTTTGACAAGTTAAAGTTACATTTTGACAAGTTAAAGTAGGTTTTTTAAAAAGATAAAATTACGTTTTGACAAGTTAAAGTACGTTTTTACAAGTTGAAGTATGTTTTTACAAGTTAAAGTACATTTGTTACAAGTTAAACGACATTTTTGACAAGTTAAAGTACGTTTTTTACAAGTTAATGTATGTTTTTAACAAGTTAAACTTACTTGAACTTGTCAAAATGTAATTTTAATGTGTCAAAACGTAAGTTTAAGTTGTTAAAACGTAACTTTAAATTGTAAAAAACGTACTTTAACTTGTAAAAAACTACTTTACCTTGTCAAAACGTAACTTTAACTTGTCAAAACGTAACTTTAACATGTTAAAAACATACATTCATTTGTAAAAAACGTACTTTAACTTGTCAAAAATGTGGTTTAACTTGAAACAAATGTACTTTAACTTGTAAAAACGTACTTCAACTTGTAAAAAACGTACTTTAACTTGTAAAAAACCTACTTTAACTTGTCAAAACATAACTTGAATTAGTCAAAACATAAGTGTAACTTGTTAAAAACGTAATTTAACTTCTCATAACGTAACTTTAACTTGTAAAAAACGTACTTTAACTTGTAAAAAACGTACTTTAACTTGTAAAAAACGTACTTTAACTTGTAAAAAAATACTTTAACTTGTCAAAACGTAACTTTAACTTGTCAAAACGTAACTTTAACATGTTAAAAACATACATTCATTTGTAAAAAATGTACTTTAACTTGTCAAAAATGTGGTTTAACTTGAAACAAATGTACTTTAACTTGTAAAAACGTACTTCAACTTGTAAAAAAACGTACTTTAACTTGTAAAAAACCTACTTTAACTTGTCAAAACATAACTTTAATTTGTCAAAACATAAGTTTAACTTGTTAAAAACGTAATTTAACTTGTCAAAACGTAACTTTAACTTATAAAAAACGTACTTTAACATGTCAAAATGTAATTTTAATGTGTCAAAACGTAAGTTTAAGTTGTTAAAAAGTAACTTTAAATTGTAAAAAACTTACTTTAACTTGTCAAAACGTAACTTCAATTTGTCAAAAGGTAAGTTTAACTTATAAAAAAGTTACTTTAACTTATCAAAATGTAATTTTAATGTTCAAAACGTAATTTAAGTTGTTAAGACGTAACTTTAACTTGTAAAAAACGTACTTTAACTTGTAAAAAACTACTTTAACTTGTCAAAACGTAACTTTAACTTTTCAAAACGTAAGTTTAACTTGTTAAAAACATACATTAACTTGTAAAAAACATACTTTAACTTGTAAAAAATGTGGTTTAACTTGTAACAAATGTACTTTAACTTGTAAAAAACGTACTTTAACTTGTAAAAAACGTACTTTAACTTATCAATACGTAACGTTAACTTGTAAAAAACATACTTTAACCCGTAAAACACGTACTTTAATTTGTAAAAAACCTACTTTAACTTTTCAAAACGTAACTTTAACTTGTCAAAACGTATGTTTAAATTGTTAAAAACACTCATTAACTTCAAAAAAACGTACTTTAATTTGTCAAAAATGTTGTTTAACTTGTAACAAATGTACTTTAACTTGTAGAAACGTACTTCAACTTGTAAAATACGTACTTTAACTTGTAAAAAACGTACTTTAACTTGTAAAAAAACGTACTTTAACTTGTCAAAACATAACTTTAACTTGTAAAAAACCTACTTTAACTTGTCTAAACGTAACCTTAACTTGTCAAAACATAAGTTTAAATTGTTAAAAACATACATTCACTTGAAAAAAACGTACTTTAACTTGTCAAAAATGTGGTTGAACTTGTAACAAATGTACTTTAACTTGTAAAAACGTACTTCAACTTGTAAAAACGTGCTTTAACTTGTAAAAAACCTACTTTAACTTGTCATAACATAACTTTAATTTGTCAAAACGTAAGTTTAACTTGTTAAAAACGTAATTTAACTTGTCAAAACATAACTTTAACTTATAAAAAACGTACTTTAACTTGTCAAAATGTAATTTTAATGTGTCAAAACGTAAGTTTAAGTTGTTAAATCGTAACTTTAAATTGTAAAAAACGTAACTTTAAATTGTAAAAAACGTACTTTAACTTGTAAAAAACTACTTTAACTTGTCAAAACGTAACTTTAACTTGTCAAAACATAAGTCTAAATTGTTAAAAACATACATTCAATTGAAAAAAACGTACTTTAACTTGTCAAAAATGTGGTTTAACTTGTAACAAATGTACTTTAACTTATAAAAACGTATTTCAACTTGTAAAAAACGTTCTTTAACTTGTAAAAAACCTACTTTAACTTGTCAAAACATAACTTTAATTTGTCAAAACGTAAGTTTAACTTGTTAAAAACGTAATTTAACTTGTCAAAACGTAAGTTTAACTTATAAAAAACATACTTTAACTTGTAAAAATGTAATTTTAATGTGTCAAAACGTAAGTTTAAGTTGTTGAAATGTAACTTTAAATTGTAAAAAACGTACTTTAACTTGTAAAAAAATACTTTAACTTGTCAAAACGTAACTTTAACTTGTAAAAACGTAACTTTAACATGTTAAAAACATCATTCATTTGTAAAAAACGTACTTTAACTTGTCAAAAATGTGGTTTAACTTCAAACAAATGTACTTTAACTTGTAAAAAGGTACATCAACTTGTAAAAAACGTACTTTAACTTGTAAAAAACCTATTTTAGGTTGTTGAAATGTAACTTTAAATTGTAAAAAACGTAACTTTAAATTGTAAAAAACTACTTTAACTTGTCAAAACGTAACTTTAACTTGTCAAAACGTAACTTTAACATGTTAAAAACATACATTCATTTGTAAAAAATGTACTTTAACTTGTCAGAAATGTGGTTTAACTTGAAACAAATGTACTTTAACTTGTAAAAACGTACTTCAACTTGTAAAAAACGTACTTTAACTTGTAAAAAACCTACTTTAACTTGTCAAAACATAACTTTAATTTGTCAAAACATAACTTTAATTTGTCAAAACATAAGTGTAACTTGTTAAAAACGTAATTTAACTTCTCATAACGTAACTTTAACTTGTAAAAAACGTACTTTAACTTGTAAAAAACGTACTTTAACTTGTCAAAACGTAACATTACCTTGTAAAAAACCTACTTTAACTTGTCAAAACGTAACTTTAACTTGTCAAAACATAAGTCTAAATTGTTAAAAACATACATTCAATTGAAAAAAACGTACTTTAACTTGTCAAAAATGTGGTTTAACTTGTAACGAATGTACTTTAACTTATAAAAACGTATTTCAACTTGTAAAAAACGTTCTTTAACTTGTAAAAAACCTACTTTAACTTGTCAAAACATAACTTTAATTTGTCAAAACGTAAGTTTAACTTGTTAAAAACGTAATTTAACTTGTCAAAACGTAAGTTTAACTTATAAAAAACGTACTTTAACTTGTAAAAATGTAATTTTAATGTGTCAAAACGTAAGTTTAAGTTGTTGAAATGTAACTTTAAATTGTAAAAAACGTACTTTAACTTGTAAAAAAGTACTTTAACTTGTCAAAACGTAACTTTAACTTGTAAAAACGTAACTTTAACATGTTAAAAACATCATTCATTTGTGAAAACGTACTTTAACTTGTCAAAAATGTGGTTTAACTTCAAACAAATGTACTTTAACTTGTAAAAAGGTACATCAACTTGTAAAAAACGTACTTTAACTTGTAAAAAACCTATTTTAACTTGTCAAAACATAAATTTAATTTGTCAAAGCATAAGTGTAACTTGTTAAAAACGTAATTTAACTTGTCAAAACGTAACTTTAACTTGTAAAAAACGTACTTTAACTTGTAAAAAACGTACTTTAACTTGTAAAAAACGTACTTTAACTTGTAAAAAAATACTTTAACTTGTCAAAACGTAACTTTAACTTGTCAAAACGTAACTTTAACATGTTAAAAACATACATTCATTTGAAAAAAACGTACTTTAACTTGTCAAAAATGTGGTTTAACTTGTAACAAATGTACTTTAACTTGTAAAAACGTACTTCAACTTGTAAAAAACGTGCTTTAACTTGTAAAAAACCTACTTTAACTTGTCAATACATAACTTTAATTTGTCAAAACGTAAGTTTAACTTGTTAAAAACGTAATTTAACTTGTAAAAAAGTAACTTTAACTTATAAAAAACGTACTTTAACTTGTCAAAATGTAATTTTAATGATTCAAAACGTATATTTAAGTTGTTAAAACGTAACTTTAAATTGTAAAAAACGTACTTTAACTTGTAAAAAAATACTTTAACTTGTCAAAACGTAACTTTAACTTGTCAAAACGTAACTTTAACATGTTAAAAACATACATTCATTTGTAAAAAACGTACTTTAACTTGTCAAAAATGTGGTTTAACTTGAAACAAATGTACTTTAAGATGTAAAAACGTACTTCAACTTGTAAAAAACGTACTTTAACTTGTAAAAAACGTACTTTAACTTGTAAAAAACGTACTTTAACTTGTCAAAACGTAACTTTAACTTGTAAAAAAACTACTTTAACTTGTCAAAACGTAACTTTAACTTGTCAAAACATAAGTTTAAATTGTTAAAAATATACATTCACTTGAAAAAAACGTACTTTAACTTGTCAAAAATGTGGTTTAACTTGAAACAAATGTACTTTAACTTGTAAAAACGTACTTCAACTTGTAAAAAACGTACTTTAACTTGTAAAAAACCTACTTTAACTTGTCAAAACATAACTTTAATTTGTCAAAACATAACTTTAATTTGTCAAAACATAAGTGTAACTTGTTAAAAACGTAATTTAACTTCTCATAACGTAACTTTAACTTGTAAAAAACGTACTTTAACTTGTAAAAAACGTACTTTAACTTGTCAAAACGTAACATTACCTTGTAAAAAACCTACTTTAACTTGTCAAAACGTAACTGTAACTTGTCAAAACATAAGTCTAAATTGTTAAAAACATACATTCAATTGAAAAAAACGTACTTTAACTTGTCAAAAATGTGGTTTAACTTGTAACAAATGTACTTTAACTTATAAAAACGTATTTCAACTTGTAAAAAACGTTCTTTAACTTGTAAAAAACCTACTTTAACTTGTCAAAACATAACTTTAATTTGTCAAAACGTAAGTTTAACTTGTTAAAAACGTAATTTAACTTGTCAAAACGTAAGTTTAACTTATAAGAAACGTACTTTAACTTGTAAAAATGTAATTTTAATGTGTCAAAACGTAAGTTTAAGTTGTTGAAATGTAACTTTAAATTGTAAAAAACGTACTTTAACTTGTAAAAAAATACTTTAACTTGTCAAAACGTAACTTTAACTTGTAAAAACGTAACTTTAACATGTTAAAAACATCATTCATTTGTAAAAAACGTACTTTAACTTGTCAAAAATGTGGTTTAACTTCAAACAAATGTACTTTAACTTGTAAAAAGGTACATCAACTTGTAAAAAACGTACTTTAACTTGTAAAAAACCTATTTTAACTTGTCAAAATATAAATTTAATTTGTCAAAGCATAAGTGTAACTTGTTAAAAACGTAATTTAACTTGTCAAAACGTAACTTTAACTTTTAAAAAACGTACTTTAACTTGTAAAAAACGTACTTTAACTTGTAAAAAAATACTTTAACTTGTCAAAACGTAACTTTAACTTGTCAAAACGTAACTTTAACATGTTAAAAACATACATTCATTTGAAAAAAACGTACTTTAACTTGTCAAAAATGTGGTTTAACTTGTAACAAATGTACTTTAACTTGTAAAAACGTACTTCAACTTGTAAAAAACGTGCTTTAACTTGTAAAAAACCTACTTTAACTTGTCAATACATAACTTTAATTTGTCAAAACGTAAGTTTAACTTGTTAAAAACGTAATTTAACTTGTAAAAAAGTAACTTTAACTTATAAAAAACGTACTTTAACTTGTCAAAATGTAATTTTAATGATTCAAAACGTAAATTTAAGTTGTTAAAACGTAACTTTAAATTGTAAAAAACGTACTTTAACTTGTAAAAAAATACTTTAACTTGTCAAAACGTAACTTTAACTTGTCAAAACGTAACTTTAACATGTTAAAAACATACATTCATTTGTAAAAAACGTACTTTAACTTGTCAAAAATGTGGTTTAACTTGAAACAAATGTACTTTAAGATGTAAAAACGTACTTCAACTTGTAAAAAACGTACTTTAACTTGTAAAAAACGTACTTTAACTTGTAAAAAACGTACTTTAACTTGTCAAAACGTAACTTTAACTTGTAAAAAAACTACTTTAACTTGTCAAAACGTAACTTTAACTTGTCAAAACATAAGTTTAAATTGTTAAAAATATACATTCACTTGAAAAAAACGTACTTTAACTTGTCAAAAATGTGGTTTAACTTGAAACAAATGTACTTTAACTTGTAAAAACGTACTTCAACTTGTAAAAAACGTACTTTAACTTGTAAAAAACCTACTTTAACTTGTCAAAACATAACTTTAATTTGTCAAAACATAACTTTAATTTGTCAAAACATAAGTGTAACTTGTTAAAAACGTAATTTAACTTCTCATAACGTAACTTTAACTTGTAAAAAACGTACTTTAACTTGTAAAAAACGTACTTTAACTTGTCAAAACGTAACATTACCTTGTAAAAAACCTACTTTAACTTGTTAAAACGTAACTTTAACTTGTCAAAACATAAGTCTAAATTGTTAAAAACATACATTCAATTGAAAAAAACGTACTTTAACTTGTCAAAAATGTGGTTTAACTTGTAACAAATGTACTTTAACTTATAAAAACGTATTTCAACTTGTAAAAAACGTTCTTTAACTTGTAAAAAACCTACTTTAACTTGTCAAAACATAACTTTAATTTGTCAAAACGTAAGTTTAACTTGTTAAAAACGTAATTTAACTTGTCAAAACGTAAGTTTAACTTATAAAAAACGTACTTTAACTTGTAAAAATGTAATTTTAATGTGTCAAAACGTAAGTTTAAGTTGTTGAAATGTAACTTTAAATTGTAAAAAACGTACTTTAACTTGTAAAAAAATACTTTAACTTGTCAAAACGTAACTTTAACTTGTAAAAACGTAACTTTAACATGTTAAAAACATCATTCATTTGTAAAAAACGTACTTTAACTTGTCAAAAATGTGGTTTAACTTCAAACAAATGTACTTTAACTTGTAAAAAGGTACATCAACTTGTAAAAAACGTACTTTAACTTGTAAAAAACCTATTTTAACTTGTCAAAACATAAATTTAATTTGTCAAAGCATAAGTGTAACTTGTTAAAAACGTAATTTAACTTGTCAAAACGTAACTTTAACTTGTAAAAAACGTACTTTAACTTGTAAAAAACGTACTTTAACTTGTAAAAAACGTACTTTAACTTGTAAAAAAATACTTTAACTTGTCAAAACGTAACTTTAACTTGTCAAAACGTAACTTTAACATGTTAAAAACATACATTCATTTGAAAAAAACGTACTTTAACTTGTCAAAAATGTGGTTTAACTTGTAACAAATGTACTTTAACTTGTAAAAACGTACTTCAACTTGTAAAAAACGTGCTTTAACTTGTAAAAATCCTACTTTAACTTGTCAATACATAACTTTAATTTGTCAAAACGTAAGTTTAACTTGTTAAAAACGTAATTTAACTTGTAAAAAAGTAACTTTAACTTATAAAAAAACGTACTTTAACTTGTCAAAATGTAATTTTAATGATTCAAAACGTAAATTTAAGTTGTTAAAACGTAACTTTAAATTGTAAAAAACGTACTTTAACTTGTAAAAAAATACTTTAACTTGTCAAAACGTAACTTTAACTTGTCAAAACGTAACTTTAACATGTTAAAAACATACATTCATTTGTAAAAAACGTACTTTAACTTGTCAAAAATGTGGTTTAACTTGAAACAAATGTACTTTAAGATGTAAAATCGTACTTCAACTTGTAAAAAACGTACTTTAACTTGTAAAAAACGTACTTTAACTTGTAAAAAACGTACTTTAATTTGTCAAAACGTAACTTTAACTTGTAAAAAAACTACTTTAACTTGTCAAAACGTAACTTTAACTTGTCAAAACATAAGTTTAAATTGTTAAAAATATACATTCACTTGAAAAAAACGTACTTTAACTTGTCAAAAATGTGGTTTAACTTGTAACAAATGTACTTTAACTTGTAAAAACATACTTCAACTTGTAAAAACATGCTTTAACTTGAAAAAAACCTACTTTAACTTGTCAAAACATAACTTTAATTTGTCAAAACGTAAGTTTAACTTGTTAAAAACGTAATTTAACTTGTCAAAACTTAACTTTAACTTATAAAAAACGTACTTTACCTTGTCAAAATGTAATTTTAATGTGTCAAAACGTAAGTTTAAGTTGTTAAAACGTAACTTTAAATTGTAAAAAACGTACTTTAACTTGTAAAAAAATACTTTAACTTGTGAAAACGTAACTTTAACTTGTCAAAACGTAACTTTAACATGTTAAAAACATACATTCATTTGTAAAAAACGTACTTTAACTTGTCAAAAATGTGGTTTAACTTGAAACAAATGTACTTTAACTTGTAAAAACGTACTTTAACTTGTAAAAAACCTACTTTAACTTATCAAAACAAAACTTTAATTTGTCAAAACATAAGTGTAACTTGTTAAAAACGTAATTTAACTTGTTAAAACGTAACTTTAACTTGTAAAAAATATACTTTAACTTGTAAAAAACGTACTTTAACTTGTAAAAAACGTACTTTAACTTGTCAAAACGTAACATTAACTTGTAAAAAACCTACTTTAACTTGTCAAAACGTAACTTTAACTTGTCAAAACATAAGTCTAAATTGTTAAAAACATACATTCACTTGTAAAAAACGTACTTTAACTTGTCAAAAATGTGGTTTAACTTGTACCAAATGTACTTTAACTTGTAGAAACGTACTTCAACTTGTAAAAACGTGCTTTAACTTGTAAAAAACCTACTTTAACTTGTCAAAACAAAACTTTAATTTGTCAAAACATAAGTGTAACTTGTTAAAAACGTAATTTAACTTGTCAAAACGTAACTTTAACTTGTAAAAAACGTACTTTAACTTGTAAAAAACGTACTTTAACTTGTAAAAAACATACCTTAACTTGTAAAAACATAAGTGTAACTTGTAAAAAACGTACTTTAACTTGTCAAAAGGTAACATTACCTTGTAAAAAACCTACTTTAACTTGTCAAAACGTAACTTTAACTTGTCAAAACATAAGTCTAAATTGTTAAAAACATACATTCACTTGTAAAAAACGTACTTTAACTTGTCAAAAATATGGTTTAACTTGTAACAAATGTACTTTAACTTGTAAAAACGTACTTCAACTTGTAAAAAACGTGCTTTAACTTGTAAAAACCTACTTTAACTTGTCAAAACATAACTTTAATTTGTCAAAACGTAAGTTTAACTTGTTAAAACCGTAATATAACTTGTCAAAACGTAAGTTTAACTTATATAAAACGTACTTTAACTTGTCAAAATGTAATTTTAATGTGTCAAAACGTAAGTTTAAGTTGTTAAAACGTAACTTTAAATTGTAAGAAACGTACTTTAACTTGTAAAAAACTACTTTAACTTGTCAAAACGTAACATTAACTTGTAAAAACGTAACTTTAACATGTTAAAAACATACATTCATTTGTAAAAAACGTACTTCAACTTGTCGAAACAAAACTTTAATTTGTCAAAACATAAGTGTAACTTGTTAAAACGTAATTTAACTTCTCATAACGTAACTTTAACTTATAAAAAACGTACTTTAACTTGTCAAAATGTAATTTTAATGTGTCAAAACGTAAGTTTAAGTTGTTAAAACGTAACTTTAAATTGTAAAAAACGTGCTTTAACTTGTAAAAAACTACTTTAACTTGTCAAAACGTAACTTTAATTTGTCAAAACGTAAGTTTAACTTGTTAAAAACGTAATTTAACTTGTCAAACGTAACTTTAACTTATAAAAAACGTACTATAACTTGTCAAAATGTAATTTTAATGTGTCAAAACGTAAGTTTAAGTTGTTAAAACGTAACTTTAAATTGTAAAAAACGTAATTTAACTTGTAAAAAACTACTTTAACTTGTCAAAACGTAACTTTAACTTGTCAAAACGTAACTTTAACATGCTAAAAACATACATTCATTTGTAAAAAACGTACTTTAACTTGTCAAAAATGTTGTTTAACTTGAAACAAATGTACTTGAACTTGTAAAAACATACTTGAACATGTAAAAAACGTACTTTAAATTGTAAAAATCTTACTTTAACTAATCAAAACATAACTTTAATTTGTCAAAACATAAGTGTAACTTGTTAAAAACGTAATTTAACTTGTCAAAACGTAACTTTAACTTGTAAAAAACGTACTTTAACTTGTAAAAAACGTACTTTAACTTGATAAAAACGTACTTTAACTTGTAAAAAACGTACTTTAACTTGTCAAAACGTAACATTACCTTGTAAAAAACCTACTTTAACTTGTCAAAACGTAACTTTAACTTGTCAAAACATAAGTCTAAATTGTTAAAAACATACATTCACTTGAAAAAAACGTACTTTAACTTGTCAAAAATGTTGTTTAACTTGTAACAAATGTACTTTAACTTGTAAAAACGTACTTCAACTTGTAAAAAACCTACTTTAATTTGTCAAAACATAACTTTAATTTGTCAAAACGTAAGTTTAACTTGTTAAAAACGTAATTTAACTTGTCAAAACGTAACTTTAACTTATAAAAAACTTACTTTAACTTGTCAAAATGTTATTTTAATGTGTCAAAACGTAACTTTAAGTTGTTAAAACGTAACTTTAAATTGTAAAAAACGTGCTTTAACTTGTAAAAAACTACTTTAACTTGTCAAAACGTAACTTTAACTTGTCAAAACGTAACTTTAACATGTTAAAAACATACATTCATTTGTAAAAAACGTACTTTAACTTGTCAAAAATGTGGTTTAACTTGAAACAAATGTACTTTAACATGTAAAAACGTACTTCAACTTGTAAAAAACGTACTTTAACTTGTAAAAAACGTACTTTAACTTGTAAGAAACATACTTTAACTTGTCAAAACGTAACATTAACTTGTAAAAAAACTACTTTAACTTGTCAAAACGTAACTTTAACTTGTCAAAACATAAGTTTAAATTGTTAAAAACGTACTTTAACTTGTCAAAAATGTGGTTTAACTTGTGACAAATATACTTTAACTTGTAAAAACGTACTTCAACTTGTAAAAAACGTGCTTTAACTATTAAAAAACCTACTTTAACTTGTCAAAACATAACTTTAATTTGTCAAAACGTAAGTTTAACTTGTTAAAAACGTAATTTAACTTGTCAAAACGTAACTTTAACTTATAAAAAACGTACTTTAACTTATCAAAATGTAATTTTAATGTGTCAAAACGTAAGTTTAAGTTGTTAAAACGTAACTTTAAATTGTAAAAAACGTGCTTTAACTTGTAAAAAACTACTTTAACTTGTCAAAACGTAACTTTAACTTGTCAAAACGTAACTTTAACATGTTAAAAACATACATTCATTTGTAAAAAACGTACTTTAACTTGTCAAAAATGTTGTTTAACTTGAAACAAATGTACTTTAACTTGTAAAAACGTACTTGAACATGTAAAAAACGTACTTTAACTTGTAAAAATCTTACTTTAACTAGTCAAAACATAACTTTAATAATTCAAAACATAAGTGTAACTTGTTAAAAACGTAATTTAACTTGTCAAAACGTAACTTTAACTTGTAAAAAACGTACTTTAACTTGTAAAAAACGTACTTTAACTTGTAAAAAACGTACTTTAACTTGTCAAAACGTAAAATTACATTGTAAAAAACCTACTTTAACTTATCAAAACGTAACTTTAACGTGTCAAAACATAAGTCTAAATTGTTAAAAACATACATTCACTTGTAAAAAACGTACTTTAACTTGTCAAAAATGTGGTTTAACTTGTAACAAATGTACTTTAACTTGTAAAAAAGTACTTCAACTTGTAAAAAACGTGCTTTAACTTGTAAAAACCTACTTTAACTTGTCAAAACATAACTTTAATTTGTCAAAACGTAAGTTTAACTTGTTAAAACCGTAATATAACTTGTCAAAACGTAAGTTTAACTTATATAAAACGTACTTTAACTTGTCAAAATATAATTTTAATGTGTCAAAACGTTAGTTTAAGTTGTTAAAACGTAACTTTAAATTGTAAGAAACGTACTTTAACTTGTAAAAAACTACTTTAACTAGACAAAACGTAACATTAACTTGTAAAAACGTAACTTTAACATGTTAAAAACATACATTCATTTGTAAAAAACGTACTTCAACTTGTCGAAACAAAACTTTAATTTGTCAAAACATAAGTGTAACTTGTTAAAAACGTAATTTAACTTGTCAAAACGAAACTTTAACTTGTAAAAAACGTACTTTAACTTGTAAAAAACGTACTTTAACTTGTAAAAAACATACTTTAACTTGTCAAAACGTAACATTAACTTGTAAAAAAACTACTTTAACTTGTCAAAACGTAACTTTAACTTGTCAAAACATAAGTTTAAATTGTTAAAAACATACATTCACTTGAAAAAAACGTACTTTAACTTGTCAAAAATGTGGTTTAACTTGTGACAAATATACTTTAACTTGTAAAAACGTACTTCAACTTGTAAAACACGTGCTTTAACTATTAAAAAACCTACTTTAACTTGTCAAAACATAACTTTAATTTGTCAAAACGTAAGTTTAACTTGTTAAAAACGTAATTTAACTTGTCAAACGTAACTTTAACTTATAAAAAACGTACTATAACTTGTCAAAATGTAATTTTAATGTGTTAAAACGTAAGTTTAAGTTGTTAAAACGTAACTTTAAATTGTAAAAAACGTGCTTTAACTTGTAAAAAACTACTTTAACTTGTCAAAACGTAACTTTAACATGCTAAAAACATACATTCATTTGTAAAAAACGTACTTTAACTTGTCAAAAATGTAGTTTAACTTGAAACAAATGTACTTTAACTTGTAAAAACGTACTTGAACATGTAAAAAACGTACTTTAACTTGTAAAAATCTTACTTTAACTAATCAAAACATAACTTTAATTTGTCAAAACATAAGTGTAACTTGTTAAAAACGTAATTTAACTTGTCAAAACGTAACTTTAACTTGTAAAAAACGTACTTTAACTTGTAAAAAACGTACTTTAACTTGTAAAAAACGTACTTTAACTTGTCAAAACGTAACATTACCTTGTAAAAAACCTACTTTAACTTGTCAAAACGTAACTTTAACTTGTCAAAACATAAGTCTAAATTGTTAAAAACATACATTCACTTGTAAAAAACGTACTTTAACTTGTCAAAAATGTGGTTTAACTTGTAACAGATGTACTTTAACTTGTAAAAACGTACTTCAACTTGTAAAAAACGTGCTTTAACTTGTAAAAACCTACTTTAACTTGTCAAAACATAACTTTAATGTGTCAAAACGTAAGTTTAACTTGTTAAAACCGTAATTTAACTTGTCAAAACGTAAGTTTAACTTCTATAAAACGTACTTTAACTTGTCAAAATGTAATTTTAATGTGTCAAAACGTAAGTTTAATTTGTTAAAACGTAACTTTAAATTGTAAAAAACGTACTTTATCTTGTAAAAAACTACTTTAACTTGTCAAAACGTAACTTTAACTTGTAAAAACGTAACTTTAACATGTTAAAAACATACATTCATTCGTAAAAAACGTACTTTAACTTGTCAAAAATGTGGTTTAACTTGAAACAAATGTACTTTAACTTGTAAAAACGTACTACAACTTGTAAAAAACGTACTTTAACTTGTAAAAAACCTACTTTAACTTGTCAAAACGTAACTTTAACTTGTCAAAACGTAACTTTAACATGTTAAAAACATACATTCATTTGTAAAAAACGTACTTTAACTTGTCAAAAATGTTGTTTAACTTGAAACAAATGTACTTTAACTTGTAAAAACGTACTTGAACATGTAAAAAACGTACTTTAACTTGTAAAAATCTTACTTTAACTAGTCAAAACATAACTTTAATAATTCAAAACATAAGTGTAACTTGTTAAAAACGTAATTTAACTTGTCAAAACGTAACTTTAACTTGTAAAAAACGTACTTTAACTTGTAAAAAACGTACTTTAACTTGTAAAAAACGTACTTTAACTTGTCAAAACGTAAAATTACATTGTAAAAAACCTACTTTAACTTATCAAAACGTAACTTTAACTTGTCAAAACATAAGTCTAAATTGTTAAAAACATACATTCACTTGTAAAAAACGTACTTTAACTTGTCAAAAATGTGGTTTAACTTGTAACAAATGTACTTTAACTTGTAAAAACGTACTTCAACTTGTAAAAAATGTGCTTTAACTTGTAAAAACCTACTTTAACTTGTCAAAACATAACATTAATTTGTCAAAACGTAAGTTTAACTTGTTAAAACCGTAATATAACTTGTCAAAACGTAAGTTTAACTTATATAAAACGTACTTTAACTTGTCAAAATATAATTTTAATGTGTCAAAACGTAAGTTTAAGTTGTTAAAACGTAACTTTAAATTGTAAGAAACGTACTTTAACTTGTAAAAAACTAGTTTAACTTGTCAAAACGTAACATTAACTTGTAAAAACGTAACTTTAACATGTTAAAAACATACATTCATTTGTAAAAAACGTACTTCAACTTGTCGAAACAAAACTTTAATTTGTCAAAACATAAGTGTAACTTGTTAAAAACGTAATTTAACTTGTCAAAACGAAACTTTAACTTGTAAAAAACGTACTTTAACGTGTAAAAAACGTACTTTAACTTGTAAAAAACATACTTTAACTTGTCAAAACGTAACATTAACTTGTAAAAAAACTACTTTAACTTGTCAAAACGTAACTTTAACTTGTCAAAACATAAGTTTAAATTGTTAAAAACATACATTCACTTGAAAAAAACGTACTTTAACTTGTCAAAAATGTGGTTTAACTTGTGACAAATATACTTTAACTTGTAAAAACGTACTTCAACTTGTAAAAAACGTGCATTAACTATTAAAAAACCTACTTTAACTTGTAAAAACATAACTTTAATTTGTCAAAACGTAAGTTTAACTTGTTAAAAACGTAATTTAACTTGTCAAACGTAACTTTAACTTATAAAAAACGTACTATAACTTGTCAAAATGTAATTTTAATGTGTCAAAACGTAAGTTTAAGTTGTTAAAACGTAACTTTAAATTGTAAAAAACGTGCTTTAACTTGTAAAAAACTACTTTAACTTGTCAAAACGTAACTTTAACTTGTCAAAACGTAACTTTAACATGTTAAAAACATACATTCATTTGTAAAAAACGTACTTTAACTTGTCAAAAATGTTGTTTAACTTGAAACAAATGTACTTTAACTTGTAAAAACGTACTTGAACATGTAAAAAACGTACTTTAACTTGTAAAAATCTTACTTTAACTAATCAAAACATAACTTTAATTTGTCAAAACATAAGTGTAACTTGTTAAAAACGTAATTTAACTTGTCAAAACGTAACTTTAACTTGTAAAAAACGTACTTTAACTTGTAAAAAACGTACTTTAACTTGTAAAAAACGTACTTTAACTTGTCAAAACGTAACATTACCTTGTAAAAAACCTACTTTAACTTGTCAAAACGTAACTTTAATTTCTCAAAACATAAGTCTAAATTGTTAAAAACATACATTCACTTGTAAAAAACGTACTTTAACTTGTCAAACATGTGGTTTAACTTGTAACAGATGTACTTTAACTTGTAAAAACGTACTTCAACTTGTAAAAAACGTGCTTTAACTTGTAAAAACCTACTTTAACTTGTCAAAACATAACTTTAATTTGTCAAAACGTAAGTTTAACTTGTAAAAACCGTAATTTAACTTGTCAAAACGTAAGTTTAACTTCTATAAAACGTACTTTAACTTGTCAAAATGTAATTTTAATGTGTCAAAACGTAAGTTTAAGTTGTTAAAACGTAACTTTAAATTGTAAAAAACGTACTTTATCTTGTAAAAAACTACTTTAACTTGTCAAAACGTAACTTTAACTTGTAAAAACGTAACTTTAACATGTTAAAAACATACATTCATTCGTAAAAAACGTACTTTAACTTGTCAAAAATGTGGTTTAACTTGAAACAAATGTACTTTAACTTGTAAAAACGTACTACAACTTGTAAAAAATGTATTTTAACTTGTAAAAAACCTACTTTAACTTGTCAAAACATTACTTTAATTTGTCAAAACATAAGTGTAACTTGTTAAAAACGTAATTTAACTTCTCATAACGTAACTTTAACTTGTAAAAAATGTACTTTAACTTGTAAAAAACGTACTTTAACTAGTAAAAAACGTACTATAACTTGTAAAAAACGTACTTTAACTTGTCAAAACGTAACATTACCTTGTAAAAAACCTACTTTAACTTGTCAAAACGTAACTTTAACTTGTCAAAACATAAGTCTAAATTGTTAAAAACAGACATTCACTTGAAAAAAACATATTTTAACTTGTCAAAAATGTTGTTTAACTTGTAACAAATGTACTTTAACTTGTAAAAACGTACTTCAACTTGTAAAAAACCTACTATAACTTGTCAAAACATAACTTTAATTTGTCAAAACGTAAGTTTAACTTGTTAAAAACGTAATTTAACTTGTCAAAACGTAACTTTAACTTATAAAAAACTCACTTTAACTTGTCAAAATATAATTTGAATGTGGCAAAACGTAAGTTTAAATTGTTAAAACGTAACTTTAAATTGTAAAAAACGTGCCTTAACTTGTAAAAAACTACTTTAACTTGTCAAAACTTAACTTTAACTTGTCAAAACGTAACTTTAACATGTTAAAAACATACATTCATTTGTAAAAAACGTACTTTAACTTGTCAAAAATGTGGTTTAACTTGAAACAAATGTACTTTAACATGTAAAAACGTACTTCAACTTGTAAAAAACGTACTTTAACTTGTAAAAAACGTACTTTAACTGGTAAGAAACATACTTTAACTTGTCAAAACGTAACATTACCTTGTAAAAAAACTACTTTAACTTGTCAAAACGTAACTTTAACTTGTCAAAACATAAGTTTAAATTGTTAAAAACATACATTCACTTGTAAAAAACGTACTTTAACTTTTCAAAAATGTGGTTTAACTTGTGACAAATGTACTTTAACTTGTAAAAACGTACTTGAACTTGTAAAAAACGTGCTTTAACTTGTTACGTTTTGACAAATTAAAGTTACGTTTTGACAAGTTAAAGTATTTTTTTACAAGTTAAAGTACGTTTTTTACAATTTAAAGTTACGTTTTAACAACTTAAACTTACGTTTTGAAACACTAAAATTACATTTTGACAAGTTAAAGTACGTTTTTTATAAGTTAAAGTTACTTTTTGACAAGTTAAATTACGTTTTTAACAAGTTAAACTTACGTTTTGACAAATTAAAGTTATTTTTTGACAAGTTAAAGTATGTTTTTTTACAAGTTAAAGCACGCTTTTTAAAAGTTCAAGTACGTTTTTACAAGTTAAAGTACATTTGTTACAAGTTAAACCATATTTTTGACAAGTTAAAGTACGTTTTTTTCAAGTGAATGTATGTTTTTAACAATTTAGACTTATGTTTTGACAAGTTAAAGTTACGTTTTGACAAGTTAAAGTAGGTTTTTTACAAGTTAATGTTACGTTTTGACAAGTTAAAGTACGTTTTTTACAAGTTAAAGTAAGTTTTTTACAAGTTAAAGTACGTTTTTTTTAAGTTAAAGTACGTTTTTTACAAGTTAAAGTTACGTTTTGACAAGTTAAATTCCGTTTTTAACAAGTTACACTTATGTTTTGACAAATTAAAGTTATGTTTTGACAAGTTAAAGAAGGTTTTTTACAAGTTAAAGTAAGTTTTTTACAAGTTGAAGTACGTTTTTACAAGTTAAAGTACATTTTTTTACAAATGAATGTATGTTTTTAACATGTTAAAGTTACGTTTTGACAAGTTAAAGTTATGTTTTGACAAGTTAAAGTAGTTTTTTACAAGTTAAAGTACGTTTTTTACAATTTAAAGTTACGTTTTAACAACTTAAACTTACGTTTTGACACATTAAAATTACATTTTGACAAGTTAAAGTGAGTTTTTTATAAGTTAAAGTTACGTTTTGACAAGTTAAATTACGTTTTTAACAAGTTAAACTTACGTTTTGACAAATTAAAGTTATGTTTTGACAAGTTAAAGTAGGTTTTTTACAAGTAAAAGCACGTTTTTTACAAGTTGAAGTACGTTTTTACAAGTTAAAGTACATTTGTTACAAGTTAAACCATATTTTTGACAAGTTAAAGTACGTTTTTTACAAGTGAATGTATGTTTTTAACAATTTAGACTTATGTTTTGACAAGTTAAAGTTACGTTTTGACAAGTTAAAGTAGGTTTTTTACAAGGTAATGTTACCTTTTGACAAGTTAAAGTACGTTTTTTACAAGTTAAAGTACATTTTTTACAAGTTAAAGTTACTTTATTAGAAGTTAAATTACGTTTTTAACAAGTTACACTTATGTTTTGACAAATTAAAATTATGTTTTGACAAGTTAAAGTAGGATTTTTACAAGTTAAATTACGTTTTTTACAAGTTGAAGTACGTTTTTACAAGTAAAAGTATATTTGTTATACAAGTTAAACCACATTTTTGAAAAGTTAAAGTACGTTTTTTACAAATGAATGTGTGTTTTTAACATGTTAGACTTATGTTTTGACAAGTTAAAGTTACGTTTTTGACAAGTTAAAGTAGGTTTTTTACAAGGTAATGTTACATTTTGACAAGTTAAAGTACGTTTTTTACAAGTTAAAGTACGTTTTTTACAAGTTAAAGTACGTTTTTTTACAAGTTAAAGTTAAGTTATGAGAAGTTAAATTACGTTTTTAACAAGTTACACTTATGTTTTGACAAATTAAAGTTATGTTTTGAGAAGTTAAAGTAGGTTCTTTACAAGTTAAAGTACGTTTTTTACAAGTTGAAGTACATTTTTACAAGTTAAAGTACATTTGTTTCAAGTTAAACCACATTTTTGACAAGTTAAAGTACGTTTTTTACAAATGAATGTATGTTTTTAACATGTTAAAGTTACGTTTTGACAAGTTAAAGTTACGTTTTGACAAGTTAAAGTAGTTTTTTACAAGTTAAAGTACGTTTTTTACAATTTAAAGTTACGTTTTTACAACTTAAACTTACGTTTTTACACATTAAAATTACATTTTGACAAGTTAAAGTACGTTTTTTTATAAGTTAAAGTTACGTTTTGACAAGTTAAATTATGTTTTTAACAAGTTAAACTTACGTTTTGACAAATTAAAGTTATGTTTTGACAAGTTAAAGTACGTTTTTTACAAGTTAAAGTACGTTTTTTACAAGTTGAAGTACGTTTCTACAAGTTAAAGTACATTTGTTACAAGTTAAACCACATTTTTGACAAGTTAAAGTACGTTTTTTTGAAGTTAATGTGTGTTGTTAACAATTTAAACATACGTTTTGACAAGTTAAAGTTACGTTTTGAAAAGTTAAAGTAGGTTTTTTACAAGGTAATGTTACCTTTTGACAAGTTAAAGTACGTTTTTTACAAGTTAAAGTACGTTTTTTACAAGTTCAAGTTACGTTATGAGAAGTTAAATTACGTTTTTAACAAGTTACACTTATGTTTTGACAAATTAAAATTATGTTTTGACAAGTTAAAGTAGGATTTCTACAAGTTAAAGTACGTTTTTTACAAGTTGAAGTACGTTTTTACAAGTTAAAGTTCATTTGTTTCAAGTTAAACCACATTTTTGACAAGTTAAAGTACGTTTTTTACAAATGAATGTGTGTTTTTAACATGTTAAAGTTACGTTTTGACAAGTTAAAGTTACGTTTTGACAAGTTAAAGTAGTTTTTTACAAGTTAAAGTACGTTTTTTACAATTTAAAGTTACGTTTTAACAACTTAAACTTACGTTTTGACACATTAAAATTACATTTTGACAAGTTAAAGTACGTTTTATATAAGTTAAACTTACGTTTTGACAAGTTAAATTACGTTTTTAACAAGTTAAACTTACGTTTTGACAAATTAAAGTTATGTTTTGACAAGTTAAAGTACGTTTTTTACAAGTGAATGTATGTTTTTAACATGTTAAAGTTACGTTTTGACAAGTTAAAGTTACGTTTTGACAAGTTAAAGTAGTTTTTTAAAAGTTAAAGTACGTTTTTTACAATTTAAAGTTACGTTTTAACAACTTAAACTTACGTTTTGACACATTAAAATTACAATTTGACAAGTTAAAGTACGTTTTATATAAGTTAAACTTACGTTTTGACAAGTTATATTACGGTTTTAACAAGTTAAACTTACGTTTTGACAAATTAAAGTTATGTTTTGACAAGTTAAAGTTACGTTTTGACAAGTTAAAGTAGGTTTTTTACAAGTTAATGTTACGTTTTATCAAGTTAAAGTACGTTTTTTACAAGTTAAAGTACGTTTTTTACAAGTTAAAGTACGTTTTTTACAAGTTGAAGTACATTTTTACAAGTTAAAGTACATTTGTTTCAAGTTAAACCACATTTTTGACAAGTTAAAGTACGTTTTTTACAAATGAATGTATGTTTTTAACATGTTAAAGTTACGTTTTGACAAGCTAAATTTACGTTTTGACAAGGTAAAGTATTTTTTTACAAGTTAAAGTACGTTTTTTACAATTTAAAGTTACGTTTTAACTACTTAAACTTACGTTTTGAAACACTAAAATTACATTTTGACAAGTTAAAGTACGTTTTTTATAAGTTATAGTTACTTTTTGACAAGTTAAATTACGTTTTTAACAAGTTAAACTTACGTTTTGACAAATTAAAGTTATGTTTTGACAAGTTAAAGTAGGTTTTTTTACAAGTTAAAGCACGCTTTTTACAAGTTCAAGTACGTTTTTACAAGTTAAAGTACATTTGTTACAAGTTAAACCACATTTTTGACAAGTTAAAGTACGTTTTTTTCAAGTGAATATATGTTTTTAACAATTTAGACTTATGTTTTGACAAGTTAAAGTTACGTTTTGACAAGTTAAAGTAGGTTTTTTACAAGTTAATGTTACGTTTTGACAAGTTAAAGTACGTTTTTTACAAGTTAAAGTACGTTTTTTACAAGTTAAAGTACGTTTTTTACAAGTTGAAGTACGTTTTTACAAGTTAAAGTACATTTGTTTCAAGTTAAACCACATTTTTGTTAAGTTAAAGTACGTTTTTTACAAATGAATGTATCTTTTTAACATGTTAAAGTTACGTTTTGACAAGTTAAATTACGTTTTGACAAGTTAAAGTATTTTTTTAAAAGTTAAAGTACGTTTTTTACAATTTAAAGTTACGTTTTAACAACTTAAACTTACGTTTTGAGACATTAAATGACATTTTGACAAGTTAAAGTACGTTTTTTATAAGTTAAACTTGCGTTTTAACAAGTTAAATTACGTTTTTAACAAGTTAAACTTACGTTTTGACAAATTAAAGTTATGTTTTGACAAGTTAAAGTAGGTTTTGTACAAGTTAAAGCACGTTTTTTACAAGTTTAAGTACGTTTTTACAAGTTAAAGTACATTTGTTACAAGTTAAACCATATTTTTGACAAGTTAAAGTACATTTTTTTCAAGTGAATGTATGTTTTTAACAATTTAAACTTACGTTTTGACAAGTTAAAGTTACGTTTTGACAAGTTAAAGTAGGTTTTTTACAAGGTAATGGTACGTTTTTACAAGTTAAAGTACATTTGTTACAAGTTAAAGTACGTTTTTTACAAGTTAAAGTACGTTTTTTACAAGTTGAAGTACGTTTTTACAAGTTAAAGTACATTTGTTTCAAGTTAAACCACATTTTTGACAAGTTAAAGTACGTTTTTTACAAATGAATGTATGTTTTTAACATGTTAAAGTTACGTTTTGACAAGTTAAAGTTACGTTTTGACAAGTTAAAGTATTTTTTTACAAGTTAAAGTACGTTTTTTACAATTTAAAGTTACGTTTTAACAACTTAAACTTACGTTTTGACACATTAAAATTACATTTTGACAAGTTAAAGTACGTTTTTTACAAATGAATGTATGTTTTTAACATGTTAAAGTTACGTTTTGACAAGTTAAAGTTACGTTTTGACAAGTTAAAGTACGTTTTTACAAGTTAAAGTACATTTGTTACAAGTTAAACCACATTTTTGAAAAGTTAAAGTACGTTTTTTACAAATGAATGTGTGTTTTTAACATGTTAGACTTATGTTTTGACAAGTTAAAGTTACGTTTTTGACAAGTTAAAGTAGGTTTTTTACAAGGTAATGTTACGTTTTGACAAGTTAAAGTACGGTTTTTACAAGTTAAAGTACGTTTTTTACAAGTTAAAGTACGTTTTTTTATAAGTTAAAGTTAAGTTATGAGAAGTTAAATTACGTTTTTAACAAGTTACACTTATGTTTTGACAAATTAAAGTTATGTTTTGAGAAGTTAAAGTAGGTTCTTTACAAGTTGAAGTACATTTTTACAAGTTAAAGTAAATTTGTTTCAAGTTAAACCACATTTTTGACAAGTTAAAGTACGTTTTTTACAAATGAATGTATGTTTTTAACATGTTAAAGTTACGTTTTGACAAGTTAAAGTTACGTTTTGACAAGTTAAAGTAGTTTTTTACAAGTTAAAGTACGTTTTTTACAATTTAAAGTTACGTTTTAACAACTTAAACTTACGTTTTGACACATTAAAATTACATTTTGACAAGTTAAAGTACGTTTTTTTATAAGTTAAAGTTACGTTTTGACAAGTTAAATTACGTTTTTAACAAGTTAAACTTACGTTTTGACAAATTAAAGTTATGTTTTGACAAGTTAAAGTAGGTTTTTTACAAGTTAAAGCACGGTTTTTACAAGTTGAAGTACGTTTTCACAAGTTAAAGTACATTTGTTACAAGTTAAACCACATTTTTGACAAGTTAAAGTACGTTTTTTTCAAGTGAATGTATGTTTTAAACAATTTAAACTTAGTTTTGACAAGTTAAGGTTACGTTTTGACAAGTTCAAGTAGGTTTTTTACAAGTTAAAGTACGTTTTTTACAAGTTGAAGTACGTTTCTACAAGTTAAAGTACATTTGTTACAAGTTAAACAACATTTTTGACAAGTGAAAGTACGTTTTTTTGAAGTTAATGTGTGTTGTTAACAATTTAAACATACGTTTTGACAAGTTAAAGTTACGTTTTGAAAAGTTAAAATAGGTTTTTTACAAGGTAATGTTACCTTTTGACAAGTTAAAGTACGTTTTTTACAAGTTAAAGTACGTTTTTTACAAGTTCGAGTTACGTTATGAGAAGTTAAATTACGTTTTTAACAAGGTACACTTATGTTTTGACAAATTAAAATTATTTTTTGACAAGTTAAAGTAGGATTTCTACAAGTTAAAGTACGTTTTTTACAAGTTGAAGTACGTTTTTACAAGTTAAAGTTCATTTGTTTCAAGTTAAACCACATTTTTGACAAGTTAAAGTACGTTTTTTACAAGTGAATGTATGTTTTTAACAATTTAGACTTATGTTTTGACAAGTTAAAGTTACGTTTTGACAAGTTAAAGTAGGTTTTTTACAAGGTAATGTTACCTTTTGACAAGTTAAAGTACGTTTTTTACAAGTTAAAGTACATTTTTTACAAGTTAAAGTTACTTTATTAGAAGTTGAAATACGTTTTTAACAAGTTACACTTATGTTTTGACAAATTAAAATTATGTTTTGACAAGTTAAAGTAGGATTTTTACAAGTTAAAGTACGTTTTTTACAAGTTGAAGTACGTTTTTACAAGTAAAAGTATATTTGTTATACAAGTTAAACCACATTTTTGAAAAGTTAAAGTACTTTTTTTACAAATGAATGTGTGTTTTTAACATGTTAGACTTATGTTTTGACAAGTTAAAGTTACGTTTTTGACAAGTTAAAGTAGGTTTTTTACAAGGTAATGTTACATTTTGACAAGTTAAAGTACGGTTTTTACAAGTTAAAGTACGTTTTTTACAAGTTAAAGTACGTTTTTTTACAAGTTAAAGTTAAGTTATGAGAAGTTAAATTACGTTTTTAACAAGTTACACTTATGTTTTGACAAATTAAAGTTATGTTTTGAGAAGTTAAAGTAGGTTCTTTACAAGTTAAAGTACGTTTTTTACAAGTTGAAGTACATTTTTACAAGTTAAAGTACATTTGTTTCAAGTTAAACCACATTTTTGACAAGTTAAAGTACGTTTTTTACAAATGAATGTATGTTTTTAACATGTTAAAGTTACGATTTGACAAGTTAAAGTTACGTTTTGACAAGTTAAAGTAGTTTTTTACAAGTTAAAGTACGTTTTTTACAATTTAAAGTTACGTTTTAACAACTTAAACTTACGTTTTGACACATTAAAATTACATTTTGACAAGTTAAAGTACGTTTTTTTATAAGTTAAAGTTACGTTTTGACAAGTTAAATTACGTTTTTAACAAGTTAAACTTACGTTTTGGCAAATTAAAGTTATGTTTTGACAAGTTAAAGTACGTTTTTTACAAGTTAAAGTACGTTTTTTACAAGTTGAAGTACGTTTCTACAAGTTAAAGTACATTTGTTACAAGTTAAACAACATTTTTGACAAGTTAAAGTACGTTTTTTTGAAGTTAATGTGTGTTGTTAACAATTTAAACATACGTTTTGACAAGTTAAAGTTACGTTTTGAAAAGTTAAAGTAGGTTTTTTACAAGGTAATGTTACCTTTTGACAAGTTAAAGTACGTTTTTTACAAGTTAAAGTACGTTTTTTACAAGTTAAAGTTACGTTATGAGAAGTTAAATTACGTTTTTAACAAGTTACACTTATGTTTTGACAAATTAAAATTATGTTTTGACAAGTTAAAGTAGGATTTCTACAAGTTAAAGTACGTTTTTTACAAGTTGAAGTACGTTTTTACAAGTTAAAGTTCATTTGTTTCAAGTTAAACCACATTTTTGACAAGTTAAAGTACGTTTTTTACAAATGAATGTGTGTTTTTAACATGTTAAAGTTACGTTTTGACAAGTTAAAGTTACGTTTTGACAAGTTAAAGTAGTTTTTTAAAAGTTAAAGTACGTTTTTTACAATTTAAAGTTACGTTTTAACAACTTAAACTTACGTTTTGACACATTAAAATTACATTTTGACAAGTTAAAGTACGTTTTATATAAGTTAAACTTACGTTTTGACAAGTTAAATTACGGTTTTAACAAGTTAAACTTACGTTTTGACAAATTAAAGTTATGTTTTGACAAGTTAAAGTACGTTTTTTACAAGTGAATGTATGTTTTTAACATGTTAAAGTTACGTTTTTACAAGTTAAAGTTACGTTTTGACAAGTTAAAGTAGTTTTTTAAAAGTTAAAGTACGTTTTTTACAATTTAAAGTTACGTTTTAACAACTTAAACTTACGTTTTGACACATTAAAATTAAAATTTGACAAGTTAAAGTACGTTTTATATAAGTTAAACTTACGTTTTGACAAGTTATATTACGGTTTTAACAAGTTAAACTTACGTTTTGACAAATTAAAGTTATGTTTTGACAAGTTAAAGTTACGTTTTGACAAGTTAAAGTAGGTTTTTTACAAGTTAATGTTACGTTTTATCAAGTTAAAGTACGTTTTTTACAAGTTAAAGTACGTTTTTTACAAGTTAAAGTACGTTTTTTACAAGTTGAAGTACATTTTTACAAGTTAAAGTACATTTGTTTCAAGTTAAACCACATTTTTGACAAGTTAAAGTACATTTTTTACAAATGAATGTATGTTTTTAACATGTTAAAGTTACGTTTTGACAAGCTAAAGTTACGTTTTGACAAGTTAAAGTATTTTTTTACAAGTTAAAGTACGTTTTTTACAATTTAAAGTTACGTTTTAACTACTTAAACTTACGTTTTGAAACACTAAAATTACATTTTGACAAGTTAAAGTACGTTTTTTATAAGTTATAGTTACTTTTTGACAAGTTAAATTACGTTTTTAACAAGTTAAACTTACGTTTTGACAAATTAAAGTTATGTTTTGACAAGTTAAAGTAGGTTTTTTTACAAGTTAAAGCACGCTTTTTACAAGTTCAAGTACGTTTTTACAAGTTAAAGTACATTTGTTACAAGTTAAACCACATTTTTGACAAGTTAAAGTACGTTTTTTTCAAGTGAATATATGTTTTTAACAATTTAGACTTATGTTTTGACAAGTTAAAGTTACGTTTTGACAAGTTAAAGTAGGTTTTTTACAAGTTAATGTTACGTTTTGACAAGTTAAAGTACGTTTTTTACAAGTTAAAGTACGTTTTTTACAAGTTAAAGTACGTTTTTTACAAGTTGAAGTACGTTTTTACAAGTTAAAGTACATTTGTTTCAAGTTAAACAACATTTTTGACAAGTTAAAGTACGTTTTTTACAAATGAATGTATGTTTTTAACATGTTAAAGTTACGTTTTGACAAGTTAAATTACGTTTTGACAAGTTAAAGTATTTTTTTAAAAGTTAAAGTACGTTTTTTACAATTTAAAGTTACGTTTTAACAACTTAAACTTACGTTTTGAGACATTAAATGACATTTTGACAAGTTAAAGTACGTTTTTTATAAGTTAAACTTACGTTTTAACAAGTTAAATTACGTTTTTAACAAGTTAAACTTACGTTTTGACAAATTAAAGTTATGTTTTGACAAGTTAAAGTAGGTTTTGTACAAGTTAAAGCACGTTTTTTACAAGTTTAAGTACGTTTTTACAAGTTAAAGTACATTTGTTACAAGTTAAACCATATTTTTGACAAGTTAAAGTACATTTTTTTCAAGTGAATGTATGTTTTTAACAATTTAAACTTATGTTTTGACAAGTTAAAGTTACGTTTTGACAAGTTAAAGTAGGTTTTTTACAAGGTAATGGTACGTTTTGACAAGTTAAAGTACGTTTCTTACAAGTTAAAGTACGTTTTTTACAAGTTAAAGTACGTTTTTTACAAGTTGAAGTACGTTTTTACAAGTTAAAGTACATTTGTTTCAAGTTAAACCACATTTTTGACAAGTTAAAGTACGTTTTTTACAAATGAATGTATGTTTTTAACATGTTAAAGTTACGTTTTGACAAGTTAAAGTTACGTTTTGACAAGTTAAAGTATTTTTTTACAAGTTAAAGTACGTTTTTTACAATTTAAAGTTACGTTTTAACAACTTAAACTTACGTTTTGACACATTAAAATTACATTTTGACAAGTTAAAGTACGTTTTTTACAAATGAATGTATGTTTTTAACATGTTAAAGTTACGTTTTGACAAGTTAAAGTTACGTTTTGACAAGTTAAAGTACGTTTTTACAAGTAAAAGTATATTTGTTATACAAGTTAAACCACATTTTTGAAAAGTTAAAGTACGTTTTTTACAAATGAATGTGTGTTTTTAACATGTTAGACTTATGTTTTGACAAGTTAAAGTTACGTTTTTGACAAGTTAAAGTAGGTTTTTTACAAGGTAATGTTACGTTTTGACAAGTTAAAGTACGTTTTTTACAAGTTAAAGTACGTTTTTTACAAGTTAAAGTACGTTTTTTTATAAGTTAAAGTTAAGTTATGAGAAGTTAAATTACGTTTTTAACAAGTTACACTTATGTTTTGACAAATTAAAGTTATGTTTTGAGAAGTTAAAGTAGGTTCTTTACAAGTTGAAGTACATTTTTACAAGTTAAAGTACATTTGTTTCAAGTTAAACCACATTTTTGACAAGTTAAAGTACGTTTTTTACAAATGAATGTATGTTTTTAACATGTTAAAGTTACGTTTTGACAAGTTAAAGTTACGTTTTGACAAGTTAAAGTAGTTTTTTACAAGTTAAAGTACGTTTTTTACAATTTAAAGTTACGTTTTAACAACTTAAACTTACGTTTTGACACATTAAAATTACATTTTGACAAGTTAAAGTACGTTTTTTTATAAGTTAAAGTTACGTTTTGACAAGTTAAATTACGTTTTTAACAAGTTAAACTTACGTTTTGACAAATTAAAGTTATGTTTTGACAAGTTAAAGTAGGTTTTTTACAAGTTAAAGCACGGTTTTTACAAGTTGAAGTACGTTTTCACAAGTTAAAGTACATTTGTTACAAGTTAAACCACATTTTTGACAAGTTAAAGTACGTTTTTTTCAAGTGAATGTATGTTTTAAACAATTTAAACTTATGTTTTGACAAGTTAAGGTTACGTTTTGACAAGTTAAAATAGGTTTTTTACAAGTTAAAGTTACGTTTTGACAAGTTAAAGTACGTTTTTTACAAGTTAAAGTACGTTTTTTACAAGTTGAAGTACGTTTCTACAAGTTAAAGTACATTTGTTACAAGTTAAACAACATTTTTGACAAGTGAAAGTACGTTTTTTTGAAGTTAATGTGTGTTGTTAACAATTTAAACATACGTTTTGACAAGTTAAAGTTACGTTTTGAAAAGTTAAAATAGGTTTTTTACAAGGTAATGTTACCTTTTGACAAGTTAAAGTACGTTTTTTACAAGTTAAAGTACGTTTTTTACAAGTTCAAGTTACGTTATGAGAAGTTAAATTACGTTTTTAACAAGGTACACTTATGTTTTGACAAATTAAAATTATTTTTTGACAAGTTAAAGTAGGATTTCTACAAGTTAAAGTACGTTTTTTACAAGTTGAAGTACGTTTTTACAAGTTAAAGTTCATTTGTTTCAAGTTAAACCACATTTTTGACAAGTTAAACTACGTTTTTTACAAATGAATGTGTGTTTTTAACATGTTAAAGTTACGTTTTGACAAGTTAAAGTTACGTTTTGACAAGTTAAAGTAGTTTTTTAAAAGTTAAAGTACGTTTTTTACAATTTAAAGTTACGTTTTAACAACTTAAACTTACGTTTTGACACATTAAAATTACATTTTGACAAGTTAAAGTACGTTTTTTATAAGTTAAACATACGTTCTGACAAGTTAAATTAAGTTTTTAACAAGTTAAACTTACGTTTTGACAAATTAAAGTTATGTTTTGACAAGTTAAAGTACGTTTTTTACAAGTGAATGTATGTTTTTAACATGTTAAAGTTACGTTTTTACAAGTTAAAGTTACGTTTTGACAAGTTAAAGTAGTTTTTTAAAAGTTAAAGTACGTTTTTTACAATTTAAAGTTACGTTTTAACAACTTAAACTTACGTTTTGACACATTAAAATTACATTTTGACAAGTTAAAGTACGTTTTATATAAGTTAAACTTACGTTTTGACAAGTTAAATTACGGTTTTAACAAGTTAAACTTACGTTTTGACAAATTAAAGTTATGTTTTGACAAGTTAAAGTTACGTTTTGACAAGTTAAAGTAGGTTTTTTACAAGTTAATGTTACGTTTTGACAAGTTAAAGTACGTTTTTTACAAGTTAAAGTACGTTTTTTACAAGTTAAAGTACGTTTTTTACAAGTTGAAGTACATTTTTACAAGTTAAAGTACATTTGTTTCAAGTTAAACCACATTTTTGACAAGTTAAAGTACGTTTTTTACAAATGAATGTATGTTTTTAACATGTTAAAGTTACGTTTTGACAAGCTAAAGTTACGTTTTGACAAGTTAAAGTATTTTTTTACAAGTTAAAGTACGTTTTTTACAATTTAAAGTTACGTTTTAACTACTTAAACTTACGTTTTGAAACACTAAAATTACATTTTGACAAGTTAAAGTACGTTTTTTATAAGTTATAGTTACTTTTTGACAAGTTAAATTACGTTTTTAACAAGTTAAACTTACGTTTTGACAAATTAAAGTTATGTTTTGACAAGTTAAAGTAGGTTTTTTTACAAGTTAAAGCACGTTTTTTACAAGTTCAAGTACGTTTTTACAAGTTAAAGTACATTTGTTACAAGTTAAACCACATTTTTGACAAGTTAAAGTACGTTTTTTTCAAGTGAATATATGTTTTTAACAATTTAGACTTATGTTTTGACAAGTTAAAGTTACGTTTTGACAAGTTAAAGTAGGTTTTTTACAAGTTAATGTTACGTTTTGACAAGTTAAAGTACGTTTTTTACAAGTTAAAGTACGTTTTTTACAAGTTAAAGTACGTTTTTTACAAGTTGAAGTACGTTTTTACAAGTTAAAGTACATTTGTTTCAAGTTAAACCACATTTTTGACAAGTTAAAGTACGTTTTTTACAAATGAATGTATGTTTTTAACATGTTAAAGTTTCGTTTTGACAAGTTAAATTACGTTTTGACAAGTTAAAGTATTTTTTTAAAAGTTAAAGTACGTTTTTTACAATTTAAAGTTACGTTTTAACAACTTAAACTTACGTTTTGAGACATTAAATGACATTTTGACAAGTTAAAGTACGTTTTTTATAAGTTAAACTTACGTTTTAACAAGTTAAATTACGTTTTTAACAAGTTAAACTTACGTTTTGACAAATTAAAGTTATGTTTTGACAAGTTAAAGTAGGTTTTGTACAAGTTAAAGCACGTTTTTTACAAGTTTAAGTACGTTTTTACAAGTTAAAGTACATTTGTTACAAGTTAAACCACATTTTTGACAAGTTAAAGTACGTTTTTTTCAAGTGAATATATGTTTTTAACAATTTAGACTTATGTTTTGACAAGTTAAAGTTACGTTTTGACAAGTTAAAGTAGGTTTTTTACAAGTTAATGTTACGTTTTGACAAGTTAAAGTACGTTTTTTACAAGTTAAAGTACGTTTTTTACAAGTTAAAGTACGTTTTTTACAAGTTGAAGTACGTTTTTACAAGTTAAAGTACATTTGTTTCAAGTTAAACCACATTTTTGACAAGTTAAAGTACGTTTTTTACAAATGAATGTATGTTTTTAACATGTTAAAGTTACGTTTTGACAAGTTAAATTACGTTTTGACAAGTTAAAGTATTTTTTTAAAAGTTAAAGTACGTTTTTTACAATTTAAAGTTACGTTTTAACAACTTAAACTTACGTTTTGAGACATTAAATGACATTTTGACAAGTTAAAGTACGTTTTTTATAAGTTAAATTTACGTTTTAACAAGTTAAATTACGTTTTTAACAAGTTAAACTTACGTTTTGACAAATTAAAGTTATGTTTTGACAAGTTAAAGTAGGTTTTGTACAAGTTAAAGCACGTTTTTTACAAGTTTAAGTACGTTTTTACAAGTTAAAGTACATTTGTTACAAGTTAAACCACATTTTTGACAAGTTAAAGTACATTTTTTTCAAGTGAATGTATGTTTTTAACAATTTAAACTTATGTTTTGACAAGTTAAAGTTACGTTTTGACAAGTTAAAGTAGGTTTTTTACAAGGTAATGGTACGTTTTGACAAGTTAAAGTACGTTTTTTACAAGTTAAAGTACGTTTTTTACAAGTTAAAGTACGTTTTTTACAAGTTGAAGTACGTTTTTACAAGTTAAAGTACATTTGTTTCAAGTTAAACCACATTTTTGACAAGTTAAAGTACGTTTTTTACAAATGAATGTATGTTTTTAACATGTTAAAGTTACGTTTTGACAAGTTAAAGTTACGTTTTGACAAGTTAAAGTATTTTTTTACAAGTTAAAGTACGTTTTTTACAATTTAAAGTTACGTTTTAACAACTTAAACTTACGTTTTGACACATTAAAATTACATTTTGACAAGTTAAAGTACGTTTTTTACAAATGAATGTATGTTTTTAACATGTTAAAGTTACGTTTTGACAAGTTAAAGTTACGTTTTGAGAAGTTAAAGTATTTTTTTACAAGTTAAAGTACGTTTTTTACAATTTAAAGTTACGTTTTAACAACTTAAACTTACGTTTTGAAACACTAAAATTACATTTTGACAAGTTAAAGTACGTTTTTTATAAGTTATAGTTACTTTTTGACAAGTTAAATTACGTTTTTAACAAGTTAAACTTACGTTTTGACAAATTAAAGTTATGTTTTGACAAGTTAAAGTAGGTTTTTTTACAAGTTAAAGCACGCTTTTTACAAGTTCAAGTACGTTTTTACAAGTTAAAGTACATTTGTTACAAGTTAAACCACATTTTTGACAAGTTAAAGTACGTTTTTTTCAAGTGAATGTATGTTTTTAACAATTTAGATTTATGTTTGACAAGTTAAAGTTACGTTTTGACAAGTTAAAGTAGGTTTTTTACAAGTTAATGTTACGTTTTGACAAGTTAAAGTACGTTTTTTACAAGTTAAAGTACGTTTTTTACAAGTTAAAGTACGTTTTTTACAAGTTGAAGTACGTTTTTACAAGTAAAAGTACATTTGTTTCAAGTTAAACCACATTTTTGAGAAGTTAAAGTACGTTTTTTACAAATGAATGTATGTTTTTAACATGTTAAAGTTACGTTTTGACAAGTTAAAGTTACGTTTTGACAAGTTAAAGTATTTTTTTAAAAGTTAAAGTACGTTTTTTACAATTTAAAGTTACGTTTTAACAACTTAAACTTACGTTTTGAGACATTAAATGACATTTTGACAAGTTAAAGTACGTTTTTTATAAGTTAAACTTACGTTTTAACAAGTTAAATTACGTTTTTGACAAGTTAAACTTACGATTTGACAAATTAAAGTTATGTTTTGACAAGTTAAAGTAGGTTTTTTACAAGTTAAAGCACGTTTTTTACAAGTTGAAGTACGTTTTTACAAGTTAAAGTACATTTGTTACAAGTTAAACCACATTTTTGACAAGTTAAAGTACGTTTTTTTCAAGTGAATGTATGTTTTTAACAATTTAGACTTATGTTTTGACAAGTTAAAGTTACGTTTTGACAAGTTAAAGTAGGTTTTTTACAAGTTAATGTTACGTTTTGACAAGTTAAAGTACGTTTTTTACAAGTTAAAGTACGTTTTTTACAAGTTAAAGTACGTTTTTTACAAGTTGAAGTACGTTTTTACAAGTTAAAGTACATTTGTTTCAAGTTAAACCACATTTTTGACAAGTTAAAGTACGTTTTTTACAAATGAATGTATGTTTTTAACATGTTAAAGTTACGTTTTGACAAGTTAAAGTTACGTTTTGACAAGTTAAAGTATTTTTTTACAAGTTAAAGTACGTTTTTTACAATTTAAAGTTACGTTTTAACAACTTAAACTTACGTTTTGAAACACTAAAATTACATTTTGACAAGTTAAAGTACGTTTTTTATAAGTTATAGTTACTTTTTGACAAGTTAAATTACGTTTTTAACAAGTTAAACTTACGTTTTGACAAATTAAAGTTATGTTTTGACAAGTTAAAGTAGGTTTTTTTACAAGTTAAAGCACGCTTTTTACAAGTTCAAGTACGTTTTTACAAGTTAAAGTACATTTGTTACAAGTTAAACCACATTTTTGACAAGTTAAAGTACGTTTTTTTCAAGTGAATGTATGTTTTTAACAATTTAGATTTATGTTTGACAAGTTAAAGTTACGTTTTGACAAGTTAAAGTAGGTTTTTTACAAGTTAATGTTACGTTTTATCAAGTTAAAGTACGTTTTTTACAAGTTAAAGTACGTTTTTTACAAGTTAAAGTACGTTTTTTACAAGTTGAAGTACATTTTTACAAGTTAAAGTACATTTGTTTCAAGTTAAACCACATTTTTGACAAGTTAAAGTACGTTTTTTACAAATGAATGTATGTTTTTAACATGTTAAAGTTACGTTTTGACAAGTTAAAGTTACGTTTTGACAAGTTAAAGTATTTTTTTAAAAGTTAAAGTACGTTTTTTACAATTTAAAGTTACGTTTTAACAACTTAAACTTACGTTTTGAGACATTAAATGACATTTTGACAAGTTAAAGTACGTTTTTTATAAGTTAAACTTACGTTTTAACAAGTTAAATTACGTTTTTGACAAGTTAAACTTACGTTTTGACAAATTAAAGTTATGTTTTGACAAGTTAAAGTAGGTTTTTTACAAGTTAAAGCACGTTTTTTACAAGTTGAAGTACGTTTTTACAAGTTAAAGTACATTTGTTACAAGTTAAACCACATTTTTGACAAGTTAAGGTACGTTTTTTTCAAGTGAATGTATGTTTTTAACAATTTAGACTTATGTTTTGACAAGTTAAAGTTACGTTTTGACAAGTTAAAGTAGGTTTTTTACAAGTTAATGTTACGTTTTGACAAGTTAAAGTACGTTTTTTACAAGTTAAAGTATGTTTTTTACAAGTTAAAGTACGTTTTTTACAAGTTGAAGTACATTTTTACAAGTTAAAGTACATTTGTTTCAAGTTAAACCACATTTTTGACAAGTTAAAGTACGTTTTTTACAAATGAATGTATGTTTTTAACATGTTAAAGTTACGTTTTGACAAGTTAAAGTTACGTTTTGACAAGTTAAAGTATTTTTTTAAAAGTTAAAGTACGTTTTTTACAATTTAAAGTTACGTTTTAACAACTTAAACTTACGTTTTGAGACATTAAATGACATTTTGACAAGTTAAAGTACGTTTTTTATAAGTTAAACTTACGTTTTAACAAGTTAAATTACGTTTTTGACAAGCTAAACTTACGTTTTGACAAATTAAAGTTATGTTTTGACAAGTTAAAGTAGGTTTTTTACAAGTTAAAGCACGTTTTTTACAAGTTGAAGTACGTTTTTACAAGTTAAAGTACATTTGTTACAAGTTAAACCACATTTTTGACAAGTTAAAGTACGTTTTTTTCAAGTGAATGTATGTTTTTAACAATTTAAACTTATGTTTTGACAACTTAAAGTTACGTTTTGACAAGTTAAAGTAGGTTTTTTACAAGTTAATGTTACATTTTGACAAGTTAAAGTACGTTTTTTACAAGTTAAAGTACGTTTTTTACAAGTTAAAATACGTTTTTTACAAGTTGAAGTACGTTTTTACAAGTTAAAGTACATTTGTTTCAAGTTAAACCACATTTTTGACAAGTTAAAGTACGTTTTTTACAAATGAATGTATGTTTTTAACATGTTAAAGTTACGTTTTGACAATTTAAAGTTACGTTTTGACAAGTTAAAGTATTTTTTTACAAGTTAAAGTACATTTTTTACAATTTAAAGTTACGTTTTAACAACTTAAACTTACGTTTTGAAACACTAAAATTACATTTTGACAAGTTAAAGTACGTTTTTTATAATTTAAAGTTACTTTTTGACAAGTTAAATTACGTTTTTAACAAGTTAAACTTACGTTTTGACAAATTAAAGTTATGTTTTGACAAGTTAAAGTAGGTTTTTTTACAAGTTAAAGCACGCTTTTTACAAGTTCAAGTACGTTATTACAAGTTAAAGTACATTAGTTACAAGTTAAACCATATTTTTGACGAGTTAAAGTACGTTTTTTTCAAGTGAATGTATGTTTTTAACAATTTAGACTTATGTTTTGACAAGTTAAAGTTACGTTTTGACAAGTTAAAGTAGGTTTTTTATAAGTTAATGTTACGTTTTGACAAGTTAAAGTACGTTTTTTACAAGTTAAAGTACGTTTTTTACAAGTTAAAGTACGTTTTTTACAAGTTAAAGTTACGGTTTGACAAGTTAAATTACGTTTTTAACAAGTTACACTTATGTTTTGACAAATTAAAGTTATGTTTTGACAAGTTAAAGAAGGTTTTTTACAAGTTAAAGTAAGTTTTTTACAAGTTGAAGTACGTTTTTACAAGTTAAAGTACATTTGTTTCAAGTTAAACCACATTTTTGACAAGTTAAAGTACGTTTTTTTACAAATGAATGTGTGTTTTTAACATGTTAAAGTTACGTTTTGACAAGTTAAAGTTATGTTTTGACAAGTTAAAGTAGTTTTTTACAAGTTAAAGTACGTTTTTTACAATTTAAAGTTACGTTTTAACAACTTAAACTTACGTTTTGACACATTAAAATTACATTTTGACAAGTTAAAGTACGTTTTTTATAAGTTAAAGTTACGTTTTGACAAGTTAAATTACGTTTTTAACAAGTTAAACTTACATTTTGACAAATTAAAGTTATGTTTTGACAAGTTAAATTAGGTTTTTTACAAGTAAAAGCACGTTTTTTACAAGTTGAAGTACGTTTTTACAAGTTAAAGTACATTTGTTACAAGTTAAACCATATTTTTGACAAGTTGAAGTACGTTTTTTTACAAATGAATGTGTGTTTTTAACATGTTAAAGTTACTTTTTGACAAGTTAAAGTTATGTTTTGACAAGTTAAAGTAGTTTTTTACAAGTTAAAGTACGTTTTTTACAATTTAAAGTTACGTTTTAACAACTTAAACTTACGTTTTGACACATTAAAATTACATTTTTACAAGTTAAAGTACGTTTTTTATAAGTTAAAGTTACGTTTTGACAAGTTAAATTACGTTTTTAACAAGTTAAACTTACGTTTTGACAAATTAAAGTTATGTTTTGACAAGTTAAAGTAGGTTTTTTACAAGTAAAAGCACGTTTTTTACAAGTTGAAGTACGTTTTTACAAGTTAAAGTACATTTGTTACAAGTTAAACCATATTTTTGACAAGTTAAAGTACGTTTTTTACAAGTGAATGTATGTTTTTAACAATTTAGACTTATGTTTTGACAAGTTAAAGTTACGTTTTGACAAGTTAAAGTTACGTTTTGACAAGTTAAAGTAGGTTTTTTACAAGGTAATGTTACCTTTTGACAAGTTAAAGTACGTTTTTTACAAGTTAAAGTACATTTTTTACAAGTTAAAGTTACTTTATTAGAAGTTAAATTACGTTTTTAACAAGTTACACTTATGTTTTGACAAATTAAAATTATGTTTTGACAAGTTAAAGTTACGTTTTTGACAAGTTAAAGCACGGTTTTTACAAGTTGAAGTACGTTTTCACAAGTTAAAGTACATTTGTTACAAGTTAAACCACATTTTTGACAAGTTAAAGTACGTTTTTTTCAAGTGAATGTATGTTTTAAACAATTTAAACTTATGTTTTGACAAGTTAAGGTTACGTTTTGACAAGTTCAAGTAGGTTTTTTACAAGTTAAAGTTACGTTTTGACAAGTTAAAGTACGTTTTTTACAAGTTAAAGTACGTTTTTTACAAGTTGAAGTACGTTTCTACAAGTTAAAGTACATTTGTTACAAGTTAAACAACATTTTTGACAAGTTAAAGTACGTTTTTTTGAAGTTAATGTGTGTTGTTAACAATTTAAACATACGATTTGACAAGTTAAAGTTACGTTTTGAAAAGTTAAAATAGGTTTTTTACAAGGTAATGTTACCTTTTGACAAGTTAAAGTACATTTTTTACAAGTTAAAGTACATTTTTTACAAGTTAAAGTTACGTTATGAGAAGTTAAATTACGTTTTTAACAAGTTACACTTATGTTTTGACAAATTAAAATTATGTTTTGACAAGTTAAGTAGGATTTTTACAAGTTAAAGTAAGTTTTTTAGAAGTTGAAGTACGTTTTAACAAGTAAAAGTATATTTGTTATACAAGTTAAACCACATTTTTGACAAGTTAAAGTACGTTTTTTACAAATGAATGTGTGTTTTTAACATGTTAGACTTATGTTTTGACAAGTTAAAGTTACGTTTTTGACAAGTTAAAGTAGGTTTTTTACAAGGTAATGTTACGTTTTGACAAGTTAAAGTACGGTTTTTACAAGTTAAAGTACGTTTTTTACAAGTTAAAGTACGTTTTTTTACAAGTTAAAGTTAAGTTATGAGAAGTTAAATTACGTTTTTAACAAGTTACACTTATGTTTTGACAAATTAAAGTTATGTTTTGAGAAGTTAAAGTAGGTTCTTTACAAGTTAAAGTACGTTTTTTACAAATTGAAGTACATTTTTACAAGTTAAAGCACATTTGTTTCAAGTTAAACCACATTTTTGACAAGTTAAAGTACGTTTTTTACAAATGAATGTATGTTTTTAACATGTTAAAGTTACGATTTGACAAGTTAAAGTTACGTTTTTACAAGTTAAAGTAGTTTTTTACAAGTTAAAGTACGTTTTTTACAATTTAAAGTTACGTTTTAACAACTTAAACTTACGTTTTGACACATTAAAATTACATTTTGACAAGTTAAACTACGTTTTTTTATAAGTTAAAGTTACGTTTTGACAAGTTAAATTACGTTTTTAACAAGTTAAACTTACGTTTTGACAAATTAAAGTTATGTTTTGACAAGTTAAAGTTACGTTTTGACAAGTTAAAGTAGGTTTTTTACAAGTTAATGTTACGTTTTATCAAGTGAAAGTACGTTTTTTACAAGTTAAAGTACGTTTTTTACAAGTTAAAGTACGTTTTTTACAAGTTGAAGTACATTTTTACAAGTTAAAGTACATTTGTTTCAAGTTAAACCACATTTTTGACAAGTTAAAGTACGTTTTTTACAAATGAATGTATGTTTTTAACATGTTAAAGTTACGTTTTGACAAGCTAAAGTTACGTTTTGACAAGTTAAAGTATTTTTTTACAAGTTAAAGTACGTTTTTTACAATTTAAAGTTACGTTTTAACTACTTAAACTTACGTTTTGAAACACTAAAATTACATTTTGACAAGTTAAAGTACGTTTTTTATAAGTTATAGTTACTTTTTGACAAGTTAAATTACGTTTTTAACAAGTTAAACTTACGTTTTGACAAATTAAAGTTATGTTTTGACAAGTTAAAGTAGGTTTTTTTACAAGTTAAAGCACGTTTTTTACAAGTTCAAGTACGTTTTTACAAGTTAAAGTACATTTGTTACAAGTTAAACCACATTTTTGACAAGTTAAAGTACGTTTTTTTCAAGTGAATATATGTTTTTAACAATTTAGACTTATGTTTTGACAAGTTAAAGTTACGTTTTGACAAGTTAAAGTAGGTTTTTTACAAGTTAATGTTACGTTTTGACAAGTTAAAGTACGTTTTTTACAAGTTAAAGTACGTTTTTTACAAGTTAAAGTACGTTTTTTACAAGTTGAAGTACGTTTTTACAAGTTAAAGTACATTTGTTTCAAGTTAAACCACCACATTTTTGACAAGTTAAAGTACGTTTTTTACAAATGAATGTATGTTTTTAACATGTTAAAGTTACGTTTTGACAAGTTAAATTACGTTTTGACAAGTTAAAGTATTTTTTTAAAAGTTAAAGTACGTTTTTTACAATTTAAAGTTACGTTTTAACAACTTAAACTTACGTTTTGAGACATTAAATGACATTTTGACAAGTTAAAGTACGTTTTTTATAAGTTAAACTTACGTTTTAACAAGTTAAATTACGTTTTTAACAAGTTAAACTTACGTTTTGACAAATTAAAGTTATGTTTTGACAAGTTAAAGTAGGTTTTGTACAAGTTAAAGCACGTTTTTTACAAGTTTAAGTACGTTTTTACAAGTTAAAGTACATTTGTTACAAGTTAAACCATATTTTTGACAAGTTAAAGTACATTTTTTTCAAGTGAATGTATGTTTTTAACAATTTAAACTTATGTTTTGACAAGTTAAAGTTACGTTTTGACAAGTTAAAGTAGGTTTTTTACAAGGTAATATTACGTTTTGACAAGTTAAAGTACGTTTCTTACAAGTTAAAGTACGTTTTTTACAAGTTAAAGTACGTTTTTTACAAGTTGAAGTACGTTTTTACAAGTTAAAGTACATTTGTTTCAAGTTAAACCACATTTTTGACAAGTTAAAGTACGTTTTTTACAAATGAATGTATGTTTTTAACATGTTAAAGTTACGTTTTGACAAGTTAAAGTTACGTTTTGACAAGTTAAAGTATTTTTTTACAAGTTAAAGTACGTTTTTTACAATTTAAAGTTACGTTTTAACAACTTAAACTTACGTTTTGACACATTAAAATTACATTTTGACAAGTTAAAGTACGTTTTTTACAAATGAATGTATGTTTTTAACATGTTAAAGTTACGTTTTGACAAGTTAAAGTTACGTTTTGACAAGTTAAAGTACGTTTTTACAAGTAAAAGTATATTTGTTATACAAGTTAAACCACATTTTTGAAAAGTTAAAGTACGTTTTTTACAAATGAATGTGTGTTTTTAACATGTTAGACTTATGTTTTGACAAGTTAAAGTTACGTTTTTGACAAGTTAAAGTAGGTTTTTTACAAGGTAATGTTACGTTTTGACAAGTTAAAGTACGGTTTTTACAAGTTAAAGTACGTTTTTTACAAGTTAAAGTACGTTTTTTTATAAGTTAAAGTTAAGTTATGAGAAGTTAAATTACGTTTTTAACAAGTTACACTTATGTTTTGACAAATTAAAGTTATGTTTTGAGAAGTTAAAGTAGGTTCTTTACAAGTTGAAGTACATTTTTACAAGTTAAAGTACATTTGTTTCAAGTTAAACCACATTTTTGACAAGTTAAAGTACGTTTTTTACAAATGAATGTATGTTTTTAACATGTTAAAGTTACGTTTTGACAAGTTAAAGTTACGTTTTGACAAGTTAAAGTAGTTTTTTACAAGTTAAAGTACGTTTTTTACAATTTAAAGTTATGTTTTAACAACTTAAACTTACGTTTTGACACATTAAAATTACATTTTGACAAGTTAAAGTACGTTTTTTTATAAGTTAAAGTTACGTTTTGACAAGTTAAATTACGTTTTTAACAAGTTAAACTTACGTTTTGACAAATTAAAGTTATGTTTTGACAAGTTAAAGTAGGTTTTTTACAAGTTAAAGCACGGTTTTTACAAGTTGAAGTACGTTTTCACAAGTTAAAGTACATTTGTTACAAGTTAAACCACATTTTTGACAAGTTAAAGTACGTTTTTTTCAAGTGAATGTATGTTTTAAAAATTTAAACTTATGTTTTGACAAGTTAAGGTTACGTTTTGACAAGTTCAAGTAGGTTTTTTACAAGTTAAAGTTACGTTTTGACAAGTTAAAGTACGTTTTTTACAAGTTAAAGTACGTTTTTTACAAGTTGAAGTACGTTTCTACAAGTTAAAGTACATTTGTTACAAGATAAACAACATTTTTGACATGTTAAAGTACGTTTTTTTGAAGTTAATGTGTGTTGTTAACAATTTAAACTTACGTTTTGACAAGTTAAAGTTACGTTTTGAAAAGTTAAAATAGGTTTTTTACAAGGTAATGTTACCTTTTGACAAGTTAAAGTACGTTTTTTACAAGTTAAAGTACGTTTTTTACAAGTTCAAGTTACGTTATGAGAAGTTAAATTACGTTTTTAACAAGTTACACTTATGTTTTGACAAATTAAAATTATTTTTTGACAAGTTAAAGTAGGATTTCTACAAGTTAAAGTACGGTTTTTACAAGTTGAAGTACGTTTTTACAAGTTAAAGTTCATTTGTTTCAAGTTAAACCACATTTTTGACAAGTTAAAGTACGTTTTTTACAAATGAATGTGTGTTTTTAACATGTTAAAGTTACGTTTTGACAAGTTAAAGTTACGTTTTGACAAGTTAAAGTAGTTTTTTACAAGTTAAAATAAGTTTTTTACAATTTAAAGTTATGTTTTAACAACTTAAACTTACGTTTTGACACATTAAAATTACATTTTGACAAGTTAAAGTACGTTTTTTATAAGTTAAAGTTACGTTTTGACAAGTTGAATTACGTTTTTAACAAATTAAACTTACGTTTTGACAAATTAAAGTTATGTTTTGACAAGTTAAAGTAGGTTTTTTACAAGTAAAAGAACGTTTTTTACAAGTTGAAGTACATTTTTACAAGTTAAAGTACATTTGTTACAAGTTAAACAACGTTTTTGACAAGTTAAAGTACGTTTTTTTCGAGTGAATGTATGTTTTTAACAATTTAGACTTATGTTTTGACAAGTTAAAGTTACGTTTTGACAAGTTAAAGTTGGTTTTTTACAAGGTAATGTTACGTTTTGACAAGTTAAAGTACGTTTTTTACAAGTTAAAGTTACGTTATGAGAAGTTAAATTACGTTTTTAACAAGTTACACTTATGTTTTGACAAATTAAAGTTATGTTTTGACAATTTAAAGTAGGTTTTTTATAAGTTAAAGTACGTTTTTTACAAGTTGAAGCACGTTTTTTACAAGTTAAAGTACATTTATTTCAAGTTAAACCACATTTTTGACAAGTTAAAGTACGTTTTTTACAAATGAATGTATGTTTTTAACATGTTAAAGTTACGTTTTGACAAGTTAAAGTTACGTTTTGACAAGTTAAAGTAGTTTTTTTACAAGTTAAAGTACGTTTTTTACAATTTAAAGTTACGTCTTAAAAACTTAAACTTACGTTTTAACACATTAAAATTACATTTTGACAAGTTAAAGTACGTTTTTTATAAGTTAAAGTTACGTTTTGACAAGTTAAATTACGTTTTTAACAAGTTAAACTTACGTTTTGACAAATTAAAGTTATGTTTTGACAAGTTAAAGTAGGTTTTTTACAAGTTAAAGAACGTTTTTTACAAGTTGAAGTACGTTTTTACAAGTTAAAGTACATTTGTTACAAGTTAAACAACATTTTTGACAAGTTAAAGTACGTCTTTTTCAAGTGAATGTATGTTTTTAACAATTTAGACTTATGTTTTGACAAGTTAAAGTACGTTTTTTACAAGTTAAAGTACGTTTTTTAAAAGTTAAAGTACGTTTTTTACAAGTTAAAGTACGTTTTTTACAAGTTAAAGTTACGTTATGAGAAGTTAAATTACGTTTTTAACAAGTTACACTTATGTTTTGACAAATTAAAGTTATGTTTTGACAAGTTAAAGTAGGTTTTTTTACAAGTTAAAGTACGTTTTTTACAAGTTGAAGTACGTTTTTACAAGTTAAAGTACATTTGTTACAAGTTAAACAACATTTTTGACAAGTTAAACTACGTTTTTTTCGAGTGAATGTATGTTTTTAACAATTTAGACTTATTTTTTGACAAGTTAAAGTTACGTTTTGACAAGTTAAACTAGGTTTTTTACAAGGTAATGTTACGTTTTGACAAGTTAAAGTACGTTTTTTACAAGTTAAAGTACGCTTTTTACAAGTTAAAGTACGTTTTTTACAAGTTAAAGTTACGTTATGAGAAGTTAAATTACGTTTTTAACAAGTTACACTTATGTTTTGACAAATTAAAGTTATGTTTTGACAAGTTAAAGTAGGTTTTTTACAAGTAAAAGCACGTTTTTTTCAAGTTGAAGTACGTTTTTACAAGTTAAAGTACATTTGTTACAAGTTAAACCACATTTTTGACAAGCTAAAGTACGTTTTTTTTCAAGTGAATGTATGTTTTTAACAATTTAAACTTATGTTTTGACAAGTTAAAGTTACGTTTTGACAAGTTAAAGTAGGTTTTTTACAAGGTAATGTTACCTTTTGACAAGTTAAAGTACGTTTTTTACAAGTTAAAGTACGTTTTTTACAAGTTAAAGTTACGTTATGAGAAGTTAAATTACGTTTTTAACAAGTTACACTTATGTTTTGACAAATTAAAATTATGTTTTGACAAGTTAAAGTAGGATTTTTACAAGTTAAAGTACGTTTTTTACAAGTTGAAGTACGTTTTTACAAGTTAAAGTACATTTGTTACAAGTTAAACAACATTTTTGACAAGTTAAAGTACGTTTTTTTCGAGTGAATGTATGTTTTTAACAATTTAGACTTATGTTTTGACAAGTTAAAGTTACGTTTTGACAAGTTAAAGTAGGTTTTTTACAAGGTAATGTTACGTTATGAGAAGTTAAATTACGTTTTTAACAAGTTACACTTATGTTTTGACAAATTAAAGTTATGTTTTGACAAGTTAAAGTAGGTTTTTTACAAGTTAAAGTACGTTTTTTACAAGTTGAAGCACGTTTTTACAAGTTAAAGTACATTTGTTTCAAGTTAAACCACATTTTTGACAAGTTAAAGTACGTTTTTTACAAATGAATGTATGTTTTTAACATGTTAAAGTTACGTTTTGACAAGTTAAAGTTACGTTTTGACAAGTTAAAGTAGTTTTTTTACAAGTTAAAGCACGTTTTTTACAATTTAAAGTTACGTCTTAAAAACTTAAACTTACGTTTTGACACATTAAAATTACATTTTGACAAGTTAAAGTACATTTTTTATAAGTTAAAGTTACGTTTTGACAAGTTAAATTACGTTTTTAACAAGTTAAACTTACGTTTTGACAAATTAAAGTTATGTTTTGACAAGTTAAAGTAGGTTTTTTACAAGTTAAAGAACGTTTTTTACAAGTTGAAGTACGTTTTTACAAGTTAAAGTACATTTGTTACAAGTTAAACAACATTTTTGACAAGTTAAAGTACGTTTTTTTCAAGTGAATGTATGTTTTTAACAATTTAGACTTATGTTTTGACAAGTTAAAGTAGGTTTTTTACAAGGTAATGTTACGTTTTGACAAGTTAAAGTACGTTTTTTACAAGTTAAAGTACGTTTTTTACAAGTTAAAGTACGTTTTTTACAAGTTAAAGTACGTTTTTTACAAGTTAAAGTTACGTTATGAGAAGTTAAATTACGTTTTTAACAAGTTACACTTATGTTTTGACAAATTAAAGTTATGTTTTGACAAGTTAAAGTAGGTTTTTTTACAAGTTAAAGTACGTTTTTTACAAGTTGAAGTACGTTTTTACAAGTTAAAGTACATTTGTTACAAGTTAAACAACATTTTTGACAAGTTAAAGTACGTTTTTTTCGAGTGAATGTATGTTTTTAACAATTTAGACTTATGTTTTGACAAGTTAAAGTTACGTTTTGACAAGTTAAAGTAGGTTTTTTACAAGGTAATGTTACGTTTTGACAAGTTAAAGTACGTTTTTTACAAGTTAAAGTACGTTTTTTACAAGTTAAAGTACGTTTTTTACAAGTTAAAGTTACGTTATGAGAAGTTAAATTACGTTTTTAACAAGTTACACTTATGTTTTGACAAATTAAAGTTATGTTTTGACAAGTTAAAGTAGGTTTTTTACAAGTAAAAGCACGTTTTTTTCAAGTTGAAGTACGTTTTTACAAGTTAAAGTACATTTGTTACAAGTTAAACCACATTTTTGACAAGCTAAAGTACGTTTTTTTCAAGTGAATGTATGTTTTTAACAATTTAAACTTATGTTTTGACAAGTTAAAGTTACGTTTTGACAAGTTAAAGTAGGTTTTTTACAAGGTAATGTTACCTTTTGACAAGTTAAAGTACGTTTTTTACAAGTTAAAGTACGTTTTTTACAAGTTAAAGTTACGTTATGAGAAGTTAAATTACGTTTTTAACAAGTTACACTTATGTTTTGACAAATTAAAATTATGTTTTGACAAGTTAAAGTAGGATTTTTACAAGTTAAAGTACGTTTTTTACAAGTTGAAGTACGTTTTTACAAGTTAAAGTACATTTGTTACAAGTTAAACAACATTTTTGACAAGTTAAAGTACGTTTTTTTCGAGTGAATGTATGTTTTTAACAATTTAGACTTATGTTTTGACAAGTTAAAGTTACGTTTTGACAAGTTAAAGTAGGTTTTTTACAAGGTAATGTTACGTTATGAGAAGTTAAATTACGTTTTTAACAAGTTACACTTATGTTTTGACAAATTAAAGTTATGTTTTGACAAGTTAAAGTAGGTTTTTTACAAGTTAAAGTACGTTTTTTACAAGTTGAAGCACGTTTTTACAAGTTAAAGTACATTTATTTCAAGTTAAACCACATTTTTGACAAGTTAAAGTACGTTTTTTACAAATGAATGTATGTTTTTAACATGTTAAAGTTACGTTTTGACAAGTTAAAGTTACGTTTTGACAAGTTAAAGTAGTTTTTTTACAAGTTAAAGCACGTTTTTTACAATTTAAAGTTACGTCTTAAAAACTTAAACTTACGTTTTAACACATTAAAATTACATTTTGACATGTTAAAGTACGTTTTTTATAAGTTAAAGTTACGTTTTGACAAGTTAAATTACGTTTTTAACAAGTTAAACTTACGTTTTGACAAATTAAAGTTATGTTTTGACAAGTTAAAGTAGGTTTTTTACAAGTTAAAGAACGTTTTTTACAAGTTGAAGTACGTTTTTACAAGTTAAAGTACATTTGTTACAAGTTAAACAACATTTTTGACAAGTTAAAGTACGTTTTTTTCAAGTGAATGTATGTTTTTAACAATTTAGACTTATGTTTTGACAAGTTAAAGTAGGTTTTTTACAAGGTAATGTTACGTTTTGACAAGTTAAAGTACGTTTTTTACAAGTTAAAGTACGTTTTTTAAAAGTTAAAGTACGTTTTTTACAAGTTAAAGTACGTTTTTTACAAGTTAAAGTTACGTTATGAGAAGTTAAATTACGTTTTTAACAAGTTACACTTATGTTTTGACAAATTAAAGTTATGTTTTGACAAGTTAAAGTAGGTTTTTTTACAAGTTAAAGTACGTTTTTTACAAGTTGAAGTACGTTTTTACAAGTTAAAGTACATTTGTTACAAGTTAAACAACATTTTTGACAAGTTAAAGTACGTTTTTTTCGAGTGAATGTATGTTTTTAACAATTTAGACTTATGTTTTGACAAGTTAAAGTTACGTTTTGACAAGTTAAAGTAGGTTTTTTACAAGGTAATGTTACGTTTTGACAAGTTAAAGTACGTTTTTTACAAGTTAAAGTACGTTTTTTACAAGTTAAAGTACGTTTTTTACAAGTTAAAGTTACGTTATGAGAAGTTAAATTACGTTTTTAACAAGTTACACTTATGTTTTGACAAATTAAAGTTATGTTTTGACAAGTTAAAGTAGGTTTTTTACAAGTAAAAGCACGTTTTTTTCAAGTTGAAGTACGTTTTTACAAGTTAAAGTACATTTGTTACAAGTTAAACCACATTTTTGACAAGCTAAAGTACGTTTTTTTCAAGTGAATGTATGTTTTTAACAATTTAAACTTATGTTTTGACAAGTTAAAGTTACGTTTTGACAAGTTAAAGTAGGTTTTTTACAAGGTAATGTTACCTTTTGACAAGTTAAAGTACGTTTTTTACAAGTTAAAGTACGTTTTTTACAAGTTAAAGTTACGTTATGAGAAGTTAAATTACGTTTTTAACAAGTTACACTTATGTTTTGACAAATTAAAATTATGTTTTGACAAGTTAAAGTAGGATTTTTACAAGTTAAAGTACGTTTTTTACAAGTTGAAGTACGTTTTTACAAGTTAAAGTACATTTGTTACAAGTTAAACAACATTTTTGACAAGTTAAAGTACGTTTTTTTCGAGTGAATGTATGTTTTTAACAATTTAGACTTATGTTTTGACAAGTTAAAGTTACGTTTTGACAAGTTAAAGTAGGTTTTTTACAAGGTAATGTTACGTTATGAGAAGTTAAATTACGTTTTTAACAAGTTACACTTATGTTTTGACAAATTAAAGTTATGTTTTGACAAGTTAAAGTAGGTTTTTTACAAGTTAAAGTACGTTTTTTACAAGTTGAAGCACGTTTTTACAAGTTAAAGTACATTTGTTTCAAGTTAAACCACATTTTTGACAAGTTAAAGTACGTTTTTTACAAATGAATGTATGTTTTTAACATGTTAAAGTTACGTTTTGACAAGTTAAAGTTACGTTTTGACAAGTTAAAGTAGTTTTTTTACAAGTTAAAGCACGTTTTTTACAATTTAAAGTTACGTCTTAAAAACTTAAACTTACGTTTTAACACATTAAAATTACATTTTGACAAGTTAAAGTACATTTTTTATAAGTTAAAGTTACGTTTTGACAAGTTAAATTACGTTTTTAACAAGTTAAACTTACGTTTTGACAAATTAAAGTTATGTTTTGACAAGTTAAAGTAGGTTTTTTACAAGTTAAAGCACGTTTTTTACAAGTTGAAGTACGTTTTTACAAGTTAAAGTACATTTGTTACAAGTTAAACAACATTTTTGACAAGTTAAAGTACGTTTTTTTCAAGTGAATGTATGTTTTTAACAATTTAGACTTATGTTTTGACAAGTTAAAGTAGGTTTTTTACAAGTTAATGTTACGTTTTGACAAGTTAAAGTACGTTTTTTACAAGTTAAAGTACGTTTTTTACAAGTTAAAGTACGTTTTTTACAAGTTAAAGTACGTTTTTTACAAGTTAAAGTTACGTTATGAGAAGTTAAATTACGTTTTTAACAAGTTACACTTATGTTTTGACAAATTAAAGTTATGTTTTGACAAGTTAAAGTAGGTTTTTTTACAAGTTAAAGTACGTTTTTTACAAGTTGAAGTACGTTTTTACAAGTTAAAGTACATTTGTTACAAGTTAAACAACATTTTTGACAAGTTAAAGTACGTTTTTTTCGAGTGAATGTATGTTTTTAACAATTTAGACTTATGTTTTGACAAGTTAAAGTTACGTTTTGACAAGTTAAAGTAGGTTTTTTACAAGGTAATGTTACGTTTTGACAAGTTAAAGTACGTTTTTTACAAGTTAAAGTACGTTTTTTACAAGTTAAAGTACGTTTTTTACAAGTTAAAGTTACGTTATGAGAAGTTAAATTACGTTTTTAACAAGTTACACTTATGTTTTGACAAATTAAAGTTATGTTTTGACAAGTTAAAGTAGGTTTTTTACAAGTAAAAGCACGTTTTTTACAAGTTGAAGTACGTTTTTACAAGTTAAAGTACATTTGTTACAAGTTAAACCACATTTTTGACAAGCTAAAGTACGTTTTTTTCAAGTGAATGTATGTTTTTAACAATTTAAACTTATGTTTTGACAAGTTAAAGTTACGTTTTGACAAGTTAAAGTAGGTTTTTTACAAGGTAATGTTACCTTTTGACAAGTTAAAGTACGTTTTTTACAAGTTAAAGTACGTTTTTTACAAGTTAAAGTACGTTTTTTACAAGTTAAAGTTACGTTATGAGAAGTTAAATTACGTTTTTAACAAGTTACACTTATGTTTTAACAAATTAAAATTATGTTTTGACAAGTTAAAGTAGGATTTTTACAAGTTAAAGTACGTTTTTTACAAGTTGAAGTACGTTTTTACAAGTTAAAGTACATTTGTTACAAGTTAAACAACATTTTTGACAAGTTAAAGTACGTTTTTTTCGAGTGAATGTATGTTTTTAACAATTTAGACTTATGTTTTGACAAGTTAAAGTTACTTTTTGACAAGTTAAAGTAGGTTTTTTACAAGGTAATGTTACGTTATGAGAAGTTAAATTACGTTTTTAACAAGTTACACTTATGTTTTGACAAATTAAAGTTATGTTTTGACAAGTTAAAGTAGGTTTTTTACAAGTTAAAGTTCGTTTTTTACAAGTTGAAGCACGTTTTTACAAGTTAAAGTACATTTATTTCAAGTTAAACCACATTTTTGACAAGTTAAAGTACGTTTTTTACAAATGAATGTATGTTTTTAACATGTTAAAGTTACGTTTTGACAAGTTAAAGTTACGTTTTGACAAGTTAAAGTAGTTTTTTTACAAGTTAAAGCACGTTTTTTACAATTTAAAGTTACGTCTTAAAAACTTAAACTTACGTTTTAACACATTAAAATTACATTTTGACAAGTTAAAGTACGTTTTTTATAAGTTAAAGTTACGTTTTGACAAGTTAAATTACGCTTTTAACAAGTTAAACTTACGTTTTGACAAATTAAAGTTATGTTTTGACAAGTTAAAGTAGGTTTTTTACAAGTTAAAGAACGTTTTTTACAAGTTGAAGTACGTTTTTACAAGTTAAAGTACATTTGTTACAAGTTAAACAACATTTTTGACAAGTTAAAGTACGTTTTTTTCAAGTGAATGTATGTTTTTAACAATTTAGACTTATGTTTTGACAAGTTAAAGTAGGTTTTTTACAAGGTAATGTTACGTTTTGACAAGTTAAAGTACGTTTTTTACAAGTTAAAGTACGTTTTTTACAAGTTAAAGTACGTTTTTTACAAGTTAAAGTACGTTTTTTACAAGTTAAAGTTACGTTATGAGAAGTTAAATTACGTTTTTAACAAGTTACACTTATGTTTTGACAAATTAAAGTTATGTTTTGACAAGTTAAAGTAGGTTTTTTTACAAGTTAAAGTACGTTTTTTACAAGTTGAAGTACGTTTTTACAAGTTAAAGTACATTTGTTACAAGTTAAACAACATTTTTGACAAGTTAAACTACGTTTTTTTCGAGTGAATGTATGTTTTTAACAATTTAGACTTATGTTTTGACAAGTTAAAGTTACGTTTTGACAAGTTAAACTAGGTTTTTTACAAGGTAATGTTACGTTTTGACAAGTTAAAGTACGTTTTTTACAAGTTAAAGTACGCTTTTTACAAGTTAAAGTACGTTTTTTACAAGTTAAAGTTACGTTATGAGAAGTTAAATTACGTTTTTAACAAGTTACACTTATGTTTTGACAAATTAAAGTTATGTTTTGACAAGTTAAAGTAGGTTTTTTACAAGTAAAAGCACGTTTTTTACAAGTTGAAGTACGTTTTTACAAGTTAAAGTACATTTGTTACAAGTTAAACCACATTTTTGACAAGCTAAAGTACGTTTTTTTCAAGTGAATGTATGTTTTTAACAATTTAAACTTATGTTTTGACAAGTTATAGTTACGTTTTGACAAGTTAAAGTAGGTTTTTTACAAGGTAATGTTACCTTTTGACAAGTTAAAGTACGTTTTTTACAAGTTAAAGTACGTTTTTTACAAGTTAAAGTTACGTTATGAGAAGTTAAATTACGTTTTTAACAAGTTACACTTATGTTTTAACAAACTAAAATTATGTTTTGACAAGTTAAAGTAGGATTTTTACAAGTTAAAGTACGTTTTTTACAAGTTGAAGCACGTTTTTACAAGTTAAAGTACATTTATTTCAAGTTAAACCACATTTTTGACAAGTTAAAGTACGTTTTTTACAAATGAATGTATGTTTTTAACATGTTAAAGTTACGTTTTGACAAGTTAAAGTTACGTTTTGACAAGTTAAAGTAGTTTTTTTACAAGTTAAAGTACGTTTTTTACAATTTAAAGTTACGTCTTAAAAACTTAAACTTACGTTTTAACACATTAAAATTACATTTTGACAAGTTAAAGTACGTTTTTTTAAGTTAAAGTTACGTTTTGACAAGTTAAATTACGTTTTTAACAAGTTAAACTTACGTTTTGACAAATTAAAGTTATGTTTTGACAAGTAAAAGTAGGTTTTTTACAAGTTAAAGAACGTTTTTTACAAGTTGAAGTACGTTTTTACAAGTTAAAGTACATTTGTTACAAGTTAAACATCATTTTTGACAAGTTAAAGTACGTTTTTTTCAAGTGAATGTATGTTTTTAACAATTTAGACTTATGTTTTGACAAGTTAAAGTAGGTTTTTTACAAGGTAATGTTACGTTTTGACAAGTTAAAGTACGTTTTTTACAAGTTAAAGTACGTTTTTACAAGTTAAAGTACGTTTTTTACAAGTTAAAGTTACGTTATGAGAAGTTAAATTACGTTTTTAACAAGTTACACTTATGTTTTGACAAATTAAAGTTATGTTTTGACAAGTTAAAGTAGGTTTTTTACAAGTTAAAGTACGTTTTTTACAAGTTGAAGTACGTTTTTACAAGTTAAAGTACATTTGTTACAAGTTAAACAACATTTTTGACAAGTTAAACTACGTTTTTTTCGAGTAAATGTATGTTTTTAACAATTTAGACTTATGTTTTGACAAGTTAAAGTTACGTTTTGACAAGTTAAAGTAGGTTTTTTACGAGGTAATGTTACGTTTTGACAAGTTAAAGTACGTTTTTTACAAGTTAAACTACGCTTTTTACAAGTTAAAGTACGTTTTTTACAAGTTTAAGTTACGTTATGAGAAGTTAAATTACGTTTTTAACAAGTTACACTTATGTTTTGACAAATTAAAGTTATGTTTTGACAGGTTAAAGTAGGTTTTTTACAAGTTAAAGTACGTTTTTTACAAGTTGAAGTACGTTTTTACAAGTTAAAGTACATTTGTTTCAAGTTAAACCACATTTTTGACAAGTTAAAGTACGTTTTTTACAAATGAATGTATGTTTTTAACATGTTAAAGTTACGTTTTGACAAGTTCAAGTTACGTTTTGACAAGTTAAAATAGTTTTTTACAAGTTAAAGTACGTTTTTTACAATTTAAAGTTACCTTTTAACAACTTAAACTTACGTTTTGACACATTAAAATTACATTTTGACAAGTTAAAGTACGTTTTTTATAAGTTAAAGTTACGTTTTGACAAGTTAAATTACGTTTTTAACAAATTAACCTTACGTTTTGACAAATTAAAGTTATGTTTTGACAAGTTAAAGTATGTTTTTTACAAGTTAAAGCACGGTTTTTACAAATTGAAGTACGTTTTTACAAGTTAAAGTACATTTGTTACAAGTTAAACCACATTTTTGACAAGTTAAAGTACATTTTTTTCAAGTGAATGTATGTTTTAAACAATTTAAACTTATGTTTTGACAAGTTAAAGTTACGTTTTGACAAGTTAAAGTTGGTTTTTGACAAGTTAAAGTTACGTTTTGACAAGTTAAAGTACGTTTTTTTACAAGTTAAAGTATGTTTTTTACAAGTTAATGTACGCTTTTTACAAGTTGAAGTACGTTTCTACAAGTTAAAGTACATTTGTTACAAGTTAAACCACATTTTTGACAAGTTAAAGTACGTTTTTTTGAAGTTAATGTGTGTTTTTAACAATTTAAACATACGTTTTGACAAGTTAAAGTTACGTTTTGAAAAGTTAAAGTATGTTTTTTACAAATTAAAGTACGTTTTTTACAGGTTAAAGTAGGTTTTTTACAAGTTAAAGTTACGTATTGACATGTTAAAGTACGTTTTTTACAAGTTAAAGTACGTTTTTTACAAGTTAAAGTACATTTGTTACAAGTTAAACCACATTTTTTACAAGTTAAAGTATGTTTTTTACAAGTTAATGTATGTTTTTAACAAGTTAAACTTACGTTTTGAAAAGTTAATGTTACGTTTTGACAAGTTAAAGTAGTTTTTTACAAGTTAAAGTACGTTTTTTACAAGTTAAAGTAACGTCTTAACAATTTAAATTACGTTTTGAACATTAAAATTACATTTTGATAAGTTAAAGTAAGTTTTTTATAAGTTAAACTTACGTTTAGACAAATTGAAGTTCGTTTTGACAAGTTAAAGTAGGTTTTTTACAATTTAAAGTTACGATTTGACAAGTTAAAGTTACGTTTTTACAAGTTAAAGTAGTTTTTTACAAGTTAAAGTACGTTTTTTACAATTTAAAGTTACGTTTTAACAACTTAAACTTACGTTTTGACACATTAAAATTACATTTTGACAAGTTAAAGTACGTTTTTTATAAGTTAAAGTTACGTTTTGACAAGTTAAATTACGTTTTTAACACGTTAAACTTATGTTTTGACAAATTAAAGTTATGTTTTGACAAGTTAAAGTAGGTTTTTTTCAAGTTAAAGTACGTTTTTTACAAGTTGAAGTACGTTTTTACAAGTTAAAGTACATTTGTTTCAAGTTAAACCACATTTTTGACAAGTTAAAGTACGTTTTTTTACAAATGAATGTATGTTTTTAACATGTTAAAGTTACGTTTTGACAAGTTAAAGTTACGTTTTGACAAGTTAAAGTATTTTTTTACAAGTTAAAGTACGTTTTTTTACAAGTTAAAGTACTTTTTTTACAATTTAAAGATACGTTTTATTAACTTAAACTTACGTTTTGACACATTAAAATTATATTTTGACAAGTTAAATTACGTTTTTTATAAGTTAAAGTTACGTTTTGACAAGTTAAATTACGTTTTTAACAAGTTAAACTTACGTTTTGACAAATTAAAGTTATGTTTTGACAAGTTAAAGTAGGTTTTTTACAAGTTAAAGCACGTTTTTTACAAGTTGAAGTACGTTTTTACAAGTTAAAGTACATTTGTTTCAAGTTAAACCACATTTTTGACAAGTTAAAGTACGTTTTTTTCAAGTGAATGTATGTTTTTAACAATTTAGACTTATGTTTTGACAAGTTAAAGTTACGTTTTGACAAGTTAAAGTAGGTTTTTTACAAGGTAATGTTACGTTTTGACAAGTTAAAGTACGTTTTTTACAAGTTAAAGTACGTTTTTTACAAGTTAAAATACGTTTTTTACAAGTTAAAGTTACGTTATGAGAAGATAAATTACGTTGTTAACTAGTTACACTTATGTTTTGACAAATTAAAGTTATGTTTTGACAAGTTAAAGTAAGTTTTTTACATGTTAAAGTACGTTTTTTACAATTTGAAGTACGTTTTTACAAGTTAAAGTACATTTGTTTCAAGTTAAACCACATTTTTGACAAGTTAAAGTACGTTTTTTACAAATGAATGTATGATTTTAACATGTTAAAGTTATGTTTTGACAAGTTAAAGTAGTTTTTTTACAAGTTAAAGTACGTTTTTTACAATTTAAAGTTACGTCTTAACAACTTAAACTTACATTTTGACACATTAAAATTACATTTTGACAAGTTAAAGTACGTTTTTTATAGGTTAAAGTTACGTTTTGACAAGTTAAATTACGTTTTTAACAAGTTAAACTTACGTTTTGACAAATTAAAGTTATGTTTTGACAAGTTAAAGTAGGTTTTTTACAAGTAAAAGCACGTTTTTTACAAGTTGAAGTACGGTTTTACAAGTTAAAGTACATTTGTTACAAGTTAAACAACATTTTTGACAAGTTAAAGTACGTTTTTTTCGAGTGAATGTATGTTTTTAACAATTTAGACTTATGTTTTGACAAGTTAAAGTTACGTTTTGACAAGTTAAAGTAGGTTTTTTACAAGGTAATGTTACGTTTTGACAAGTTAAAGTACGTTTTTTACAAGTTAAATTACGTTTTTTACAAGTTAAAGTACGTTTTTTACAAGTTAAAGTTACGTTATGAGAAGTTAAATTACGTTTTTAACAAGTTACACTTATGTTTTGACAAATTAAAGTTATGTTTTGACAAGTTAAAGTAGGTTTTTTACAAGTTAAAGTACGTTTTCTACAAGTTGAAGCACGTTTTTACAAGTTAAAGTACATTTTTTCAAGTTAAACCACATTTTTGACAAGTTAAAGTACGTTTTTTACAAATGAATGTATGATTTTAACATGTTAAAGTTACGTTTTGACAAGTTAAAGTAGTTTTTTTACAAGTTAAAGTACGTTTTTTACAATTTAAAGTTACGTCTTAACAACTTAAACTTACATTTTGACACATTAAAATTACATTTTGACAAGTTAAAGTTCGTTTTTTATAGGTTAAAGTTACGTTTTGACAAGTTAAATTACGTTTTTAACAAGTTAAACTTATGTTTTGACAAGTTAAAGTAGGTTTTTTACAAGTTAAATTACGTTTTTTACAAGTTGAAGTACGTTTTTACAAGTTAAAGTACATTTGTTACAAGTTAAATCACATTTTTGACAAGTTAAAGTACGTTAATTTCAAGTGAATGTATTTTTTTAACAATTTAAACTTATGTTTTGACAAGTTAAAGTTACGTTTTGACAAGTTAAAGTAGGTTTTTTACAAGGTAAAGTTACATTTTGACAAGTTAAAGTATGTTTTTTACAAGTCAAAGTATGTTTTCTACAAGTAAAAGTACGTTTTTTACAAGTTGAAGTACGTTTTTATAAGTTAAAGTACATTTGTTACAATTTAAACCACATTTTTGACAAGTTAAAGTACGTTTTTTACAAGTTAATGTATGTTTTTAACAAGTTAAACTTACGTTTTGAAAAGTTAAAGTTATATTTTGACAAGTTAAAGTAGTTTTTTACAAGTTAAAATACGTTGTTTACAAGTTAAAGTTACATTTTGACAAGTTAACATTACATTTTGACACGTTCAAATACGTTTTTTACAAGTTAAAGTACGTTTTTTACAAGTTAAAGCAAGTGTTTTACTAGTTGAAGTAAGTTTTTTACAAGTTAAAGTTACGTTTTAACAACTCAAAGTCACGTTTTGACACATTAAAATTACATTTTGACAAGTTAAAGTACGTTTTTTACAAGTTAAAGTACGTTTTTTACAAGTCAAAGAACGTTTTCTACAAGTAAAAGTACGTTTTTTACAAGTTGAAGTACGTTTCTACAAGTTAAAGTACATTTGTTACAAGTTAAACCACATTTTTGACAAGTTAAATTACGTTTTTTTTCAAGTTAATGTGTGTTTTTAACAATTTAAACTTTCGTTTTGACAAGTTAAAGTTACGTTTTGAAAAGTTAAAGTAGGTTTTTTACAAATTAATGTACGGTTTTACAAGTTAAAGTAGGTTTTTAACAAGTTAAACTTACGTATTGACAAGTTAAAGTACGTTTTTTATAAGTTAAAGTACGTTTTTAAAAAGTTAAAGTACGTTTTTTACAAGTTGAAGTACGTTTTTATAAGTTAAAGTACATTTGTTACAAGTTAAACCACATTTTTGACAAGTTAAAGTACGTTTTTTTCAAGTTAATGTGTGTTTTTAACAATTTAAAATTACATTTTGACAAGTTAAAGTTACGATTTGACAAGTTAAAGTAGGTTTTTTACAAATTAAAGAACGTTTTTTACAAGTTAAATACGTTTTTAACAAGTTAAAGTTACGTTTTTTACAAGTTAAAGTAGGTTTTTTACAAATTAAAGTAAGTTTTTTATAAGTTAAAGTACGTTTTTTACAAGTTGAAGTACGTTTTTATAAGTTAAAGTACATTTGTTACAAGTTAAACCACATTTTTGACAAGTTATAATACGTTGTTTACAAGTTAAAGTTACGTTTTGACAAGTTAAAGTTACATTTTGACACGTTAAAATACGTTTTTTATATGTTAAAGTCCATTTTTTACAAGTTGAAGTATGTTTTTTACAAGTTAAAGTTACGTTTTAACAACTTAAAGTTACGTTTTGACAGATTAAAATTACATGTTGACAAGTTAAAGTACGTTTTTTACAAGTTAAAGCAAGTGTTTTACAAGTTGAAGTACGTTTTTTACAAGTTGAAGTACGTTTTTTAAAAGTTAAAGTTAAGTTTTAACAACTTTAAGTTACGTTTTGACATATTAAAATTACATTTTGATAAGTTAAAGTACGTTTTTTATAAGTTAAAGTTACGTTTTAACAAATTAAATTACATTTTTAACAAGTTAAACTTACGTTTTGACAAATTAAAGTTACGTTTTGACAAGTTAAAGTAGGTTGTTTACAAGTTAAAGCACGTTTTTTACAAGTTGAAGTACGTTTTTACAAGTTAAAGTACATTTGTTACAAGTTAAACCACATTTTTGACGAGTTAAAGTACGCTTTTTACAAGTGAATGTATGTTTTTAACAATTTAAACTTATGTTTTGACAAGTTAAAGTTACGTTTTGACAAGTTAAAGTACGTTTTTTACAAGTTAAAGTTACGTTTTGTCAAGTTAAAGTAAGTTTTTTACAAGTTAATGTATGTTTTTAACAATTTAAACTTACGTTTTTAAAAGTTAAAGTTACGTTTTTACAAGTTAAAGTAGTTTTTTACAGGTTAAAATACGTTTTTTACAAGTTAAAGTTACATTTTGACACGTTAAAATACGTTTTTTACAAGTCAAAGTACGTTTTACAAAAGTTAAAGCAAGTGTTTTACAAATTGAAGTAAGATTTTTACAAGTTACAGTTACGTTTTAACAACTTAAAGTTACGTTTTGACACATTAAAATTACATTTTGACAAGTTAAAGTTCGTTTTTTACAAGTTAAAGCACGTTTTTTACAAGTTGAAGTATGTTTTTATAAGTTAAAGTACATTTGTTACAAGTTAAACCACATTTTTGACAAGTTAAAGTACGTTTTTTTCAAGTTAATGTGTGTTTTTAACAATTTAAACTTACGTTTTGACAAGTTAAAGTTACGTTTTGACAAGTTAAAGTTGGTTTCTTACAAATTAAAGTACGTTTTTTACAAGTTAAAGTACATTTGTTACAAGTTAAACCACATTTTTGACAAGTTAAAGTACGTTTTTTACAAGTTAATGTATGTTTTTAACAAGTTAAACTTACGTTTTTAAAAGTTAAAGTTACGGTTTCACAAGTTAAAGTAGTTTTTTACAAGTTAAAATACGTTTTTTACAAGTTAAAGTTACGTTTTGACAAGTTAAAGTTACGTTTTTTACAAGCTAAAGTACGTTTTTTACAAGTTAAAGCAAGTGTTTTACAAGTTGAAGTACGTTTTTTACAAGTTGAAGTACGTTTTTTACAAGTTAAAGTTACGTTTTAACAACCTTAAGTTACGTTTTGAAAAGTTAAAGTTAAAGTAGGTTTTTTACAAGTTAAAGCAAGTGTTTTACAAGTTGAAGTAAGTTTTTTACAAGTTAAAGTTACGTTTTAACATCTTAAAGTTACGTTTTGACACATTAAAATTACATTTTGACAAGTTAAAGTACGTTTTTTACAAGTTAAAGCAAGTGTTTTACAAGTTGAAGTACGTTTTTTACAAGTTGAAGTACGTTTTTTAAAAGTTAAAGTTAAGTTTTAACAACTTTAAGTTACGTTTTCACAGATTAAAATTACATTTTGACATGTTAAAGTACGTTTTTTATAAGTTAAAGTTACGTTTTTACAAATTAAATTACATTTTTATCAAGTTAAACTTACGTTTTGAGAAATTAAAGTTACGTTTTGACAAGTTAAAGTAGGTTTTTTACAAGTTAAAGCACGTTTTTTACAAGTTGAAGTACGTTTTTACAAGTTAAAGTACATTTATTACAAGTTAAACCACATTTTTGACAAGTTAAAGTACGTTTTTTACAAGTGAATGTATGTTTTTAACAATTTAAACTTATGTTTTGACAAGTTAAAGTAGGTTTTTTACAAGTTAAAGTTACGTTTTGACAAGTTAAAGTAAGTTTTTTAGAAGTTAATGTATGTTTTTAACAAGTTAAACTTACGTTTTTAAAAGTTAAAGTTATGTTTTGACAAGTTAAAGTAGTTTTTTACAAGTTAAAATACATTTTTTACAAGTTAAAGTTACATTTTGACACGTTAAAATCCGTTTTTTACAAGTTAAAGTACGTTTTACAAAATTTAAAGCAAGTGTTTTACAAATTGAAGTAAGTTTTTTACAAGTTACAGTTACGTTTTAACAACTTAAAGTTACGTCTTAACACATTAAAATTACATTTTGACAAGTTAAAGTATGTTTTTTACAAGTTCAAGCAAGTGTTTTACAAGTTAAAGTTACGTTTTAACAACTTAAAGTTACGTTTTAACACATTAAATTACATTTTGACAAGTTAAAGTACATTTTTTACAAGTTAAAGTTATGTTTTGACATGTTAAAGTATGTTTTTTACAAGTTAAAGTACGTTGTTTACAAGTTGAAGTACGTTTTTACAAGTTAAAGTACATTCCTTACAAATCAAACCACATTTTTAACAAGTTAAAAAACGTTTTTTACAAGTGAATGTATCTTTTTAACAAGTTAAACTTATGTTTTGACAAATTAAAATTACGTTTTGACAAGTTAAAGTAGGTTTTTTACAAGTTAAAGCACGTTTTTTACAAGTTGAAGTACGTTTTTATAAGTTAAAGTACATTTGTTACAAGTTAAACCACATTTTTGACAAGTTAAAGTACAATTTTTTCAAGTTAATGTGTGTTTCTAACAAATTAAACTTACGTTTTGACAAGTTAAAGTTACGTTTTGACAAGTTAAAGTAGGTTTTTTACAAATTAAAGTACGTTTTTTACAAGTTAAAGTACATTTGTTACAAGTTAAACCACATTTTTGACAAGTTAAAGTACATTTTTTACAAGTTAATGTATGTTTTTAACAAGTTAAACTTACGTTATTAAAAGTTAAAGTTACGGTTTGACAAGTTAAAGTAGTTTTTTACAAGTTAAAATACATTTTTTACAAGTTAAAGTTACGTTTTGACAAGTTAAAGTTACGTTTTTTACAAGTTAAAGTACATTTTTTACCAGTTAAAGCAAGTGTTTTACAAGTTCAAGTAAGTTTTTTACAAGTTAAGGTTACGTTTTAACAGCTTAACGTTACGTTTTAACAACTTAAAGTTACATTTTGACACATTAAAATTACATTTTGGCAAGTTAAAGTAGGTTTTTTACAAGTTAAAGTTATATATTGACAAGTTAAAGTACGTTTTTTACAAATTAAAGTACGTATTTTACAAGTTAAAGTACGTTTTTTACAAGTTGAAGTACGTTTTTATAAGTTAAAGTACATTTGTTACAAGTTAAACCACATTTTTGACAAGTTAAAGTACGTTTTTTTCAAGTTAATGTGTGTTTTTAACAATTTAAACTTACGTTTTGACAAGTTAAAGTTACGTTTTGACAATTTAAAGTAGGTTTTTTACAAATTAAAGTACGTTTTTTACAAGTTAAAGTACATTTGTTACAAGTTAAACCACATTTTTGACAAGTTAAAGTACGTTTTTTACAAGTTAATGTATGTTTTTAACAAGTTAAACTTACGTTTTAAAAATTAAAGTTACGGTTTGACAAGTTAAAGTAGTTTTTTACAAGTTAAAATACGTTTTTTACAAGTTAAAGTACATATTTTACCAGTTAAAGCAAGTGTTTTACAAGTTGAAGTAAGTTTTTTACATGTTAAAGTTACGGTTTAACAACTTAAAGTTACGTTTTGAAACATTAAAATTACATTTTTACAAGTTAAAGTACGTTTTTTACAAGTTAAAGTACGTTTTTGACAAGTTAAACCACATTTTTGACAAGTTAAGGTACGTTTTTTTCAAGTTAATGTATGTTTTTAACAACCTTAAGTTACATTTTGAAAAGTTAAAGTTAAAGTAGGTTTTTTACAAGTTAAAGCAAGTGTTTTACAAGTTGAAGTAAGTTTTTTACAAGTTAAATTTACGTTTTAACAACTTAAAGTTACGTTTTGACACATTAAAATTACATTTTGACAAGTTAAAGTACATTTTTTACAAGTTAAAGCATGTGTTTTACAAGTTGAACTACGTTTTTTACAAGTTAAAGTACGTTTTTTACAAGTGAATGTATGTTTTTAACAAGTTAAACGTACGTTTTGACAAATTAAAGTTACGTTTTGACAAGTTAAAGTAGGTTTTTTACAAGTTAAAGCACGTTTTTTACAAGTTGAAGTACGTTTTTTAAAAGTTAAAGCAAGTGTTTTACAAGTTGAAGTACGTATTTTACAAGTTGAAGTACGTTTTTTACAAGTTAAAGTTACGTTTTAACAACTTAAAGTTACGTTTTAACACATTAAAATTACATTTTGACAAGTTAAAGTACATTTTTTACAAGTTAAAGTTATGTTTTGACAAGTTAAAGTATGCTTTTTACAAGTTAAAGTACGTTGTTTACAAGTTGAAGTACGTTTTTACAAGTTAAAGTACATTCCTTACAAATTAAACCACATTTTTAACAAGTTAAAGAACGTTTTTTACAAGTGAATGTATGTTTTTAACAAGTTAAACTTATGTTTTGACAAATTAAAGTTACGTTTTGACAAGTTAAAGTAGGTTTTTTACAAGTTAAAGCACGTTTTTTACAAGTTGAAGTACGTTTTTATAAATTAAAGTACATTTGTTACAAGTTAAACCACATTTTTGACAAGTTAAAGTACGTTTTTTTCAAGTTAATGTGTGTTTTTAACAATTTAAACTTACGTTTTGACAAGTTAAAGTTACGTTTTGACAAGTTAAAGTTGGTTTTTTACAAATTAAAGTACGTTTTTTACAAGTTAAAGTACATTTGTCACAAGTTAAACAACATTTTTGACAAGTTAAAGTACGTTTTTTACAAGTTAATGTATGTTTTTAACAAGTTAAACTTACGTTTTTAAAAGTTAAAGTTACGGTTTCACAACTTAATGTAGTTCTTTACAAGTTAAAATACGTTTTTTACAAGTTAAAGTTACGTTTTGACAAGTTAAAGTTACGTTTTTTACAAGTTAAAGTACGTTTTTTACAAGTTAAAGCAAGTGTTTTACTAGTTAAAGTAAGTTTTTTACAAGTTAAAGTTACGTTTTAACAACTTAAAGTTACGTTTTGACACATTAAAATTACATTTTGACAAGTTAAAGTACGTTTTTTACAAGTTAAAGCAAGTGTTTTACAAGTTGAAGTACGTTTTTTACAAGTTGAAGTACGTTTTTTACAAGTTAAAGTTACGTTTTAACAACCTTAAGTTACGTTTTGAAAAGTTAAAGTTAAAGTAGGTTTTTTACAAGTTAAAGCAAGTGTTTTACAAGTTGAAATAAGTTTTTTACAAGTTAAAGTTACGTTTTACCATCTTAAAGTTACGTTTTGACACATTAAAATTACATTTTGACAAGTTAAAGTACGTTTTTTACAAGTTAAAGCAAGTGTTTTACAAGTTGAAGTACGTTTTTTACAAGTTAAAGTACGTTTTTTACAAGTTAAAGTTACGTTTTAACAACTTTAAGTTACGTTTTGACACATTAAAATTACATTTGACAAGTTAAAGTACGTCTTTTATAAGTTAAAGTTACGTTTTGACAAATTAAATTACGTTTTTAACAAGTTAAACTTAGGTTTTGATAAATTAAAGTTACGTTTTGACAAGTTTAATAGGTTTTTTACAAGTTAAATCACGTTTTTTACAAGTTGAAGTACGTTTTTACAAGTTAAAGTACATTTGTTACAAGTTAAACAACATTTTTAAAAAGTTAAAGTACGTGTTTTTCAATTGAATGTATGTTTTTAACAATTTAAACTTATGTTTTGACAAGTTAAAGTTACGTTTTGACAAGTTAAAGTAGGTTTTTTACATGTTAAAGTTACGTTTTGACAAGTTAAAGTACGTTTTTTCCAAGTCAAAGTACGTTTTCTACAAGTAAAAGTACGTTTTTTACAAGTTGAAGTACGTTTCTACAAGTTAAAGTACATTTGTTACAAGTTAAACCACATTTTTAATAAGGTAAATTACATTTTTTTCCAAGTTAATGTATGTTTTTAACAATTTAAACTTTCGTTTTGACAAGTTAAAGTTACGTTTTGAAAAGTTAAAGTAGGTTTTTTAAAAATTAAAGTACGATTTTTACAAGTTAAAGTAGGTTTTTTACAATTTAAACTTACGTATTGACAAGTTAAAGTACGTTTTTTACAAGTTAAAGTACGTTTTTTAAAAGCTAAAGTACGTCTTTTACAAGTTGAAGTACGTTTTTATAAGTTAAAGTACATTTGTTACAAGTTAAACCACATTTTTGACAAGTTAAAGTACTCTTTTTTCAAGTTAATGTGTGTTTTTAACAATTTAAAATTACGTTTTGACAAGTTAAACTTACGATTTGACAAGTTGAAGTAGGTTTTTTACAAATTAAAGAACGTTTTTTACAAGTTCAATACGTTTTTACATGTTAAAGTACATTTGTTACAAGTTAAACCACATTTTTGACAAGTTAAAATACGTTGTTTACAAGTTAAAGTTACGTTTTGACAAGTTAAAGTTACATTTTGACACGTTAAAATACGTTTTTTACGAGTTAAAGTACGTTTTTTAAAAGTTAAAGTTAAGTTTTAACAACTTTAAGTTACGTTTTCACAGATTAAAATTATATTTTGACATGTTAAAGTACGTTTTTAACATGTTAAAGTATGCTTTTTACAAGTTAAAGTACGTTGTTTACAAGTTGAATTACGTTTTTACAAGTTAAAGTCCTGTTTTAACAACTTAAAGTTACGTTTTAACACATTAAATTACATTTTGACAAGTTAAAGTACATTTTTTACAAGTTAAAGTTATGTTTTGACATGTTAAAGTATGCTTTTTACAAGTTAAAGTACGTTGTTTACAAGTTGAAGTACGTTTTTACAAGTTAAAGTACATTCCTTACAAATCAAACCACATTTTTAACAAGTTAAAGAACGTTTTTTTACAAGTGAATGTATCTTTTTAACAAGTTAAACTTATGTTTCGACAAATTAAAATTACGTTTTGACAAGTTAAAGTAGGTTTTTTACAAGTTAAAGCACGTTTTTTACAAGTTGAAGTACGTTTTTATAAGTTAAAGTACATTTGTTACAAGTTAAACCACATTTTTGACAAGCTAAAGTACGTTTTTTTCAAGTTAATGTGTGTTTTTAACAATTTAAACTTACGTTTTGACAAGTTAAAGTTACGTTTTGACAAGTTAAAGTTGGTTTTATACAAATTAAAGTACGTTTTTTACAAGTTAAAGTACATTTTTGTTACAAGTTAAACCACATTTTTGACAAGTTAAAGTACGTTTTTTACAAGTTAATGTATGTTTTTAACAAGTTAAACTTACGTTTTTAAAAGTTAAAGTTACGGTTTCACAAGTTAAAGTAGTTTTTTACAAGTTAAAATACGTTTTTTACAAGTTAAAGTTACGTTTTGACAAATTAAAGTTACGTTTTTTACAAGTTAAAGTACGTTTTTTACAAGTTTAAGCAAGTGTTTTACAAGTTGAAGTAAGTTTTATACAAGTTAAAGTTACGTTTTAACAACTTAAAGTTACGTTTTGACACATTAAAATTACACTTTGACAAGTTAAAGTACGTTTTTTACAAGTTAAAGCAAGTGTTTTACAAGTTGATGTACGTTTTTTACAAGTTGAAGTACGTTTTTTACAAGTTAAAGTTACGTTTTAACAACCTTAAGTTACGTTTTGAAAAGTTAAAGTTAAAGTAGGTTTTTTACAAGTTAAAGCAAGTGTTTTACAAGTTGAAGTAAATCTTTTACAAGTTAAAGTTACGTTTTAACAACTTACAGTTACGTTTTGACACATTAAAATTACATTTTGACAAGTTAAAGTACGTTTTTTACAAGTTAAAGTATGTGTTTTACAAGTTGAAGTACATTTTTTACATGTTAAAGTACGTTTTTTAGAACTGAATGTATGTTTTTAACAAGTTAAACTGACGTTTTGACAAATTAAAGTTACGTTTTGACAAGTTAAAGTAGGTTTTTTACAAGTTAAAGCACGTTTTTTACAAGTTGAAGTACGTTTTTATAAGTTAAAGTACATTTGTTACAAGTTAAACCACATTTTTGACAAGTTAAAGTACGTTTTTTTCAAGTTAATGTTTGTTTTTAACAATTTAAACTTACGTTTTGACAAGTTAAAGTTACGTTTTGACAAGTTAAAGTAGGTTTTTTACAAATTAAAGTACGTTTTTTACAAGTTAAAGTACATTTGTTACAAGTTAAACCACATTTTTGACAAGTTAAAGTACGTTTTTTACAAGTTAATGTATGTTTTTAACAAGTTAAACTTACGTTTTTAAAAGTTAAAGTTACGGTTTCACAATTTAAAGTAGTTTTTTACAAGTTAAAATACGTTTTTTACAAGTTAAAGTTACGTTTTGACAAATTAAAGTTACGTTTTTTACAAGTTAAAGTACGTTTTTTACAAGTTTAAGCAAGTGTTTTACAAGTTGAAGTAAGTTTTCTACAAGTTAAAGTTACGTTTTAACAACTTAAAGTTACGTTTTGACACATTAAAATTACACTTTGACAAGTTAAAGTACGTTTTTTACAAGTTAAAGCAAGTGTTTTACAAGTTGATGTACGTTTTTTACAAGTTGAAGTACGTTTTTTACAAGTTAAAGTTACGTTTTAACAACCTTAAGTTACGTTTTGAAAAGTTAAAGTTAAAGTAGGTTTTTTACAAGTTAAAGCAAGTGTTTTACAAGTTGAAGTAAATCTTTTACAAGTTAAAGTTACGTTTTAACAACTTACAGTTACGTTTTGACACATTAAAATTACATTTTGACAAGTTAAAGTACGTTTTTTACAAGTTAAAGCATGTGTTTTACAAGTTGAAGTACATTTTTTACATGTTAAAGTACGTTTTTTAGAACTGAATGTATGTTTTTAACAAGTTAAACTGACGTTTTGACAAATTAAAGTTACGTTTTGACAAGTTAAAGTAGGTTTTTTACAAGTTAAAGCACGTTTTTTACAAGTTGAAGTACGTTTTTATAAGTTAAAGTACATTTGTTACAAGTTAAACCACATTTTTGACAAGTTAAAGTACGTTTTTTTCAAGTTAATGTTTGTTTTTAACAATTTAAACTTACGTTTTGACAAGTTAAAGTTACGTTTTGACAAGTTAAAGTAGGTTTTTTACAAATTAAAGTACGTTTTTTACAAGTTAAAGTACATTTGTTACAAGTTAAACCACATTTTTGACAAGTTAAAGTACGTTTTTTACAAGTTAATGTATGTTTTTAACAAGTTAAACTTACGTTTTTAAAAGTTAAAGCTACGGTTTGACAAGTTAAAGTAGTTTTTTACAAGTTAAAATACATTTTTTACAAGTTAAAGTTACGTTTTGACAAGTTAAAGTTACGTTTTTTACAAGTTAAAGTACATTTTTTACCCACTAAAGCAAGTGTTTTACAAGTTCAAGTAAGTTTTTTACAAGTTAAGGTTTCGTTTTAACAGCTTAAAGTTACGTTTTAACAACTTAAAGTTACGTTTTGACACATTAAAATTACATTTTGACAAGTTAAAGTAGGTTTTTTACAAGTTAAAGTTATATATTGACAAGTTAAAGTACGTTTTTTACAAATTAAAGTACGTTTTTTACAAGTTAAAGTACGTTTTTTACAAGTTGAAGTACGTTTTTATAAGTTAAAGTACATTTGTTACAAGTTAAACCACATTTTTGACAAGTTAAAGTACGTTTTTTTCAAGTTAATGTGTGTTTTTAACAATTTAAACTTACGTTTTGACAAGTTAAAGTTACGTTTTGACAATTTAAAGTAGGTTTTTTACAAATTAAAGTACGTTTTTTACAAGTTAAAGTACATTTGTTACAAGTTAAACAACATTTTTGACAAGTTAAAGTACGTTTTTTACAAGTTAATGTATGTTTTTAACAAGTTAAACTTACGTTTTAAAAATTAAAGTTACGGTTTGACAAGTTAAAGTAGTTTTTTACAAGTTAAAATATGTTTTTTACAAGTTAAAGTTATGTTTTGACAAGTTAAAGTTTCGTTTATTACAAGTTAAAGTACATTTTTTACCAGTTAAACCAAGTGTTTTACAAGTTGAAGTAAGTTTTTTACAAGTTAAAGTTACGTTTTAACAACTTAAAGTTACGTTTTGAAACATTAAAATTACATTTTGACAAGTTAAAGTAGGTTTTTTACAAGTTAAAGTTACATATTGACAAATTAAAGTACGTTTTTTACAAGTTAAAGTACGTTTTTTACAAGTTAAAGTACGTTTTTGACAAGTTAAACCACATTTTTGACAAGTTAAGGTACTTTTTTTTCAAGTTAATGTGTGTTTTTAACAACCTTAAGTTACGTTTTGAAAAGTTAAAGTTAAAGTAGGTTTTTTACAAGTTAAAGCAAGTGTTTTACAAGTTGAAGTAAGTTTTTTATTAGTTAAAGTTACGTTTTAACAACTTAAAGTTACGTTTTGACACATTAAAATTACATTTTGACAAGTTAAAGTACGTTTTTTACAAGTTAAATCATGTGTTTTACAAGTTGAAGTACGTTTTTTACAAGTTAAAGTACGTTTTTTACAAGTTAAAGTACGTTGTTTACAAGTTGAAGTACGTTTTTACAAGTTAAAGTACATTCCTTACAAATTAAACCACATTTTTAACAAGTTAAAGAACGTTTTTTACAAGTGAATGTATGTTTTTAACAAGTTAAACTTATGTTTTGACAAATTAAAGTTACGTTTTGACAAGTTAAAGTAGGTTTTTTACAAGTTAAAGCACGTTTTTTACAAGTTGAAGTACGTTTTTATAAATTAAAGTACATTTGTTACAAGTTAAACCACATTTTTGACAAGTTAAAATACGTTTTTTTCAAGTTAATGTGTGTTTTTAACAATTTAAACTTACGTTTTGACAAGTTAAAGTACATTTGTTACAAGTTAAACCACATTTTTGACAAGTTAAAGTACGTTTTTTACAAGTTAATGTATGTTTTTAACAAGTTAAACTTACGTTTTAAAAATTAAAGTTACGGTTTGACAAGTTAAAGTAGTTTTTTACAAGTTAAAATACGTTTTTTACAAGTTAAAGTTACGTTTTGACAAGTTAAAGTTACGTTTTTTACAAGTTAAAGTACATTTTTTACCAGTTAAAGCAAGTGTTTTACAAGTTGAAGTAAGTTTTTTACAAGTTAAAGTTACGTTTTAACAACTTAAAGTTACGTTTTGAAACATTAAAATTACATTTTGACAAGTTAAAGTAGGTTTTTTACAAGTTAAAGTTACATATTGACAAATTAAAGTACGTTTTTTACAAGTTAAAGTACGTTTTTTACAAGTTAAAGTACGTTTTTGACAAGTTAAACCACATTTTTGACAAGTTAAGGTACGTTTTTTTCAAGTTAATGTGTGTTTTTAACAATCTTAAGTTACGTTTTGAAAAGTTAAAGTTAAAGTAGGTTTTTTACAAGTTAAAGCAAGTGTTTTACAAGTTGAAGTAAGTTTTTTACAAGTTAAAGTTACGTTTTAACAACTTAAAGTTATGTTTTGACACATTAAAATTACATTTGACAAGTTAAAGTACGTTTTTTACAAGTTAAAGCATGTGTTTTACAAGTTGAAGTACGTTTTTTACAAGTTAAAGTACGTTTTTTACAAGTGAATGTATGTTTTTAACAAGTTAAACTTACGTTTTGACAAATTAAAGTTACGTTTTGACAAGTTAAAGTAGGTTTTTTACAAGTTAAAGCACATTTTTTACAAGTTGAAGTACGTTTTTTAAAAGTTAAAGCAAGTGTTTTACAAGTTGAAGTACGTTTTTTACAAGTTGAAGTACGTTTTTTACAAGTTAAAGTTACGTTTTAACAACTTAAAGTTACGTTTTAACACATTAAAATTACATTTTGACAAGTTAAAGTACATTTTTTACAAGTTAAAGTTATGTTTTGACAAGTTAAAGTATGCTTTTTACAAGTTAAAGTACGTTGTTTACAAGTTGAAGTACGTTTTTCAAGTTAAAGTACATTCCTTACAAATTAAACCACATTTTAAACAAGTTAAAGAACGTTTTTTACAAGTGAATGTATGTTTTTAACAAGTTAAACTTATGTTTTGACAAATTAAAGTTACGTTTTGACAAGTTAAAGTAGGTTTTTTACAAGTTAAAGCACGTTTTTTACAAGTTGGAGTACGTTTTTATAAATTAAAGTACATTTGTTACAAGTTAAACCACATTTTTGACAAGTTAAAGTACGTTTTTTTCAAGTTAATGTGTGTTTTTAACAATTTAAACTTACGTTTTGACAAGTTAAAGTTACGTTTTGACAAGTTAAAGTAGGTTTTTTACAAATTAAAGTACGTTTTTTACAAGTTAAAGTACATTTGTTACAAGTTAAACCACATTTTTGACAAGTTAAAGTACGTTTTTTACAAGTTAATGTATGTTTTTAACAAGTTAAACTTACGTTTTTAAAAGTTAAAGCTACGGTTTGACAAGTTAAAGTAGTTTTTTACAAGTTAAAATACATTTTTTACAAGTTAAAGTTACGTTTTGACAAGTTAAAGTTACGTCTTTTACAAGTTAAAGTACATTTTTTACCTGTTAAAGCAAGTGTTTTACAAGTTCAAGTAAGTTTTTTACAAGTTAAGGTTTCGTTTTAACAGCTTAAAGTTACGTTTTAACAACTTAAAGTTACGTTTTGACACATTAAAATTACATTTTGACAAGTTAAAGTAGGTTTTTTACAAGTTAAAGTTATATATTGACAAGTTAAAGTACGTTTTTTACAAATTAAAGTACGTTTTTTACAAGTTAAAGTACGTTTTTTACAAGTTGAAGTACGTTTTTATAAGTTAAAGTACATTTGTTACAAGTTAAACCACATTTTTGACAAGTTAAAGTACGTTTTTTTCAAGTTAATGTGTGTTTTTAACAATTTAAACTTACGTTTTGACAAGTTAAAGTTACGTTTTGACAATTTAAAGTAGGTTTTTTACAAATTAAAGTACGTTTTTTACAAGTTAAAGTACATTTGTTACAAGTTAAACAACATTTTTGACAAGTTAAAGTACGTTTTTTACAAGTTAATGTATGTTTTTAACAAGTTAAACTTACGTTTTAAAAATTAAAGTTACGGTTTGACAAGTTAAAGTAGTTTTTTACAAGTTAAAATACGTTTTTTACAAGTTAAAGTTATGTTTTGACAAGTTAAAGTTTCGTTTATTACAAGTTAAAGTACATTTTTTACCAGTTAAACCAAGTGTTTTACAAGTTGAAGTAAGTTTTTTACAAGTTAAAGTTACGTTTTAACAACTTAAAGTTACGTTTTGAAACATTAAAATTACATTTTGACAAGTTAAAGTAGGTTTTTTACAAGTTAAAGTTACATATTGACAAATTAAAGTACGTTTTTTACAAGTTAAAGTACGTTTTTTACAAGTTAAAGTACGTTTTTGACAAGTTAAACCACATTTTTGACAAGTTAAGGTACTTTTTTTTCAAGTTAATGTGTGTTTTTAACAACCTTAAGTTACGTTTTGAAAAGTTAAAGTTAAAGTAGGTTTTTTACAAGTTAAAGCAAGTGTTTTACAAGTTGAAGTAAGTTTTTTACTAGTTAAAGTTACGTTTTAACAACTTAAAGTTACGTTTTGACACATTAAAATTACATTTTGACAAGTTAAAGTACGTTTTTTACAAGTTAAATCATGTGTTTTACAAGTTGAAGTACGTTTTTTACAAGTTAAAGTACGTTTTTTACAAGTTAAAGTACGTTGTTTACAAGTTGAAGTACGTTTTTACAAGTTAAAGTACATTCCTTACAAATTAAACCACATTTTTAACAAGTTAAAGAACGTTTTTTACAAGTGAATGTATGTTTTTAACAAGTTAAACTTATGTTTTGACAAATTAAAGTTACGTTTTGACAAGTTAAAGTAGGTTTTTTACAAGTTAAAGCACGTTTTTTACAAGTTGAAGTACGTTTTTATAAATTAAAGTACATTTGTTACAAGTTAAACCACATTTTTGACAAGTTAAATTACGTTTTTTTCAAGTTAATGTGTGTTTTTAACAATTTAAACTTACGTTTTGACAAGTTAAAGTACATTTGTTACAAGTTAAACCACATTTTTGACAAGTTAAAGTACGTTTTTTACAAGTTAATGTATGTTTTTAACAAGTTAAACTTACGTTTTAAAAATTAAAGTTACGGTTTGACAAGTTAAAGTAGTTTTTTACAAGTTAAAATACGTTTTTTACAAGTTAAAGTTACGTTTTGACAAGTTAAAGTTACGTTTTTTACAAGTTAAAGTACATTTTTTACCAGTTAAAGCAAGTGTTTTACAAGTTGAAGTAAGTTTTTTACAAGTTAAAGTTACGTTTTAACAACTTAAAGTTACGTTTTGAAACATTAAAATTACATTTTGACAAGTTAAAGTAGGTTTTTTACAAGTTAAAGTTATATATTGACAAGTTAAAGTACGTTTTTTACAAATTAAAGTACGTTTTTTACAAGTTAAAGTACGTTTTTTACAAGTTGAAGTACGTTTTTATAAGTTAAAGTACATTTGTTACAAGTTAAACCACATTTTTGACAAGTTAAAGTACGTTTTTTACAAGTTAAAGTACGTTTTTTACAAGTTAAAGTACGTTTTTGACAAGTTAAACCACATTTTTGACAAGTTAAGGTACGTTTTTTTCAAGTTAATGTGTGTTTTTAACAATCTTAAGTTACGTTTTGAAAAGTTAAAGTTAAAGTAGGTTTTTTACAAGTTAAAGCAAGTGTTTTACAAGTTGAAGTAAGTTTTTTACAAGTTAAAGTTACGTTTTAACAACTTAAAGTTATGTTTTGACACATTAAAATTACATTTGACAAGTTAAAGTACGTTTTTTACAAGTTAAAGCATGTCTTTTACAAGTTGAAGTACGTTTTTTACAAGTTAAAGTACGTTTTTTACAAGTGAATGTATGTTTTTAACAAGTTAAACGTATGTTTTGACAAATTAAAGTTACGTTTTGACAAGTTAAAGTAGGTTTTTTACAAGTTAAAGCACATTTTTTACAAGTTGAAGTACGTTTTTTAAAAGTTAAAGCAAGTGTTTTACAAGTTGAAGTACGTTTTTTACAAGTTGAAGTACGTTTTTTACAAGTTAAAGTTACGTTTTAACAACTTAAAGTTACGTTTTAACACATTAAAATTACATTTTGACAAGTTAAAGTACATTTTTTACAAGTTAAAGTTATGTTTTGACAAGTTAAAGTATGCTTTTTACAAGTTAAAGTACGTTGTTTACAAGTTGAAGTACGTTTTTCAAGTTAAAGTACATTCCTTACAAATTAAACCACATTTTTAACAAGTTAAAGAACGTTTTTTACAAGTGAATGTATGTTTTTAACAAGTTAAACTTATGTTTTGACAAATTAAAGTTACGTTTTGACAAGTTAAAGTAGGTTTTTTACAAGTTAAAGCACGTTTTTTACAAGTTGGAGTACGTTTTTATAAATAAAGTACATTTGTTACAAGTTAAACCACATTTTTGACAAGTTAAAGTACGTTTTTTTCAAGTTAATGTGTGTTTTTAACAATTTAAACTTACGTTTTGACAAGTTAAAGTTACGTTTTGACACATTAAAATTACATTTTGACAAGTTAAAGTACGTTTTTTAGAAGTTAAAGTTACGTTTTGACAAGTTAAATTACGTTTTTAACAAGTTAAACTTACGTTTTGACAAATTAAAGTTACGTTTTTTACAAGTTAAAGTAGGTTTTTTACAAGTTAAAGCACATTTTTACAAGTTGAAGTATGTTTTTAGAAGTTAAACTACATTAGTTAAATCACATTTTTAACAAGTTAAAGTAGGTTTTTTACAACTGAATGTATGTTTTTAATAATTTAGACTTATGTTTTGACAAATTAAACTTACGTTTTGACAAGTTAAAGTAGGTTTTTTACAAGTTAAAGTTACATTTTGACAAGTTAAAGTATGTTTTTTACAAGTTAAAGTACATTTTTTACAAGTTAAAGTACGTTTTTTACAAGTTGAAGTACGTTTCTACAAGTTAAAGTACATTTGTTACAAGTTAAACCACATTTTTGACAAGTTAAAGTACGTTTTTTCTCAAGTTAATGTGTGCTTTTAACAATTTAAACTTACGTTTTGACAAGTTAAAGTTACGTTTTGACAAGTTAAAGTATGTTTTTTACAAATTAAAGTACGTTTATTACAAGTTAAAGTACGTTTTTACAAGTTATAGTACATTTGTTATAAGTTAAACCACATTTTTGACAAGTTAAAGTACGTTTTTTCCAAGTGAATGTATGTTTTTAACAATTTCAACTTATGTTTTGACAAGTTAAAGTTACGTTTTATCAAGTAAAAGTATGTTTTTTAGAAACTAAAGTACGTTTTTTACAAGTTAAAGTAGGTTTTTACAAGTTAAAGTACATTTGTTACAAGTTAAACCACATATTTGACAAGTTAAAGTACGTTTTTTACAAGTGAATGTATGTTTTTAACAATTTAAACTTATGTTTTGACAAGTTAAAGTTACGTTTTGATAAGTTATAGTAGGTTTTTTATAAATTAAATTACGTTTTTTACAAGGTAAAGTACGTTTTTACAAGTTAAAGTACATTTATTACAAGTTAAACAACATTTTTGACAAGTTAAAGTACGTTTTTTACAAGTGAATGTATGTTTTTAACAAATTTAAACTTATGTTTTGGCAAGTTTAAGTTACGTTTTGACAAGTTAAAGTAGGTTTTTAACAAGTTAAAGTTACATTTTGACAAGTTAAAGTACGTTTTTTACAAGTTAAAGTACATTTTTTACAAGTTAAAGTACGTTTTTTACAAGTTGAAGTACGTTTCTAGAAGTTAAAGTACATTTGTTACAAGTTAAACCACATTTTTGACAAATTAATGTCCATTTTTTTCTAGTTAATGTGTGTTTTTAACAACTTAAACTTACGTTTTGACAAGTTAAAGTTACGTTTTGAAATGTTAAAGTAGGTTTTTTACAAATTAAAGTACGTTTTTTACAAGTTAAAGTCGGTTTTTTACAAGGTAAAGTTATGTATTCACAAGTTAAAGTATGTTTTTTACAAGTTAAAGTATGTTTTTTACAAGTTAAAGTACGTGTTTTACAAGTTGAAGTACATTTTTATAAGTTAATATACAATTGTTACAAGTTAAACTACATTTTTGACAAGTTAAAGTAGGTTTTTTCAAGTTAATGTGTTTTTTTAACAATTTAAACTTACGTTTTGACAAGTTAAAGTTACATTTTAACAAGTTAAAGAAGGTTTTTTACAAATTAAAGTACGTTTTTTACAAGTTAAAGTACGTTTATACAAGTTATAGTACATTTGTTACAAGTTAAACCACATTTTTGACTAGTTAAAGTACGTTTTTTACAAGTGAATGAATATTTTTAACAATTTAAACTTATGTTTTGACAAGTTAAAGTTACGTTTTAACAAGTTGATGTAGGTTTTTTACAAATTAAAGTACGTTTTTACAAGTTAAAGTACATTTGTTACAAGTTAAACCACATTTTTGACAAGTTAAAGTACGTTTTTTACAAGTGAATGTATGTTTTTAACAATTTAAACTTATGTTTTGACAATTTTAAGTTACGTTTTGACAAGTTAAAGTAGGTTTTTTACAAGTTAAAGTTACATTTTGACAAGTTAAAGTATGTTTTTTACAAGTTAAAGTACATTTTTTACAAGTTAAAGTACGTTTTTTACAAGTTGAAGTACGTTTCTACAAGTTAAAGTACATTTGTTACAAGTTAAACCACATTTTTGACAAATTAATGTACGTTTTTTTCAACTTAATGTGTGTTTTTAACAATTTAAACTTACGTATTGACAAGATAAAGTTACGTTTTGAAAAGTTAAAGTTGGTATTTTACAAATTAAAGTACATTTTTTACAAGTTAAAGTAGGTTTTTTACAAGTTAAAGTTACGTATTGACAAGTTAAAGTACATTTTTTACAAGTTAAAGTATTTTTTTACAAATTAAAGTACGTTTTTTAAAAGTTAAAGTAGGTTTTTTACAAGTTAAAGTTACGTATTGACAAGTTAAAGTACGTTTTTTTCAAGTTAAAGTACGTTTTGTACAAGTTAAAATACGTTTTTTACAAGTTGAAGTACGTTTTTACAACTTAAAGTACATTTGTTACAAGTTAAACCACATTTTTGACAAGTTAAAGTATGTTTTTTTCAAGTTAATGTGTTTTTAACAATTTAAACTTACATTTTGACAAGTTAAAGTTACGTTTTGGTAAGTTAAAGTAGGTTTTTTAAAAATTAAAGTACGTTTTTTACAAGTTATAGTACATTTGTTATAAGGTAAACCACATTTTTGACAAGTTAAAGTAAGTTTTTTACAAGTGAATGAATGTTTTTAACAATTTAAACTTATGTTTTGACAAGTTAAAGTTACGTTTTGACAAGTTAAAGTAGGTGTTTTACAAATTAAAGTACGTTTTGTACAAGTTAAAGTACGTTTTTACAAGTTAAAGTACATTTGTTACAAGTTAAACCACATTTTTGACAAGTTAAAGTACGTTTTTTACAAGCGAATGTATGTTTTTAACAATTTCAACTTATGTTTTGACAAGTTTAAGTTACGTTTTGACAAGTTAAAGTAGGTTTTTTACAACTTAACGTTACATTTTGACAAGTTAAAGTACGTTTTTTACAAGTTAAAGTACGTTTTTTACAAGTTAAAATACGTTTTTTACAAGCTGAAGTACGTTTTTATAAGTTAAAGTACAATTGTTGCAAGTTAAACCACATTTTTGACAAGTTAAAGTACGTTTTTTTCAAGTTAATGTGTGTTTTTAACAATTTAAACTTACATTTTGACAAGTTAAAGTTACATTTTAACAAGTTAAAGTAGGTTTTTTACAAATTAAAGTACGTTTTTTACAAGTTAAAGTACGTTTTTACAAGTTAAACTACATTTGTTACAAGTTAAACCACATTTTTGACAAGTTAAAGTACGTTTTTTACAAGTGATTGTATGTTTTTAACAATTTAAACTTACGTATTGACAAGTTAAAGTTACGTTTTGAAAAGTTAAAGTTGGTATTTTACAAATTAAATTACGTTTTTTACAAGTTAAAGTAGGTTTTTTACAAGTTAAAGTTACGTATTGACAAGTTAAAGTACATTTTTTACAAGTTAAAGTATGTTTTTTACAAATTAAAGTACGTTTTTTAAAAGTTAAAGTAGGTTTTTTACAAGTTAAAGTTACGTATTGACAAGTTAAAGTACGTTTTTTTCAAGTTAAAGTACGTTTTTTACAAGTTAAAATACGTTTTTTACAAGTTGAAGTACGTTTTTACAAGTTAAAGTACATTTGTTACAAGTTAAACCACATTTTTGACAAGTTAAAGTATGTTTTTTACAAATTAAAGTACGTTTTTTAAAAGTTAAAGTAGGTTTTTTACAAGTTAAAGTTACGTATTGACAAGTTAAAGTACGTTTTTTTCAAGTTAAAGTACGTTTTTTACAAGTTAAATTACGTTTTTTACAAGTTGAAGTACGTTTTTACAAGTTAAAGTTCATTTTTTACAAGTTAAACCACATTTTTGACAAGTTAAAGTACGTTTTTTTCAAGTTCATGTGTGTTTTTAACAATTTAAACTTACGTTTTGACAAGTTAAAGTTACGTTTTGACAAGTTAAAGTAGGTTTTTTACAAATTAAAGTACGTTTTGTACAAGTTAAAGTACGTTTTTACAAGTTAAAGTACATTTGTTACAAGTTAAACCACATTTTTGACAAGTTAAAGTACGTTTTTTACAAGCGAATGTATGTTTTTAACAATTTCAACTTATGTTTTGACAAGTTTAAGTTACGTTTTGACAAGTTAAAGTAGGTTTTTTACAAGTTATTGTTACATTTTGACAAGTTAAAGTACGTTTTTTACAAGTTAAAGTACGTTTTTTACAAGTTAAAATACGTTTTTTACAAGCTGAAGTACGTTTTTATAAGTTAAAGTACAATTGTTACAAGTTAAACCACATTTTTGACAAGTTAAAGTACGTTTTTTTCAAGTTAATGTGTGTTTTTAACAATTTTAACTTACATTTTGACAAGTTAAAGTTACATTTTAACAAGTTAAAGTAGGTTTTTTACAAATTAAAGTACGTCTTTTATAAGTCAAAGTACGTTTTTACAAGTTAAAGTACATTTGTTACAAGTTAAACCACATTTTTGACAAGTTAAAGTACGTTTTTTACAAGTGATTGTATGTTTTTAACAATTTAAACTTATGTTTTAATAAGTTAAAGTTACGGTTTGACAAGTTAACGTAGGTTTTTTACAAGTTAAAGTTACATTTTGAGAAGTTAAAGTACGTTTTTTACAAGTTAAAGTACGTTTTTTACAAGTTGAAGTACGTTTCTACAAGTTAAAGTACATTTGTTACAAGTTAAACCACATTTTTGACAAATTAATGTACGTGTTTTTCAAGTTAATGTGTGTTTTTAACAATTTAAGCTTACGTTTTGAAAAGTTAAAGTAGGTTTTTAACAAATTAAAGTACGTTTTTTACAAGTTAAATTAGGTTTTTTACAAGTTAAAGTTACGTATTGACAAGTTAAAGTACGTTTTTTACAAGTTAAAGTACGTTTTTTACAAATTAAAGTACGTTTTTTACAAGTTAAAGTACGTTTTTTATAAGTTAAAGTTAAGTATTGACAAGTTAAAGTACATTTTTTAGAAGTTAAAGTACGTTTTTTACAAGTTAAAATACGTTTTTAACAAGTTGATGTACGTTTTTATAAGTTAAAGTACATTTGTTACAAGTTAAACCACATTTTTGACAAGTTAAAGTAAGTTTTTTTCAAGTTAATGTGTGTTTTTAACAATTTAAACTAATGTTTTGACAAGTTAAAGTTACGTTTTGACAAGTTAAAGTTACGTTTTGACAAGTTAAAGTAGGTTTTTTACAAATTAAAGTACGTGTTTTACAAGTTGAAGTACGTTTTTATAAGTTAAAGTACATCTGTTACAAGTTAAACCACATTTTTGACAAGTTTAAGTAGGTTTTTTTCAAGTTAATTTGTGTTTTTAACAATTTAAACTTACGTTTTGACAGGTTAAAGTTACGTTTTGAAAAGTTAAAGTAGGTTTTTTACAAAATAAAGTACGTTTTTTACAAGTTAAAGTAGGTTTTTTACAATTTAAAGTTACGTACTGACACGTTAAAGAACGTTTATTACAAGTTAAAGTACGTTTTTTACAAGTTAAAATACGTTTTTTACAAGTTGAAGTACGTTTTTATAAGTTAAAGTACAATTGTTACACGTTAAACTACATTTTTGACAAGTTAAAGTACGTTTTTTTCAAGTTAACACTAGGAGAAAAAAGGCCTTTAGAAGCGACAAAAGTCGCTTCTAAAGGCCAAAAAGTCGCTTCTAATTTGGCATTAGAAGCGACATTAGAAGCGACGTTGTCGCTTCTAATGTTTCGCTTCTAAAGCCGAGTCGCTTCTAAAGTCGCTTCTAATGTTTTGAAGCGACGAAATTAGAAGCGACTAGTCGCTTCTATAGTCGCTTCTAATGGTTTAAAAACCTAAAAAAAAAGCTTACGAAAATATGGCTATTTGGGCATTAAAAGCGACATTAGAAACATTAGAAGCGACTAGTCGCTTCTAATGCCCAAACAGCAAAAAAAAAAAAATCTTGATTTTTGGTATATTAATTAAAATTGTTACTTAATAAATTAAAATTATTATTAAATATTTTTATTAATTGACAAATCTAACTACAAAATGATTTCAATAGAGATAAAATATATTAACAAACTTATTAAAAACATTATCAATACTTATTAAATCATATTAACAAAATGTATAATCAAAACTAAGAAATTGAAAAACTAAAAAATTAACTACATATAAACCAACCTCTAACAAAAAAACTAAACCAATTAAGGTAAACAAAAAAACTAAACAAAAAATTACAAACTAACGTCGTCAAAATTATCAAATTAAATTCATAATTACGTCAATGAACAACAATTAAGTTAATAAATTAACAAATTAATTAAGTTAAAACTTCACAGATTATCTAAAGGAATATAACATTTGATATTTCTAATTACCAATTAATTATACAAATTAACTAAGTTAGTAACTAATTTTACTAATTCAATTTACATACTTAAATAAATAAATTAATTAATTTCACAACCAAAACTTACCGATTGCAATGACGGGGAGAGGGCCGGAGGAGAGCTCGCCGATTCACAACCAAAACTTAATCTCCTTTGTAGGCACCAATCCCAACACTAGTAATTAACTACACATTTCATATATTCTCTAGTTACATATAATTACCATCATATATTCTGAAACACATTTACCTGGAACGAAAAAAACGACATTAAAAAAAATAACTCACCCTTAGAGATGAGCGACGCAGGCAGCAATCAAAGTCTTGGTCGGGGGCACGGCGGAGAAAATGGGAGCTGCGAATGAGGCTGCAAACGAGGCTACAAAAAACGTAAAAAATGATAACCACTAAGAAATTAACGTAAAAGATAGATAAAAGAGAACTTACCGGAGAGACACCGGCGGAGGTTGGTTAGAGGGGCGGAGGTCGGCCGGAGGCGGAGGATGGAAAAAGATGATGGGTGGAGGGGAGGAGGGGAGGGGCAGAGGAGGGTAGGGCGGAGGAAGTGGAGGGTAGAGAAAGGGGAGGGCAGAGGAAGGAGGGGAGGGTGGAGGAGAAGGAAGGAGGGAGGGCAGAGGGAAGCGCCGGAGGAGGGGAGGGCGTAGGGAAGCGCCGGAGGGGAGGGCTGGGGCGGAGGCGGAAGGGCTCGGCCAGAGGAGGGGGTGGGGAGTCGGAGATGAGAGATTTTTTTGGAGGAAGGGTGAAATGAGGGAGAAGGGAAGAGGGACGGGTGTTTTAAAGCCCTAGGGCCATTAGAAGCGACATTAGAAGCGACTAGTCGCTTCTAATGTCCTTCAAAACCAAAACGACGACGTTTTGGTAAGTGGGGGCATTAGAAGCGACTAGTCGCTTCTAATGTCGCTTCTAATGTCTCTGTAAGTGAAATTTTGGCGGAAGGGTTTTGGAGCCAAATAATTTGGGCATTAGAAGCGACATTAGAAGCGACTAGTCGCTTCTAATGCCCAATTTTCTATACTTAGTGAAATTTTGGCGGAAGGGTTTTGGAGCCAAATAATTTGGGCATTATAAGCGACATTAGAAGCGACTAGTCGCTTCTAATGCCCAATTTTCCATACTTAGTGAAATTTTGGCGGAAGAGTTTTGGAGCCAAATAATTTGGGCATCAGAAGCGACATTAGAAGCGACTAGTCGCTTCTAATGCCCAAAGATACTAAAATATTTGGCGCGGAGAGTGCGAGCCAATAATTTTGGTCTTTAGAAGCGACTTGTCGCTTCTAATATGTCGACTCGGACAATTAGAAGCGACTAGTCGCTTCTAAATGAAAAAAATTTCATTTTTCGGAAAAATTCGGGGTGTTTACGTTAGAAGCGACTAGTCGCTTCTAATGCCAAAATGTCGCTTCTAATTAGAAGCGACTAGTCGCTTCTAATTTCCCCTGTCGCTTCTAAAGGTATCTTTTGTAGTAGTGTAATGTGTTTTTTTAAAAATTTAAACTTACGTTTTGACAAGTTAAAGTTACATTTTAACAAATTAAAGAAGGTTTTTTACAAATTAAAGTACGTTTTTTACAAGTTAAAGTACGTTTATACAAGTTATAGTACATTTGTTACAAGTTAAACCACATTTTTGACAAGTTAAAGTAAGTTTTTTTACAAGTGAATGAATGTTTTTAACAATTTAAACTTATGTTTTGACAAGTTAAAGTTACGTTTTGACAAGTTAAAGTAGGTTTTTTACAAATTAAAGTACGTTTTTTACAAGTAAAAGTACGGTTTTACAAGTTAAAGTACATTTGTTACAAGTTAAACCACATTTTTGACAAGTTAAAGTACGTTTTTTACAAGTGAATGTATGTTTTTAACAATTTAAACTTATGTTTTGACAATTTTAAGTTACGTTTTGACAAGTTAAAGTAGGTTTTTTACAAGTTAAAGTTACATTTTGACAAGTTAAAGTATGTTTTTTACAAGTTAAAGTACATTTTTTACAAGTTAAAGTACGTTTTTTACAAGTTGAAGTATGTTTTGACAAGTTAAAGTTACGTTTTGACAAGTTAAAGTAGGTTTTTTACAAATTAAAGTACGTTTTTTACAAGTAAAAGTACGGTTTTACAAGTTAAAGTACATTTGTTACAAGTTAAACCACATTTTTGACAAATTAATGTACGTTTTTTTCAAGTTAATGTGTGTTTTTAACAATTTAAACTTACGTATTGACAAGTTAAAGTTACGTTTTGAAAAGTTAAAGTTGGTATTTACAAATTAAAGTACGTTTTTTACAAGTTAAAGTAGGTTTTTTACAAGTTAAAGTTACGTATTGACAAGTTAAAGTACATTTTTTACAAGTTAAAGTATGTTGTTTACAAATTAAAGTACGTTTTTTACAAGTTAAAGTAGGTTTTTTACAAGTTAAAGTTACGTATTGACAAGTTAAAGTACGTTTTTTTCAAGTTAAAGTACGTTTTTTACAAGTTAAATTACGTTTTTTACAAGTTGAAGTACGTTTTTACAAGTTAAAGTACATTTGTTACAAGTTAAACCACATTTTTGACAAGGTAAAGTACGTTTTTTTCAAGTTAATGTGTGTTTTTAACAATTTAAACTTACGTTTTGACAAGTTAAAGTTACGTTTTGACAAGTTAAAGTAGGTTTTTTACAAATTAAAGTACGTTTTTTACAAGTTATAGTACATTTGTTATAAGTTAAACCACATTTTTGACAAGTTAAAGTAAGTTTTTTACAAGTGAATGAATGTTTTTAACAATTTAAACTTATGTTTTGACAAGTTAAAGTTACGTTTTGACAAGTTAAAGTAGGTTTTTAAAAAATTAAAGTACGTTTTTTACAAGTTAAAGTACGTTTTTACAAGTTAAAGTACATTTGTTACAAGTTAAACCACATTTTTGACAAGTTAAAGTACGTTTTTTACAAGCGATTGTATGTTTTTAACAATTTCAACTTTTGTTTTGACAAGTTTAAGTTACGTTTTGACAAGTAAAAGTAGGATTTTTACAAGTTAAAGTTACATTTTGACAAGTTAAAGTACGTTTTTTACAAGTTAAAGTACGTTTTTTACAAGTTAAAATACGTTTTTTACAAGTTGAAGTACGTTTTTATAAGTTAAAGTACAATTGTTACAAGTTAAACCACATTTTTGACAAGTTAAAGTACGTTTTTTTCAAGTTAATGTGTGTTTTTAACAATTTAAATTTACGTTTTGACAAGTTAAAGTTACATTTTAACAAGTTAAAGTAGGTTTTTTACAAATTAAAGTACGTTTTTTACAAGTTAAAGTACGTTTTTACAAGTTAAAGTACATTTGTTACAAGTTAAACCACATTTTTGACAAGTTAAAGTACGTTTTTTACAAGTGATTGTATGTTTTTAACAATTTAAACTTATGTTTTAATAAGTTAAAGTTACGGTTTGACAAGTTAACGTAGGTTTTTTACAAGTTAAAGTTACATTTTGAGAAGTTAAAGTACGTTTTTTACAAGTTAAAGTACATTTTTTACAAGTTAAAGTACGTTTTTTACAAGTTGAAGTACGTTTCTACAAGTTAAAGTACATTTGTTACAAGTTAAACCACATTTTTGACAAATTAATGTACGTGTTTTTCAAGTTAATGTGTGTTTTTAACAATTTCAACTAATGTTTTGACAAGTTTAAGTTACGTTTTGACAAGTAAAAGTAGGATTTTTACAAGTTAAAGTTACTGTTGTCGCTCTTTTCCGGACAACGATTTAGGAACCCAAAACGGTTCGACCCAAGGCCGGACCAAGTGATCGCGTTCGGGTTCTAGCGTGTCAAACTCGGTATCCCGAGCCGTGCCTTAGCTGTCAATGGAATTCGTGCTGCGCAAGTATCTGAAACGCAAAGGAATCAAATGAACTATCAAAGGGAAACAGAGGGGGTGCCTCTGTTTACCTCTCCGACGCTCAACATTAGTTGGATTGAGGTGGATAAAAGGGTTTAGAGTTTGTAGGTTTAAGTTTTGAGTGAAACGAGTGAAGTCCGAGTTCAGCAGCGTTTCAGTGCTCAAGTGTTGGTTACCTGTTCTTGGGAATCGGGTCTCCCATTTATAGAGCGTGACTTGTGGTGTTTTTGAGCCGAGAATGGCTTTTGATCGACCAAGGGGGCCTGGAAACGGCCTTTGGCCGAGAGGAGCTCTTCGCCCGGTCTTCCACCGGAGGTAAGACCTTGGGCCGGCCCTTGGCCGGGTCGAGGAAGTTTCACCCGGCTTTTGGCCGGGTGAATGGCTTGGGCCGGCCCCTGGCCGGGTCAAGGAAAGGCCAGGGCCGGCCTTTGGCCGAGCGAACAGTTTGGGCCGGCCCTTGGCCGGGTCAAGAGAAGGCCAGGGCCGGCCTTCGGCCGAGGGAAAGTCTCGCCCGGCCTTTGGCCGGGCGAGTAGTTTGGGCCGGCCCTTGGCCGGGTCAAGGGAAGGCCAGGGCCGGCCTTCGGCCGAGGGGAAGTCTCGCCCGGCCTTCGGCCGGGTGAGTAGTTTGGGCCGGCCTTTGGCCGGGTCAAGAAGAGGCCGAAGGCCGCTGGGCCGCGTGGCGGGGTTGAGCCCTCTCGGAGACTCCGTCGAGCCGTCGTGCCTTTTATGCACGCAACACTAGCCCCCCGAGTTCGGCATTCGACCGGGGTTCGTGTGGTGAACTCAGATTCTCTCATCCCCGATCGTCACCCGTCGTCACCTTCTCTCTCGGTAAGTCCCCATCTTTTCATTTTATTTTATTTCTGACGTCACGCTTAGCCGCGTGGGTATGGATTCGGCCGACAACGTGTCAGGGAGTGGGACCATCGGGGAAGACCTTTTTCCCCTTCTCGAAGACCAAAACGTGGATTTGGACCTGTTTTGGGACCAATTTTCTTCTCCCGCGAGATTTTTTCCCGTGCCCCCATCTTCTTCCCCGCGCGAGAGGGCTTTTGAAATGGTGGACGGAGAGTTTTCCTCTGTTGACACGTGGCTGATCGACGGGGAGGGAACCGAGCGAACACATCCAGGGACGCCCACCGTCGGGGTGACCGGCGATCCATCTCCCGCGGATCTGGGCGGCGCGAGTCGGCAGGATCTGGGCGACAGCCTCCGGGCGGATCTGGGTTACGAGCTTCGCGCAGGCCCGAGCGGCGGTGCGTCCCACGGCGATCCGGGCGACGACCCTCGCACGGGGTTAAGCGACGTCGCGTGCTGCGTCGATCGGGGAGAAGACCTCCGCGTGGGTCTAGGCGGAGACCTCCGCGCGGAACTGGTCGTTGACGCGCGTCGCGCCGACCGGGGAGAAGACCTTCGCGCAGATCTGGGTGGAGATCCCCGCGCGGAGCTGGGCGGCGACGCATCCCGCGCCGGTCTGGGCGAGAGCCTCCGCGCGGGCCTGGGCAGAAACCTCCGCGCGGAGCGAGGTGCCAATGCGCGTCGCGTCGACCGGGAAGAAGACCTCCGCGCGGGTCTGGGCGGAGGCCTCCGCGCGGAGTTGGACGGCGGCGCATCCCGCGCCGGGATAGGCGAGAGTCCCCGCGCGGGTCTGGGCGGTGACATCCGCGCGGGGCTGGGAGGCGATGCACCCCGCGCCGGCATGGGCGAGAGCCCCCGCGTGGATCTGAACGTCGATCTCCACGCGGGGCTGGGCGGCGAGAGCCCCCGCGTGGGTCTGAGCGGCGACCTCCGTGCGGGGCTGGGCGGCGGCGCATCCCACGCTGGCTTGGGCGAGAGCCTTCGAGCGGGAATGAGCAGCGACCTTCGCGCGGATCTCGGCGTGGATCCGGGCGGCGACCTCCGCGCGGGGCTGGGCGGCGGCGCATCCCACGCTGGCTTGGGCGAGAGCCTTCGAGCGGGAATGGGCAGCGACCTTCGCGCGGGTCTCGGCGCAAATCCGGGCGGCGGCCTTCGAATGGATCCGGGCAACGACCTCAACATGGGTCTGGGTGGCGATCTCCTCGCGGGCCCGGGCGGCGGCACACCTATTGAAGACAATGTCGGCGCCGAGGGTTGCGACGAGTCGCCCGACCACTGTCTTCGTCCGGTCATTCCCGCCACTTCGACCGCGAGGGAGGAGAGACGCGCGATGTCGTTCCCGGTTAGGGAGTCGGTGATTCGGGTCGGCTTTGATTGTTCCGGGGTCGACTTCCCGAGCTCTCTCTCTTTAGCCAACTTCTCGAGTCTGAGGCGGAAGTTTAGCATCCCAGGCTCCGTCTCGTTGTTACGACCATTGCCTGACGACCTCCCGAGTCGCCCGCGTTTGGGATTTGCGGCCGTTCACGAGGCGAGTCTCCGAGGAGGTTTACGATTGCCTTTCCAACCCGTAATTCAAGATCTGCTGGTTCGGTTGGGTGTTCACGCGTCTCAGATGTCCCCGCTCTTCTACCGAGTTGTGGCGGCGTGCCACATGATGCTTTATCGGGCACGAAGTCGCAATGTGACAGCCGATGAGATTCGGAACCTTGTCTCCGTCCATGGTGTGTCTGGGAAGCCGGGTTTTTATAAAGTTCAAAATCGGCGGCGATTTCCCATTCTCACCAAGTTGACCACCAAACATCGATATCCCTGGGTATGGGTTTCTGAATCTGCCTTTGGAAAAGCACCTTTGACCTTTGGCCCCGTTGCTGACTTTCCAGCAGACCGCGATACTGAAGATTTCGAACTCGCACTCGTAATTGGGGCCATCCCAGACTCGAGACGGCAAGGGCTTCTCTTTGAGTCAGCTGATCTTATGGCGACTACTGGATGGTTCGTTCCTGATTCGGAGGCGATCTTCGATCCCGCCTCGGCTGAGGAACCTGCTGGAAGCATCGAACTTGAGGCGACGGATCTCCCCTCACCTCCCGACTCGGGGGGTATTGACCTCACGCCTGATTATGTAGGTATTGTCCTTTTAACATCGTTCCTATTTTATGACCCTTGTTTTGCTTTCCTTTCGTTTCAGATACGATGGCTCGCAATCGTCCACGTGCATGCGTTCCGAGGGGTGAACCTACTGCTGAGGCCGTGGCCGCCGCACGTCTGCGAGTTGAGGCCCGACGTGGGAGGTCTCCGATCCGGGTTGGGGCCGAAGTGGGCTCTTCAAACAAACGGCCGGCTCCTCCTGCCTCTTCTTTTGAGTCGCCTGGCTGCAAACGTGCCCACACCTCAAGTGCGTCGGGTAGCATGGACTCTTCGCTCATGAAGGAAGCCGCAATGTTGCGAGGTCAATGTTCACGGGGCATCCTTGATTCCCCTTTGCGGGAATTCAAAAGCCTCTTGACGACCGGGGATCTCGATTACTTTCAGAACGGGATTAGCGACGCTCGTAAGGTAGTTACTACTCTTTCTTGGCATTGCGTTGTTCGTTTCCCGCTTCTTTTTGTTTACACATGCGTATGCTCTTTCGCTGCTCGTTCTGTCAGATGCTTGCTCGACAGGAACGGGGTGACGCGATCCTCCGGGATCTGCTGCGAAGAATGCAGGTTATGAAGAAAGACGCCGAGAAGATGGCAGCCGACCATGCTGCCGCTCTAGCTGAGGTTCGTCCCGTTCGGGACTTCCACATCCTGGAGGGAGAGCTACGGAAGGTCCGTGCGGAGTTGGAGGCTGAAAGGTTGCTGCGAGCAGAGGATCGTAAATCCCGAGAGAAAGCGGAACAAGCGGCAGACACCTTCCTTGGTGAGACGAAGAAGCTCCAAGTAGCGCTCTCGGGTCGGGACGAGGAGTTGAAGATCGTGCACGCTCAACTTATGACAAGTGAGATTTCTCGCGTCAAAGCCGAGAGGGAAAGGGACTCCCTTCTCCTCGAGATGCAGTCCCTTATCGAAGAAAAAGACGATGCCGTGAAGTCGAAAGCCGACTTGGAGGACGACTGGGATCTAGCCTTGGAGGAAGCACGCCATGCGGCCGCGGTGCGGGTTCGTGATGCCGTCGCGAAAGAGAATGTGACCCGGGGGGTCACGTTTTCTTTCTTCGAGGCGATGTTCCCTACGCTGGATCCCCGGTTGGATGGCGTGCCACTTGGGGCTCCTTCAGAAGTTGCCCAATCCACGAACCGTCCTCCCGACGGAGAGACCACCGACGGATCCGGAGCTCTCAACGATGAGGAACAAGTAGATTTTGGCTCTGAATGATTGTTTCATTCTTTTTTTGATTTCTTTCGCGCATGTGTTTAGCGCTTGCTTCCCCTTACGTGTTTTCTTTCCGGATATCTTCGTTGGATTTTGGATTTTATTTGATACGAGAACCTTCCTTTGATGTCTGTTTAGTCATAATGTGATAGTGTTTTGAGTCCATGCCTTTTGGTGGGAAACATACAGCCACTTGGCATCCTGGTTATCCGGTGCGCGGATGTTGGCCTTTTAGTGAGATTTGCGAGACTTGCTGCCTGTCGGCGTGCGAGTGCGCAGTCTTATGCCATCCGGTGCGCGGATGTTGACCCTTTAGCGGGTTTTGCGAGACTCGCTGCCTGTCGGCGCGCGAGTGCGCAGTCTTATGCCATCCGGTGCGCGGATGTTGACCCTTTAGCGGGTTTTGTGAGACTCGCTGCCTGTCGGCGCGCGAGTGCGCAGTCTTATGCCATCCGGTGCGCGGATGTTGACCCTTTTAATGGGTTTTGCGAGTACGCGGTCGCTTGACGTGAACCGGGTTATGTGAGGACCTGTACTATGTCGTAGCCCCCCGAGTTTATTTAGAAACTTGCGAAGGTTATAAATAAATTGATGTGAAGCGCATTTTTTATTCATTGTCAAGAAAAATGTTACACTTTACGGGTCATGGACCATGCGTACAATGAATTTAAACTGCAAAAATAATAAAACGGGTCGCCCACTAATTGACGCCTACTGATAATATTGTCTCAAGTGCTCGGCATTCCACGGGTGGGTGAAGACGAGACCTTCGAGATTTTCCAACTCGTAAGTGCCGTTATGAGTGGCTTGACGTATCCGATATGGACCTTCCCAGGTGGGTCCCAGAACTCCGTCTCCCGGGATTTGTGTGTTTTGGAAAACCTTTCTGAGAACAAGGCTTCCGTTTGCGAATTTCCTTATCTTGACTCTCGAGTTGTAATACTTTTCCACCTTCCTTTTTTGTTCAGTTAGACGTGACAACGCGCCCATCCTCTTTTCGTCGATGAGATCTAATTCCATCCTTATTGCCTCGTCGTTTCGATCGCCGTCGTAATCGATAACCCGACAAGTGGGGATACTTGTCTCTATAGGTATTACGGCCTCAACGCCAAATGCTAACGCAAATGGAGTTTCGCCGGTAGCGTTGCGCGCCGTGGTCCTATATGCCCACAGGACTGTTGGTAATTCTTCCGCCCAGGCTCCTTTTTTCGCTTCTAGTCTTTTCTTCAAGTTTTCTTTGATTGTCTTGTTGACTGCTTCGACTTGACCATTAGCCTGAGGGTGTCGAGGTGACGAATAAGTCTTTTGGATCCCCAATTGTTCACACAATTCCCGAAGGCGTGCGTTATCAAATTGTTTCCCATTGTCGGTGACGATCGACTCTGGAATCCCAAAGCGACATATTATATTTTTCCACATGAAACTTGTTGTGTTTGCCTCGGTGATCTTGGCGAGTGGTTCTGCTTCTACCCACTTTGTAAAGTAATCCACTGCCACGATTGCGAATTTGTACTGTCTCGGGGCTGTAGGTAATTCCCCGATGAGGTCGACCCCCCATTTGGCGAAAGGTCGGGGTACGATGACCGGGCATAAAGGCGCCGGAGGCTGTCTTGGCACGTGTGCAAATCTCTGGCACTTGTCGCATTTCTTGGCCCACAAGTGAGCGTCCCTTTTCATGGTTGGCCAAAAATACCCCGCTCGGAGTAACTTCAAGGCCAATGACTGTCCGGCCGAATGGTTCCCGCAAACCCCTTCGTGTACTTCACGCAATGCTCTTTTCGCTTCATCTTCGGATAAACACCGGAGCAGCGGCATTGAGTATCCTCGTTTGTAGAGTGTCTGCTCTCTCAGCACGTATTTGGATGCCAAATTCTTCAGTCTTCGGGTCTCTTCTCTCCCTTCGGGGGTCTCCCCCTCTCGTAGGTATTTTAGAAGCGGCGTCATCCACGTTGTGTGTGGTGTCTGTTCGATTGTTCCCACGTCATTTCTGGAGATACATGGCCTCGTCAGTTTTTCTATGAGGACATTGTCAATCCCCCCTTCATCTATCCCAGATGCCAAACGGGCTAGAGCATCGGCGTGGACGTTTTTTTCTCTGGGAATCTGAATTATTTCGAACCACAGGAATGATTCTAGTAGTTTTATAACCTTGGCGCGGTATGCCATCATGCTTGGCTCCTTAGCACCATATTCCCCTTTGACTTGGTTGACCACCAATTGCGAGTCGCAATGGATACGCAATTTTTCAGCGCCGAGTTTTTCTGCTAACTCCAAACCTATGATCAGGGCCTCGTACTCGGCCTCGTTGTTCGAGGCATTGAACTCGAATCGCATGGCATACTTGATTTCTTCCCTATCGGGGTTCGTAAGTATAATGCCAGCGCCAGCGCCTTGGGCGTTCGACGCACCATCGACGTGTAGCTCCCATGACAGGCCTTCCGGGATCATTGGTCTTTTCGCGGTCGTGTCGTTTCTCTTTTTCCCGAGAACATCTACATCATCCCCTATCGAGGAGGACCCTGTAAATTCAGCCACAAAATCGGCCAAAGCTTGACCCTTGATGGCGGTTCTTGGTTGGAAATCTATTCCGTATTCTCCCAGTTCTTGAGACCATATGGCCATCCGGGAGGATGTGGCTTTTTGTAACGCCCTTTCTATGGGGTACTTTGTACGTACGATGATGGGGTGAGATTGGAAGTAGGGTCGAAGCTTCCTCGCGCCTGTGACTAAGGCCAAAGCCATCTTTTCGATCTCCGGATATCTGGTTTCGGCGTCGAGGAGCGCCTTGCTCGAATAGTAAATTGGCCATTGAATCTTATTTTCCTCACGCACCAACACCGTGCTTACTGCCCTTTCGGTCACTGCGAGATATACGAACAACTTTTCCCCTTCGTTGGGCTTTGCCAAGAACGGCGGAGAACTGAAATAGGCTTTCAGTTCGCGGAAGGCAAGTTCGCACTCCTCTGTCCAAACAAATCCATCAACCTTTTTCAAGGCCTTGAAGAACGGTTGGCAACGATCCGTTGCCTTTGACACGAATCGTGATAATGCTGCAACCCTACCTGTTAAGCTTTGTACCTCTTTGATTTTGGTAGGGGACTTCATATTCAGGATTGCTTCGATTTTTTCGGGGTTGGCCTCTATCCCCCTGCTGCTCACCATATAACCCAGAAATTTTCCGGATTCGACCCCGAAGGCGCACTTATTTGGGTTAAGCTTCATTCTATAACGTCGCAGGATGGAAAACATATTCCTGAGATCTCCGATATGATCGTCGGCCTTTAAACTTTTGACCAACATATCGTCGACGTAGACCTCCATTGTTTTCCCAATTTGGTCGGCAAACATGCGGTTCACCAATCGTTGGTACGTAGCTCCTGCATTTTTGAGGCCAAAAGGCATGACCTTATAGCAATATAGCCCCCGGTCGGTGACGAAAGTGGTTTTTATCTGATCTGGACCATGCATGCGGATCTGATTGTAACCAGAATAGGCATCCATGAAGCTTAACAATTCATGACCAGCGGTGGCGTCAACAAGTTGTTCGATTCTGGGCAATGGAAAACTGTCTTTCGGACAAGCCTTGTTGAGATCCTTGTAATCGATGCAAATCCGCCATTTGCCGTTCGCTTTTTTCACCATAACCACGTTAGAAACCCATCTGGGATATTCTGCCTCCCTTATGAATCCTGCTGCGAGGAGTTTATCAACTTCCTCGCCTATGGCTTGGTATTTTTCCCCACTGAACGCTCTCCTGGGCTGTATTCTCCCAGTTATCCTTTGATCGTCATTCAAACGGTGAACCATGATCTCGGGGTCGATTCCGGGCATGTCAGCATGGGTCCATGCGAAAATGTCCTTGTACTCTCGGAGGAATGTCGTTAGTAGGAGTTGCCTCTCTGATGAGAGTTGTGCACCTATTTTGACGACTTGATCGGGTTTGGATTGATCCAATATAACAGTCACGAGGTCGCTCGTTGTTCCCATCTTTCGTCTTTCGACTTCGTCCCTCTGATCCAACTCTCCGAAAGTGCCTTCAGTTTCTCCATCGCTCGACAAATCCGAGGAGATGGTATTGACCATCTTCCCTTTTCCTTTCCCGTCTACCCCCTGAATGTAACACATTCTGGCCATGGATTGATCCCCGGCCATGACGGCTATCCCCTTATCTGTCGGGAACTTCAACATCAGATGATAGGTTGAGGTTATGGCCTTTAGTCTGTTGAGAGTCGGATGGCCAATTATGATGTTGTAAGCCGATGGCTGGTCGACCACGAGAAATGACACAATGTGAGTGGCCTCGAGCCCTCCCAGCGTCCCAAAAGTGACGGGGAGGTCGATGATACCCTCAGTCATCACTCTCTCGCCAGAGAATCCAAAGAGTGGGGTCGCCACCGGAGTCGGCTTTAATCCGGTCAACTTCATCCTGTCCAAAGCTGACTTGAAAATTATGTCGGCGGAACTTCCGTTATCGATGAGAATTCGACGGACAAGATTGTTTGCTATTGGGGCCGAAACCACTATTGCGTCGTTATGGGGATGCATGATCCTTGTCGCTTCTTGACCTGTGAAGAACATGGATTCGAACTCATTCGGAGGCGGAGTCACATAGGTGTGGTTTATGTGATGCACCGCTGTTGACTGGGATGTTTCGCGGGCGTATCGTTTCCTTTGGGCGCACGAGTCCCCACATTCCGGACCGCCCAGGATGGAACCCACAATATGCAATTGCGAATTATCTGGTTCTCGAGCTGTCACTTGATCGGTTACAGTGATCGTGGCGGGACCTTTCCTTTCTTGATGTCCTCGCTCACCCGCCGATGCTGTAGCCCCCAGGGTTCGGAGCACGTATTCTTTCAACTTCCCATCTTGTATGAGAGCCTCAATTTGTCTTTTGAGTTGATAGCATTCCGAAGTTAGGTGACCGTGATCCTGGTGGTATTCACAGAACTTGCTACGATCTCGCTTTGCCGGATCTTTCGTCAGCGGAGCTGGGCTACCCAATTTGTCGCGATGTAACGCCAAGATTCGCTCTTGGGGGGTGTTCAGCGGAGTGAAGGATGAAAACTTTCGGAAATTGTCCGGACGTGGTGGTCTAATCCCTGAGAAAGGTCGATCGTCGAGACTTTGTTGTCCCCTATTCCTCCTCTTTCGAGGATCGGCATATTCCTTCTCATGGTCCCCTAGCCGGCGACCAAGCTGCCCATTGGTCTTCCGACCGTCCCGGCCTTCCAGGTAATCTTCTACTCCCATAAACGTGCGAGCGCGCGTCATTAGCTCCGCCATGTCCCTTGGGACCTTCCCGACGATTGACTTCAGGAAGTCACTCGTGCGAATTCCTTCAGTGATTGCCGTGATCGCATCCCTATCATCGAAGCCTTCCACCTTATGCGATTCTTCAGTGAAACGGGCCAGATACTGTCTCAAGGTTTCATCCCGGCCCTGCCTGATTGACAGGAGATGAGTTTTGGATTTCTTCTGCATCACGAGAGTGGCGAAGCGAGCGAGGAAAGTTTCTTTCAAAATCTTGAAAGAAATAATGCTCCCTGGCTTCAAGCTTCTGAACCACTCAAATCCTGTTCCGGAAAGGGTCAAACTAAATGCCTGACACAGCGTTGCATCTGACTGCCCCTGCATTGTCATCCATGTTTCATAATGTTGGATATGAAAATGAGGGTCTGTGCGCCCATCGTATGGAGGAATGGAGGGCAACTTGAAATTTCCTCCGCAGGATTGTGCCAAAATCTGAGCGGAGAAGGGGGAGTATGATTCTTCGGCCCCTCCGTAGGGTCGTGGCTTTCCCGACTCTCTCATCTCGATTATCTGGTTCTGGAGACTTTGTATCATTGTTACCATATCGAGTCCGTCTGCGGGGTTGGCCATTGGAGCCAAAGGAGTCACGTGGTGTCGCTCGTTGGATGCCTGATCGGCCGCATTAGTCCTTGGACGGCCAAGCGTAACGGCTGGCAACACCTCTCTCTGAGAATTCAACCTCTGTCGGAGGTCTTCGCCCCGAGAGTTTCTCTGAGCCGTGAGATGTTCCCTAAGATCCATGTCAGGAATCCGACGAAACGAATCCGGCCGGCGTCGAAATGTCTTTCGAGTCCCTCGACTATCTGCCCCTTCATCCCGCCGTGCACTCCTATGTTCGAGCCGCGATCGCGACCGACCGCCCCGAGAGTTTGCAGATGGAGTGCCTCTGAATTGCGGACCTGTTGATCGATTCGGTGGGGGTTGATGTGAGGGTGGTCTTACCTCCGCTTCTTGATCGGGGAGAGGAGTTACCTCGCCAGTCCGAGATTCCCCCACATATTCGGGATCGGAACCATCTCGGAATGAACTCCTGTCAATATCGTAACCAAGGAGATCGGCTATGAGTGTATTATCCACTCCCGGCCGATCCAGAATTTCGGCAAGTCGTCTAGCTGTATCCTCTCGGAGAGCAATGTTTGGATCAGCCCTCGAGCCATGGGACCCATTCTCGTTCTCACGAGGCTGACTCCCGAGTCGATGGGAAAGGCTTCGAAGGCCATATCTGGCGTTCGTCGCCCGAGTGCCGGTAGATGCAATAGGAATCTGACTCATCCTCTCGGAGATTGTTCGATGGGGAAACAAAAACTGGTTTCGTCGAGACTTCCCCCTTCTTCTAGCGCCAAAATGTTGTCGCTCTTTTCCGGACAACGATTTAGGAACCCAAAACGGTTCGACCCAAGGCCGGACCAAGTGATCGCGTTCGGGTTCTAGCGTGTCAAACTCGGTATCCCGAGCCGTGCCTTAGCTGTCAATGGAATTCGTGCTGCGCAAGTATCTGAAACGCAAAGGAATCAAATGAACTATCAAAGGGAAACAGAGGGGGTGCCTCTGTTTACCTCTCCGACGCTCAACATTAGTTGGATTGAGGTGGATAAAAGGGTTTAGAGTTTGTAGGTTTAAGTTTTGAGTGAAACGAGTGAAGTCCGAGTTCAGCAGCGTTTCAGTGCTCAAGTGTTGGTTACCTGTTCTTGGGAATCGGGTCTCCCATTTATAGAGCGTGACTTGTGGTGTTTTTGAGCCGAGAATGGCTTTTGATCGGCCAAGGGGGCCTGGAAACGGCCTTTGGCCGAGAGGAGCTCTTCGCCCGGTCTTCCACCGGAGGTAAGACCTTGGGCCGGCCCTTGGCCGGGTCGAGGAAGTTTCACCCGGCTTTTGGCCGGGTGAATGGCTTGGGCCGGCCCCTGGCCGGGTCAAGGAAAGGCCAGGGCCGGCCTTTGGCCGAGCGAACAGTTTGGGCCGGCCCTTGGCCGGGTCAAGAGAAGGCCAGGGCCGGCCTTCGGCCGAGGGAAAGTCTCGCCCGGCCTTTGGCCGGGCGAGTAGTTTGGGCCGGCCCTTGGCCGGGTCAAGGGAAGGCCAGGGCCGGCCTTCGGCCGAGGGGAAGTCTCGCCCGGCCTTCGGCCGGGTGAGTAGTTTGGGCCGGCCTTTGGCCGGGTCAAGAAGAGGCCGAAGGCCGCTGGGCCGCGTGGCGGGGTTGAGCCCTCTCGGAGACTCCGTCGAGCCGTCGTGCCTTTTATGCACGCAACAGTTACATTTTGACAAGTTAAAGTACGTTTTTTACAAGTTAAAGTACGTTTTTTACAAGTTAAAATACGTTTTTTACAAGTTGAAGTACGTTTTTATAAGTTAAAGTACAAATGTTACAAGTTAAACCACATTTTTGACAAGTTAAAGTACGTTTTTTTTTAAGTTAATGTGTGTTTTTAACAATTTAAATTTACGTTTTGACAAGTTAAAGTTACATTTTAACAAGTTAAAGTAGGTTTTTTACAAATTAAAGTACGTTTTTTACAAGTTAAAGTACGTTTTTACAAGTTAAAGTACATTTGTTACAAGTTAAACCACATTTTTGACAAGTTAAAGTACGTTTTTTACAAGTGATTGTATGTTTTTAACAATTTAAACTTATGTTTTAATAAGTTAAAGTTACGGTTTGACAAGTTAACGTAGGTTTTTTACAAGTTAAAGTTACATTTCGAGAAGTTAAAGTACGTTTTTTACAAGTTAAAGTACATTTTTTACAAGTTAAAGTACGTTTTTTACAAGTTGAAGTACGTTTCTACAAGTTAAAGTACATTTGTTACAAGTTAAACCACATTTTTGACAAATTAATGTACGTGTTTTTCAAGTTAATGTGTGTTTTTAACAACTTAAGCTTACGTTTTGAAAAGTTAAAGTAGGTTTTTAACAAATTAAAGTACGTTTTTTACAAGTTAAATTAGGTTTTTTACAAGTTAAAGTTACGTATTGACAAGTTAAAGTACGTTTTTTACAAGTTAAAGTACGTTTTTTACAAGTTAAAGTACGTTTTTTACAAATTAATGTACGTTTTTTACAAGTTAAAGTACGTTTTTTATAAGTTAAAGTTAAGTATTGACAAGTTAAAGTACATTTTTTAGAAGTTAAAGTACGTTTTTTACAAGTTAAAATACGTTTTTAACAAGTTGATGTACGTTTTTATAAGTTAAAGTACATTTGTTACAAGTTAAACCACATTTTTGACAAGTTAAAGTAAGTTTTTTTCAAGTTAATGTGTGTTTTTAACAATTTAAACTAATGTTTTAACAATTTAAACTTACGTTTTGACAAGTTAAAGTTACGTTTTGAAAAGTTAAAGTAGGTTTTTTACAAAGTAAAGTACGTTTTTTACAAGCTAAAGTACGTTTTTCCAAGTTATAGTACATTTGTTATAAGTTAAACCAAATTTTTGACAAGTTAAAGTACGTTTTTTACAAGTGAATGTATGTTTTTAACAATTTAAACTAATGTTTTGACAAGTTAAAGTTACGTTTTGATAAGTTAAAGTAGGTTTTTTACAAATAAAAGTACGTTTTTTACAAGTTAAAGTACGTTTTTACAAGTTAAAGTACATTTGTTATAAGTTAAACCACATTTTTGACAAGTTAAAGTACGTTTTTTACAAGTGAATGTATGTTTTTAACAATTTAAACTTATGTTTTGACAAGTTAAAGTTACGTTTTGACAAGTTAAAATAGGTTTTTTACAAATTAAAGTACGTTTTTTACAAGTTAAAGTACGTTTTTACAAGTTAAAGTACATTTGTTACAAGTTAAACCACGTTATTGACAAGTTAAACCACATTTTTGACAAATTAATGTACGTTTTTTTCAAGTTAATGTGTGTTTTAACAATTTAAACTTACGTTTTGACAAGTTAAAGTTAGGTTTTGAAAAGTTAAAGTAGGTTTTTTAAAAATTAAAGTAAGTTTTTTACAAGTTAAAGTCGGTTTTTTACAAGTTAAAGTTATGTATTGATAAGTTAAAGTACGTTTTTTACAAGTTGAAGTACGTTTTTATAAGTTAAAGTACATTTGTTACAAGTGAAACCACATTTTTGACAAGTTAAACTATGTTTGTTACAAGTGAATGTATGTTTTTAACAATTTAAACTTATGTTTTGACAAGTTTAAGTTACATTTTGACAAGTTAAAGTAGGTTTTTTACAAGTTAAAATTACATTTTGACAAGTTAGAGTACGTTTTTTACAAGTTAAAGTACATTTTTTACAAGTTAAAGTACGTTTTTTACAAGTTGAAATACGTTTCTACAAGTTAAAGTACATTTATTACAAGTTAAACCACATTTTTGACAAATTAATTTTTTTCAAGTTAATGTGTGTTTTTAACAATTTAAACTTACGTTTTGACAAGTTAAAGTTAGGTTTTGAAAAGTTAAAGTAGGTTTTTTACAAATTAAAGTACGTTTTTTACAAGTTAAAGTCGGTTTTTTACAAGTTAAAGTTATGTATTGACAAGTTAAAGTACGTTTTTTACAAGTTGAAGTACGTTTTTATAAGTTAAAGTACATTTGTTACAAGTTAAACCACATTTTTGACAAGTTAAAGTACGTTTTTTTCAAGTTAATGTGTGTTTTTAACAATGTAAACTTACGTTTTGACAAGTTAAAGTTACGTTTTGACAAGTTAAAGTACGTTTTTTACAAGTTAAAGTACGTTTTTTACAAGTTGAAGAACGTTTCTACAAGATAATACACATTTGTTACAAGTAAAACAACATTTTTGACAAGTTAAAGTACGTTTTTTTCAAGTTAATTTGTGTTTTTAACAATTTAAACTTACGTTTTGACAAGTTAAAGTTACGTTTTGAAAAGTTAAAGTAGGTTTTTTACAAATTAAAGTACGTTTTTTACAAGCTAAAGTACGTTTTTCCAAGTTATAGTACATTTGTTAGAAGTTAAACCAAATTTTTGACAAGTTAAAGTACGTTTTTTACAAGTGAATGTATGTTTTTAACAATTTAAACTAATGTTTTGACAAGTTAAAGTTACGTTTTGATAAGTTAAAGTAGGTTTTTTACAAATAAAAGTACGTTTTTTACAAGTTAAAGTACGTTTTTACAAGTTAAAGTACATTTGTTATAAGTTAAACCACATTTTTGACAAGTTAAAGTACGTTTTTTACAAGTGAATGTATGTTTTTAACAATTTAAACTTATGTTTTGACAAGTTAAAATAGGTTTTTTACAAATTAAAGTCGTTTTTTACAAGTTAAAGTACGTTTTTACAAGTTAAAGTACATTTGTTACAAGTTAAACCACATTTTTGACAAGTTAAACCACATTTTTGACAAATTAATGTACGTTTTTTTCAAGTTAATGTGTGTTTTAACAATTTAAACTTACGTTTTGACAAGTTAAAGTTAGGTTTTGAAAAGTTAAAGTAGGTTTTTTAAAAATTAAAGTAAGTTTTTTACAAGTTAAAGTCGGTTTTTTACAAGTTAAAGTTATGTATTGATAAGTTAAAGTACGTTTTTTACAAGTTGAAGTACGTTTTTATAAGTTAAAGTACATTTGTTACAAGTGAAACCACATTTTTGACAAGTTAAAGTACGTTTTTTTCAAGTTAATGTGTGTTTTTAACAATGTAAACTTACGTTTTGACATGTTAAAGTTACGTTTTGACAAGTTAAAGTACGTTTTTTACAAGTTAAAGTACGTTTTTTACAAGTTAAAGTACGTTTTTACAAGTTATAGTACATTTGTTATAAGTTAAACCAAATTTTTGACAAGTTAAAGTACGTTTTTTACAAGTGAATGTATGTTTTTAACAATTTAAACTTATGTTTTGACAAGTTAAAGTTACGTTTTGACAAGTTAAAGTAGGTTTTTTACAAATTAAAGTACGTGTTTTACAAGTTGAAGTACGTTTTTATAAGTTAAAGTACATCTGTTACAAGTTAAACCACATTTTTAACAAGTTAAAGTAGGTTTTTTTCAAGTTAATGTGTGTTTTTAACAATTTAAACTTACGTTTTGACAGGTTAAAGTTACGTTTTGAAAAGTTAAAGTAGGTTTTTTACAATTTAAAGTTACGTATTGACACGTTAAAGAACGTTTATTACAAGTTAAAGTACGTTTTTTACAAGTTAAAATACGTTTTTTACAAGTTAAAGTACGTTTTTATAAGTTAAAGTACAATTGTTACAAGTTAAACTACATTTTTGACAAGTTAAAGTACGTTTTTTTCAAGTTAATGTGTTTTTTTAACAATTTAAACTTACGTTTTGACAAGTTAAAGTTACATTTTAACAAGTTAAAGAAGGTTTTTTACAAATTAAAGTACGTTTTTTACAAGTTAAAGTACGTTTATACAAGTTATAGTACATTTGTTACAAGTTAAACCACATTTTTGACAAGTTAAATTAAGTTTTTTTACAAGTGAATGAATGTTTTTAACAATTTAAACTTATGTTTTGACAAGTTAAAGTTACGTTTTGACAAGTTAAAGTAGGTTTTTAAAAAATTAAAGTACGTTTTTTACAAGTTAAAGTACGTTTTTACAAGTTAAAGTACATTTGTTACAAGTTAAACCACATTTTTGACAAGTTAAAGTACGTTTTTTACAAGCGATTGTATGTTTTTAACAATTTCAACTTATGTTTTGACAAGTTTAAGTTACGTTTTGACAAGTAAAAGTAGGATTTTTACAAGTTAAAGTTACATTTTGACAAGTTAAAGTACATTTTTTACAAGTTAAAGTACGTTTTTTACAAGTTAAAATACGTTTTTTACAAGTTGAAGTACGTTTTTATAAGTTAAAGTACAATTGTTACAAGTTAAACCACATTTTTGACAAGTTAAAGTACGTTTTTTTTAAGTTAATGTGTGTTTTTAACAATTTAAATTTACGTTTTGACAAGTTAAAGTTACATTTTAACAAGTTAAAGTAGGTTTTTTACAAATTAAAGTACGTTTTTTACAAGTTAAAGTACGTTTTTACAAGTTAAAGTACATTTGTTACAAGTTAAACCACATTTTTGACAAGTTAAAGTACGTTTTTTACAAGTGATTGTATGTTTTTAACAATTTAAACTTATGTTTTAATAAGTTAAAGTTACGGTTTGACAAGTTAACGTAGGTTTTTTACAAGTTAAAGTTACATTTTGATAAGTTAAAGTACGTTTTTTACAAGTTGAAGTACGTTTTTATAAGTTAAAGTACATTTGTTACAAGTGAAACCACATTTTTGACAAGTTAAACTATGTTTGTTACAAGTGAATGTATGTTTTTAACAATTTAAACTTATGTTTTGACAAGTTTAAGTTACATTTTGACAAGTTAAAGTAGGTTTTTTACAAGTTAAAATTACATTTTGACAAGTTAGAGTACGTTTTTTACAAGTTAAAGTACATTTTTTACAAGTTAAAGTACGTTTTTTACAAGTTGAAATACGTTTCTACAAGTTAAAGTACATTTATTACAAGTTAAACCACATTTTTGACAAATTAATTTTTTTCAAGTTAATGTGTGTTTTTAACAATTTAAACTTACGTTTTGACAAGTTAAAGTTAGGTTTTGAAAAGTTAAAGTAGGTTTTTTAAAAATTAAAGTACGTTTTTTACAAGTTAAAGTCGGTTTTTTACAAGTTAAAGTTATGTATTGACAAGTTAAAGTACGTTTTTTACAAGTTGAAGTACGTTTTTATAAGTTAAAGTACATTTGTTACAAGTTAAACCACATTTTTGACAAGTTAAAGTACGTTTTTTTCAAGTTAATGTGTGTTTTTAACAATGTAAACTTACGTTTTGACAAGTTAAAGTTACGTTTTGACAAGTTAAAGTACGTTTTTTACAAGTTAAAGTACGTTTTTTACAAGTTGAAGAACGTTTCTACAAGATAATACACATTTGTTACAAGTAAAACAACATTTTTGACAACTTAAAGTACGTTTTTTTCAAGTTAATTTGTGTTTTTAACAATTTAAACTTACGTTTTGACAAGTTAAAGTTACGTTTTCAAAAGTTAAAGTAGGTTTTTTACAAATTAAAGTACGTTTTTTACAAGCTAAAGTACGTTTTTCCAAGTTATAGTACATTTGTTAGAAGTTAAACCAAATTTTTGACAAGTTAAAGTACGTTTTTTACAAGTGAATGTATGTTTTTAACAATTTAAACTAATGTTTTGACAAGTTAAAGTTACGTTTTGATAAGTTAAAGTAGGTTTTTTACAAATAAAAGTACGTTTTTTACAAGTTAAAGTACATTTTTACAAGTTAAAGTACATTTGTTATAAGTTAAACCACATTTTTGACAAGTTAAAGTACGTTTTTTACAAGTGAATGTATGTTTTTAACAATTTAAACTTATGTTTTGACAAGTTAAAGTTACGTTTTGACAAGTTAAAATAGGTTTTTTACAAATTAAAGTCGTTTTTTACAAGTTAAAGTACGTTTTTACAAGTTAAAGTACATTTGTTACAAGTTAAACCACATTTTTGACAAGTTAAACCACATTTTTGACAAATTAATGTACGTTTTTTTCAAGTTAATGTGTGTTTTAACAATTTAAACTTACGTTTTGACAAGTTAAAGTTAGGTTTTGAAAAGTTAAAGTAGGTTTTTTAAAAATTAAAGTAAGTTTTTTACAAGTTAAAGTCGGTTTTTTACAAGTTAAAGTTATGTATTGATAAGTTAAAGTACGTTTTTTACAAGTTGAAGTACGTTTTTATAAGTTAAAGTACATTTGTTACAAGTGAAACCACATTTTTGACAAGTTAAAGTACGTTTTTTTCAAGTTAATGTGTGTTTTTAACAATGTAAACTTACGTTTTGACATGTTAAAGTTACGTTTTGACAAGTTAAAGTATTTTTTTTACAAGTTAAAGTACGTTTTTTACAAGTTAAAGTACGTTTTTACAAGTTATAGTACATTTGTTATAAGTTAAACCAAATTTTTGACAAGTTAAAGTACTTTTTTTACAAGTGAATGTATGTTTTTAACAATTTAAACTTATGTTTTGACAAGTTAAAGTTACGTTTTGACAAGTTAAAGTAGGTTTTTTACAAATTAAAGTACGTGTTTTACAAGTTGAAGTACGTTTTTATAAGTTAAAGTACATCTGTTACAAGTTAAACCACATTTTTAACAAGTTAAAGTAGGTTTTTTTCAAGTTAATTTGTGTTTTTAACAATTTAAACTTACGTTTTGACAGGTTAAAGTTACGTTTTGAAAAGTTAAAGTAGGTTTTTTACAATTTAAAGTTACGTATTGACACGTTAAAGAACGTTTATTACAAGTTAAAGTACGTTTTTTACAAGTTAAAATACGTTTTTTACAAGTTGAAGTACGTTTTTATAAGTTAAAGTACAATTGTTACACGTTAAACTACATTTTTGACAAGTTAAAGTACGTTTTTTTCAAGTTAATGTGTTTTTTTTAACAATTTAAACTTACGTTTTGAAAAGTTAAAGTTACATTTTAACAAATTAAAGAAGGTTTTTTACAAATTAAAGTACGTTTTTTACAAGTTAAAGTACGTTTATACAAGTTATAGTACATTTGTTACAAGTTAAACCACATTTTTGACAAGTTAAATTAAGTTTTTTTACAAGTGAATGAATGTTTTTAACAATTTAAACTTATGTTTTGACAAGTTAAAGTTACGTTTTGACAAGTTAAAGTAGGTTTTTAAAAAATTAAAGTACGTTTTTTACAAGTTAAAGTACGTTTTTACAAGTTAAAGTACATTTGTTACAAGTTAAACCACATTTTTGACAAGTTAAAGTACGTTTTTTACAAGCGATTGTATGTTTTTAACAATTTCAACTTATGTTTTGACAAGTTTAAGTTACGTTTTGACAAGTAAAAGTAGGTTTTTTTCAAGTTAAAGTTACATTTTGACAAGTTAAAGTACGTTTTTTACAAGTTAAAGTACGTTTTTTACAAGTTAAAATACGTTTTTTACAAGTTGAAGTACGTTTTTATAAGTTAAAGTACAATTGTTACAAGTTAAACCACATTTTTTACAAGTTAAAGTACGTTTTTTTCAAGTTAATGTGTGTTTTTAACAATTTAAACTTACGTTTTGACAAGTTAAAGTTACATTTTAACAAGTTAAAGTAGGTTTTTTACAAATTAAAGTACGTTTTTTACAAGTTAAAGTACGTTTTTACAAGTTAAAGTACATTTGTTACAAGTTAAACCACATTTTTGACAAGTTAAAGTACGTTTTTTACAAGTGATTGTATGTTTTTAACAATTTAAACTTATGTTTTAATAAGTTAAAGTTACGGTTTGACAAGTTAACGTAGGTTTTTTACAAGTTAAAGTTACATTTTGAGAAGTTAAAGTACGTTTTTTACAAGTTAAAGTACATTTTTTACAAGTTAAAGTACGTTTTTTACAAGTTGAAGTACGTTTCTACAAGTTAAAGTACATTTGTTACAAGTTAAACCACATTTTTGACAAATTAATGTACGTGTTTTTCAAGTTAATGTGTGTTTTTAACAATTTCAACTAATGTTTTGACAAGTTTAAGTTACGTTTTGACAAGTAAAAGTAGGATTTTTACAAGTTAAAGTTACATTTTGACAAGTTAAAGTACGTTTTTTACAAGTTAAAGTACGTTTTTTACAAGTTAAAATACGTTTTTTACAAGTTGAAGTACGTTTTTATAAGTTAAAGTACAAATGTTACAAGTTAAACCACATTTTTGACAAGTTAAAGTACGTTTTTTTTTAAGTTAATGTGTGTTTTTAACAATTTAAATTTACGTTTTGACAAGTTAAAGTTACATTTTAACAAGTTAAAGTAGGTTTTTTACAAATTAAAGTACGTTTTTTACAAGTTAAAGTACGTTTTTACAAGTTAAAGTACATTTGTTACAAGTTAAACCACATTTTTGACAAGTTAAAGTACGTTTTTTACAAGTGATTGTATGTTTTTAACAATTTAAACTTATGTTTTAATAAGTTAAAGTTACGGTTTGACAAGTTAACGTAGGTTTTTTACAAGTTAAAGTTACATTTTGAGAAGTTAAAGTACGTTTTTTACAAGTTAAAGTACATTTTTTACAAGTTAAAGTACGTTTTTTACAAGTTGAAGTACGTTTCTACAAGTTAAAGTACATTTGTTACAAGTTAAACCACATTTTTGACAAATTAATGTACGTGTTTTTCAAGTTAATGTGTGTTTTTAACAATTTAAGCTTACGTTTTGAAAAGTTAAAGTAGGTTTTTAACAAATTAAAGTACGTTTTTTACAAGTTAAATTAGGTTTTTTACAAGTTAAAGTTACGTATTGACAAGTTAAAGTACGTTTTTTACAAGTTAAAGTACGTTTTTTACAAATTAATGTACGTTTTTTACAAGTTAAAGTACGTTTTTTATAAGTTAAAGTTAAGTATTGACAAGTTAAAGTACATTTTTTAGAAGTTAAAGTACGTTTTTTACAAGTTAAAATACGTTTTTAACAAGTTGATGTACGTTTTTATAAGTTAAAGTACATTTGTTACAAGTTAAACCACATTTTTGACAAGTTAAAGTAAGTTTTTTTCAAGTTAATGTGTGTTTTTAACAATTTAAACTAATGTTTGAACAATTTAAACTTACGTTTTGACAAGTTAAAGTTAGGTTTTGAAAAGTTAAAGTAGGTTTTTTAAAAATTAAAGTAAGTTTTTTACAAGTTAAAGTCGGTTTTTTACAAGTTAAAGTTATGTATTGATAAGTTAAAGTACGTTTTTTACAAGTTGAAGTACGTTTTTATAAGTTAAAGTACATTTGTTACAAGTGAAACCACATTTTTGACAAGTTAAAGTACGTTTTTTTCAAGTTAATGTGTGTTTTTAACAATGTAAACTTACGTTTTGACATGTTAAAGTTACGTTTTGACAAGTTAAAGTATTTTTTTTACAAGTTAAAGTACGTTTTTTACAAGTTAAAGTACGTTTTTACAAGTTATAGTACATTTGTTATAAGTTAAACCAAATTTTTGACAAGTTAAAGTACGTTTTTTACAAGTGAATGTATGTTTTTAACAATTTAAACTTATGTTTTGACAAGTTAAAGTTACGTTTTGACAAGTTAAAGTAGGTTTTTTACAAATTAAAGTACGTGTTTTACAAGTTGAAGTACGTTTTTATAAGTTAAAGTACATCTGTTACAAGTTAAACCACATTTTTAACAAGTTAAAGTAGGTTTTTTTCAAGTTAATTTGTGTTTTTAACAATTTAAACTTACGTTTTGACAGGTTAAAGTTACGTTTTGAAAAGTTAAAGTAGGTTTTTTACAATTTAAAGTTACGTATTGACACGTTAAAGAACGTTTATTACAAGTTAAAGTACGTTTTTTACAAGTTAAAATACGTTTTTTACAAGTTGAAGTACGTTTTTATAAGTTAAAGTACAATTGTTACACGTTAAACTACATTTTTGACAAGTTAAAGTACGTTTTTTTCAAGTTAATGTTTTTTTTTAACAATTTAAACTTACGTTTTGACAAGTTAAAGTTACATTTTAACAAATTAAAGAAGGTTTTTTACAAATTAAAGTACGTTTTTTACAAGTTAAAGTACGTTTATACAAGTTATAGTACATTTGTTACAAGTTAAACCACATTTTTGACAAGTTAAATTAAGTTTTTTTACAAGTGAATGTATGTTTTTAACAATTTAAACTTATGTTTTGACAAGTTAAAGTTACGTTTTGACAAGTTAAAGTAGGTTTTTAAAAAATTAAAGTACGTTTTTTACAAGTTAAAGTACGTTTTTACAAGTTAAAGTACATTTGTTACAAGTTAAACCACATTTTTGACAAGTTAAAGTACGTTTTTTACAAGCGAATGTATGTTTTTAACAATTTCAACTTTTGTTTTGACAAATTTAAGTTACGTTTTGACAAGTTAAAGTAGGATTTTTACAAGTTAAAGTTACATTTTGACAAGTTAAAGTACGTTTTTTACAAGTTAAAGTACGTTTTTTACAAGTTAAAATACGTTTTTTACAAGTTGAAGTACGTTTTTATAAGTTAAAGTACAAATGTTACAAGTTAAACCACATTTTTGACAAGTTAAAGTACGTTTTTTTTAAGTTAATGTGTGTTTTTAACAATTTAAACTTACGTTTTGACAAGTTAAAGTTACATTTTAACAAGTTAAAGTAGGTTTTTTACAAATTAAAGTACGTTTTTTACAAGTTAAAGTACGTTTTTACAAGTTAAAGTACATTTGTTACAAGTTAAACCACATTTTTGACAAGTTAAAGTACGTTTTTTACAAGTGATTGTATGTTTTTAACAATTTAAACTTATGTTTTAATAAGTTAAAGTTACGGTTTGACAAGTTAACGTAGGTTTTTTACAAGTTAAAGTTACATTTTGATAAGTTAAAGTACGTTTTTTACAAGTTGAAGTACGTTTTTATAAGTTAAAGTACATTTGTTACAAGTGAAACCACATTTTTGACAAGTTAAACTATGTTTGTTACAAGTGAATGTATGTTTTTAACAATTTAAACTTATGTTTTGACAAGTTTAAGTTACATTTTGACAAGTTAAAGTAGGTTTTTTACAAGTTAAAATTACATTTTGACAAGTTAGAGTACGTTTTTTACAAGTTAAAGTACATTTTTTACAAGTTAAAGTACGTTTTTTACAAGTTGAAATACGTTTCTACAAGTTAAAGTACATTTATTACAAGTTAAACCACATTTTTGACAAATTAATTTTTTTCAAGTTAATGTGTGTTTTTAACAATTTAAACTTACGTTTTGACAAGTTAAAGTTAGGTTTTGAAAAGTTAAAGTAGGTTTTTAAAAAATTAAAGTACGTTTTTTACAAGTTAAAGTCGGTTTTTTACAAGTTAAAGTTATGTATTGACAAGTTAAAGTACGTTTTTTACAAGTTGAAGTACGTTTTTATAAGTTAAAGTACATTTGTTACAAGTTAAACCACATTTTTGACAAGTTAAAGTACGTTTTTTTCAAGTTAATGTGTGTTTTTAACAATGTAAACTTACGTTTTGACAAGTTAAAGTTACGTTTTGACAAGTTAAAGTACGTTTTTTACAAGTTAAAGTACATTTTTTACAAGTTGAAGAACGTTTCTACAAGATAATACACATTTGTTACAAGTAAAACAACATTTTTGACAACTTAAAGTACGTTTTTTTCAAGTTAATTTGTGTTTCTAACAATTTAAACTTACGTTTTGACAAGTTAAAGTTACGTTTTGAAAAGTTAAAGTAGGTTTTTTACAAATTAAAGTACGTTTTTTACAAGCTAAAGTACGTTTTTCCAAGTTATAGTACATTTGTTAGAAGTTAAACCAAATTTTTGACAAGTTAAAGTACGTTTTTTACAAGTGAATGTATGTTTTTAACAATTTAAACTAATGTTTTGACAAGTTAAAGTTACGTTTTGATAAGTTAAAGTAGGTTTTTTACAAATAAAAGTACGTTTTTTACAAGTTAAAGTACGTTTTTACAAGTTAAAGTACATTTGTTATAAGTTAAACCACATTTTTGACAAGTTAAAGTACGTTTTTTACAAGTGAATGTATGTTTTTAACAATTTAAACTTATGTTTTGACAAGTTAAAGTTACGTTTTGACAAGTTAAAATAGGTTTTTTACAAATTAAAGTCGTTTTTTACAAGTTAAAGTACGTTTTTACAAGTTAAAGTACATTTGTTACAAGTTAAACCACATTTTTGACAAGTTAAACAACATTTTTGACAAATTAATGTACGTTTTTTTCAAGTTAATGTGTGTTTTAACAATTTAAACTTACGTTTTGACAAGTTAAAGTTAGGTTTTGAAAAGTTAAAGTAGGTTTTTTAAAAATTAAAGTAAGTTTTTTACAAGTTAAAGTCGGTTTTTTACAAGTTAAAGTTATGTATTGATAAGTTAAAGTACGTTTTTTACAAGTTGAAGTACGTTTTTATAAGTTAAAGTACATTTGTTACAAGTGAAACCACATTTTTGACAAGTTAAAGTACGTTTTTTTCAAGTTAATGTGTGTTTTTAACAATGTAAACTTATGTTTTGACATGTTAAAGTTACGTTTTGACAAGTTAAAGTATTTTTTTTACAAGTTAAAGTACGTTTTTTACAAGTTAAAGTACGTTTTTACAAGTTATAGTACATTTGTTATAAGTTAAACCAAATTTTTGACAAGTTAAAGTACGTTTTTTACAAGTGAATGTATGTTTTTAACAATTTAAACTTATGTTTTGACAAGTTAAAGTTACGTTTTGACAAGTTAAAGTAGGTTTTTTACAAATTAAAGTACGTGTTTTACAAGTTGAAGTACGTTTTTATAAGTTAAAGTACATCTGTTACAAGTTAAACCACATTTTTGACAAGTTAAAGTAGGTTTTTTTCAAGTTAATTTGTGTTTTTAACAATTTAAACTTACGTTTTGACAGGTTAAAGTTACGTTTTGAAAAGTTAAAGTAGGTTTTTTACAATTTAAAGTTACGTATTGACACGTTAAAGAACGTTTATTACAAGTTAAAGTACGTTTTTTACAAGTTAAAATACGTTTTTTACAAGTTAAAGTACGTTTTTATAAGTTAAAGTACAATTGTTACACGTTAAACTACATTTTTGACAAGTTAAAGTACGTTTTTTTCAAGTTAATGTGTTTTTTTAACAATTTAAACTTACGTTTTGAAAAGTTAAGGTTACATTTTAACAAATTAAAGTAGGTTTTTTACAAATTAAAGTACGTTTTTTACAAGTTAAAGTACGTTTATACAAGTTATAGTACATTTGTTACAAGTTAAACCACATTTTTGACAAGTTAAATTAAGTTTTTTTACAAGTGAATGAATGTTTTTAACAATTTAAACTTATGTTTTGACAAGTTAAAGTTACGTTTTGACAAGTTAAAGTAGGTTTTTAAGAAATTAAAGTCCGTTTTTTACAAGTTAAAGTACGTTATTATACGTTAAAGTACATTTGTTAAAAGTTAAACAACATTTTTGACGAATTAAAGTACGTTTTTTACAAGCGATTGTATGTTTTTAACAATTTCAACTTATGTTTTGACAAGTTTAAGTTACGTTTTGACAAGTAAAAGTAGGATTTTTACAAGTTAAAGTTACATTTTGACAAGTTAAAGTACGTTTTTTACAAGTTAAAGTACGTTTTTTACAAGTTAAAATACGTTTTTTACAAGTTGAAGTACGTTTTTATAAGTTAAAGTACAAATGTTACAAGTTAAACCACATTTTTTACAAGTTAAAGTACGTTTTTTTTAAGTTAATGTGTGTTTTTAACAATTTAAACTTACGTTTTGACAAGTTAAAGTTACATTTTAACAAGTTAAAGTAGGTTTTTTACAAATTAAAGTACGTTTTTTACAAGTTAAAGTACGTTTTTACAAGTTAAAGTACATTTGTTACAAGTTAAACCACATTTTTGACAAGTTAAAGTACGTTTTTTACAAGTGATTGTATGTTTTTAACAATTTAAACTTATGTTTTAATAAGTTAAAGTTACGGTTTGACAAGTTAACGTAGGTTTTTTACAAGTTAAAGTTACATTTTGAGAAGTTAAAGTACGTTTTTTACAAGTTAAAGTACATTTTTTACAAGTTAAAGTACGTTTTTTACAAGTTGAAGTACGTTTCTACAAGTTAAAGTACATTTGTTACAAGTTAAACCACATTTTTGACAAATTAATGTACGTGTTTTTCAAGTTAATGTGTGTTTTTAACAATTTCAACTAATGTTTTGACAAGTTTAAGTTACGTTTTGACAAGTAAAAGTAGGATTTTTACAAGTTAAAGTTACATTTTGACAAGTTAAAGTACGTTTTTTACAAGTTAAAGTACGTTTTTTACAAGTTAAAATACGTTTTTTACAAGTTGAAGTACGTTTTTATAAGTTAAAGTACAAATGTTACAAGTTAAACCACATTTTTGACAAGTTAAAGTACGTTTTTTTTTAAGTTAATGTGTGTTTTTAACAATTTAAACTTACGTTTTGACAAGTTAAAGTTACATTTTAACAAGTTAAAGTAGGTTTTTTACAAATTAAAGTACGTTTTTTACAAGTTAAAGTACGTTTTTACAAGTTAAAGTACATTTGTTACAAGTTAAACCACATTTTTGACAAGTTAAAGTACGTTTTTTACAAGTGATTGTATGTTTTTAACAATTTAAACTTATGTTTTAATAAGTTAAAGTTACGGTTTGACAAGTTAACGTAGGTTTTTTACAAGTTAAAGTTACATTTCGAGAAGTTAAAGTACGTTTTTTACAAGTTAAAGTACATTTTTTACAAGTTAAAGTACGTTTTTTACAAGTTGAAGTACGTTTCTACAAGTTAAAGTACATTTGTTACAAGTTAAACCACATTTTTGACAAATTAATGTACGTGTTTTTCAAGTTAATGTGTGTTTTTAACAATTTAAGCTTACGTTTTGAAAAGTTAAAGTAGGTTTTTAACAAATTAAAGTACGTTTTTTACAAGTTAAATTAGGTTTTTTACAAGTTAAAGTTACGTATTGACAAGTTAAAGTACGTTTTTTACAAGTTAAAGTACGTTTTTTACAAATTAATGTACGTTTTTTACAAGTTAAAGTACGTTTTTTATAAGTTAAAGTTAAGTATTGACAAGTTAAAGTACATTTTTTAGAAGTTAAAGTACATTTTTTACAAGTTAAAATACGTTTTTAACAAGTTGATGTACGTTTTTATAAGTTAAAGTACATTTGTTACAAGTTAAACCACATTTTTGACAAGTTAAAGTAAGTTTTTTTCAAGTTAATGTGTGTTTTTAACAATTTAAACTAATGTTTTAACAATTTAAACTTACGTTTTGACAAGTTAAAGTTACGTTTTGAAAAGTTAAAGTAGGTTTTTTACAAAGTAAAGTACGTTTTTTACAAGCTAAAGTACGTTTTTCCAAGTTATAGTACATTTGTTATAAGTTAAACCAAATTTTTGACAAGTTAAAGTACGTTTTTTACAAGTGAATGTATGTTTTTAACAATTTAAACTAATGTTTTGACAAGTTAAAGTTACGTTTTGATAAGTTAAAGTAGGTTTTTTACAAATAAAAGTACGTTTTTTACAAGTTAAAGTACGTTTTTACAAGTTAAAGTACATTTGTTATAAGTTAAACCACATTTTTGACAAGTTAAAGTACGTTTTTTACAAGTGAATGTATGTTTTTAACAATTTAAACTTATGTTTTGACAAGTTAAAGTTACGTTTTGACAAGTTAAAATAGGTTTTTTACAAATTAAAGTACGTTTTTTACAAGTTAAAGTACGTTTTTACAAGTTAAAGTACATTTGTTACAAGTTAAACCACATTTTTGACAAGTTAAACCACATTTTTGACAAATTAATGTACGTTTTTTTCAAGTTAATGTGTGTTTTAACAATTTAAACTTACGTTTTGACAAGTTAAAGTTAGGTTTTGAAAAGTTAAAGTAGGTTTTTTAAAAATTAAAGTAAGTTTTTTACAAGTTAAAGTCGGTTTTTTACAAGTTAAAGTTATGTATTGATAAGTTAAAGTACGTTTTTTACAAGTTGAAGTACGTTTTTATAAGTTAAAGTACATTTGTTACAAGTGAAACCACATTTTTGACAAGTTAAACTATGTTTGTTACAAGTGAATGTATGTTTTTAACAATTTAAACTTATGTTTTGACAAGTTTAAGTTACATTTTGACAAGTTAAAGTAGGTTTTTTACAAGTTAAAATTACATTTTGACAAGTTAAAGTACGTTTTTTACAAGTTAAAGTACATTTTTTACAAGTTAAAGTACGTTTTTTACAAGTTGAAATACGTTTCTACAAGTTAAAGTACATTTATTACAAGTTAAACCACATTTTTGACAAATTAATTTTTTTCAAGTTAATGTGTGTTTTTAACAATTTAAACTTACGTTTTGACAAGTTAAAGTTAGGTTTTGAAAAGTTAAAGTAGGTTTTTAAAAAATTAATGTACGTTTTTTACAAGTTAAAGTAGGTTTTTTACAAGTTAAAGTTATGTATTGACAAGTTAAAGTACGTTTTTTACAAGTTGAAGTACGTTTTTATAAGTTAAAGTACATTTGTTACAAGTGAAACCACATTTTTGACAAGTTAAAGTACGTTTTTTTCAAGTTAATGTGTGTTTTTAACAATGTAAACTTACGTTTTGACAAGTTAAAGTTACGTTTTGACAAGTTAAAGTACGTTTTTTACAAGTTAAAGTACATTTTTTACAAGTTGAAGAACGTTTCTACAAGATAATACACATTTGTTACAAGTAAAACAACATTTTTGACAACTTAAAGTACGTTTTTTTCAAGTTAATTTGTGTTTTTAACAATTTAAACTTACGTTTTGACAAGTTAAAGTTACGTTTTGAAAAGTTAAAGTAGGTTTTTTACAAATTAAAGTACGTTTTTTACAAGCTAAAGTACGTTTTTCCAAGTTATAGTACATTTGTTAGAAGTTAAACCAAATTTTTGACAAGTTAAAGTACGTTTTTTACAAGTGAATGTATGTTTTTAACAATTTAAACTAATGTTTTGACAAGTTAAAGTTACGTTTTGATAAGTTAAAGTAGGTTTTTTACAAATAAAAGTACGTTTTTTACAAGTTAAAGTACGTTTTTACAAGTTAAAGTACATTTGTTATAAGTTAAACCACATTTTTGACAAGTTAAAGTACGTTTTTTACAAGTTGAAGTACGTTTTTATAAGTTAAAGTACATTTGTTACAAGTGAAACCACATTTTTGACAAGTTAAAGTACGTTTTTTTCAAGTTAATGTGTGTTTTTAACAATGTAAACTTACGTTTTGACATGTTAAAGTTACGTTTTGACAAGTTAAAGTATTTTTTTTACAAGTTAAAGTACGTTTTTTACAAGTTAAAGTACGTTTTTACAAGTTATAGTACATTTGTTATAAGTTAAACCAAATTTTTGACAAGTTAAAGTACGTTTTTTACAAGTGAATGTATGTTTTTAACAATTTAAACTTATGTTTTGACAAGTTAAAGTTACGTTTTGACAAGTTAAAATAGGTTTTTTACAAATTAAAGTCGTTTTTTACAAGTTAAAGTACGTTTTTACAAGTTAAAGTACATTTGTTACAAGTTAAACCACATTTTTGACAAGTTAAACCACATTTTTGACAAATTAATGTACGTTTTTTTCAAGTTAATGTGTGTTTTAACAATTTAAACTTACGTTTTGACAAGTTAAAGTTAGGTTTTGAAAAGTTAAAGTAGGTTTTTTAAAAATTAAAGTAAGTTTTTTACAAGTTAAAGTCGGTTTTTTACAAGTTAAAGTTATGTATTGATAAGTTAAAGTACGTTTTTTACAAGTTGAAGTACGTTTTTATAAGTTAAAGTACATTTGTTACAAGTGAAACCACATTTTTGACAAGTTAAAGTACGTTTTTTTCAAGTTAATGTGTGTTTTTAACAATGTAAACTTACGTTTTGACATGTTAAAGTTACGTTTTTACAAGTTAAAGTATTTTTTTTACAAGTTAAAGTACGTTTTTTACAAGTTAAAGTACGTTTTTACAAGTTATAGTACATTTGTTATAAGTTAAACCAAATTTTTGACAAGTTAAAGTACGTTTTTTACAAGTGAATGTATGTTTTTAACAATTTAAACTTATGTTTTGACAAGTTAAAGTTACGTTTTGACAAGTTAAAGTAGGTTTTTTACAAATTAAAGTACGTGTTTTACAAGTTGAAGTACGTTTTTATAAGTTAAAGTACATCTGTTACAAGTTAAACCACATTTTTAACAAGTTAAAGTAGGTTTTTTTCAAGTTAATTTGTGTTTTTAACAATTTAAACTTACGTTTTGACAGGTTAAAGTTACGTTTTGAAAAGTTAAAGTAGGTTTTTTACAATTTAAAGTTACGTATTGACACGTTAAAGAACGTTTATTACAAGTTAAAGTACGTTTTTTACAAGTTAAAATACGTTTTTTACAAGTTAAAGTACGTTTTTATAAGTTAAAGTACAATTGTTACACGTTAAACTACATTTTTGACAAGTTAAAGTACGTTTTTTTCAAGTTAATGTGTTTTTTTAACAATTTAAACTTACGTTTTGACAAGTTAAAGTTACATTTTAACAAATTAAAGAAGGTTTTTTACAAATTAAAGTTCGTTTTTTACAAGTTAAAGTACGTTTATACAAGTTATAGTACATTTGTTACAAGTTAAACCACATTTTTGACAAGTTAAATTAAGTTTTTTTACAAGTGAATGAATGTTTTTAACAATTTAAACTTATGTTTTGACAAGTTAAAGTTACGTTTTGACAAGTTAAAGTAGGTTTTTTACAAATTAAAGTACGTTTTTTACAAGTAAAAGTACGTTTTTACAAGTTAAAGTACATTTGTTACAAGTTAAACCACATTTTTGACAAGTTAAAGTACGTTTTTTACAAGTGAATGTATGTTTTTAACAATTTAAACTTATGTTTTGATAATTTTAAGTTACGTTTTGACAAGTTAAAGTAGGTTTTTTACAAGTTAAAGTTACATTTGGACAAGTTAAAGTATGTTTTTTACAAGTTAAAGTACATTTTTTACAAGTTAAAGTACGTTTTTTACAAGTTGAAGTACGTTTCTACAAGTTAAAGTACATCTGTTACAAGTTGAACCACATTTTTGACAAATTAATGTTCGTTTTTTTCAAGTTAATGTGTGTTTTTAACAATTTAAACTTACGTATTGACAAGTTAAAGTTACGTTTTGAAAAGTTAAAGTTGGTATTTTATAAATTAAAGTACGTTTTTTACAAGTTAAAGTAGGTTTTTTACAAGTTAAAGTTACGTATTGACAAGTTAAAGTACATTTTTTACAAGTTAAAGTATGTTGTTTACAAATTAAAGTACGTTTTTTACAAGTTAAAGTAGGTTTTTTACAAGTTAAAGTTACGTATTGACACGGTAAAGTACGTTTTTTTCAAGTTAAAGTACGTTTTTTACAAGTTAAATTACGTTTTTTACAAGTTGAAGTACGTTTTTACAAGTTAAAGTACATTTGTTACAAGTTAAACCACATTTTTGACAAGTTAAAGTACGTTTTTTTCAAGTTAACGTGTGTTTTTATCAATTTAAACTTACGTTTTGACAAGTTACAGTTACGTTTTGACAAGTTAAAGTAGGTTATTTACAAATTAAAGTACGTTTTTTACAAGTTAAAGTACGTTTTTACAAGTTATAGTACATTTGTTATAAGTTAAACCACATTTTTGACAAGTTAAAGTACGTTTTTTACAAGTTAAAGTACGTTTTTACAAGTTAAAGTACATTTGTTACAAGTTAAACCACATTTTTGACAAGTTAAACTATGTTTGTTACAAGTGAATGTATGTTTTTAACAATTTAAACTTATGTTTTGACAAGTTTAAGTTACGTTTTGACAAGTTAAAGTAGGTTTTTTACAAGTTAAAATTACGTTTTGACAAGTTAAAGTACGTTTTTTACAAGTTAAAGTACATTTTTTACAAGTTAAAGTACGTTTTTTACAAGTTGAAGTACGTTTCTACAAGTTAAAGTACATTTGTTACAAGTTAAACCACATTTTTGACAAATTAATGTACGTTTTTTTAAAGTTAATGTGTGTTTTTAACAATTTAAACTTACGTTTTGACAAGTTAAAGTTAGGTTTTGAAAAGTTAAAGTAGGTTTTTAAAAAATTAAAGTACGTTTTTTACAAGTTAAAGTTGGTTTTTTACAAGTTAAAGTTATGTATTGACAAGTTAAAGTACGTTTTTTACAAGTTGAAGTACGTTTTTGTAAGTTAAAGTACATTTGTTACAAGTGAAACCACATTTTTGACAAGTTAAAGTACGTTTTTTTCAAGTTAATGTGTGTTTTTAACAATGTAAACTTACGTTTTGACAAGTTAAAGTTACGTTTTGACAAGTTAAAGTACGTTTTTTACAAGTTAAAGTACGTTTTTTACAAGTTAAAGTACGTTTTTTACAAGTTGAAGAACGTTTCTACAAGATAATGTACATTTGTTACAAGTAAAACAACATTTTTGACAAGTTAAAGTACGTTTTTTTCAAGTTAATGTGTGTTTTTAACAATTTAAACTTACGTTTTGACAAGTTAAATTTACGTTTTGAAAAGTTAAAGTAGGTTTTTTACAAATTAAAGTACGTTTTTTACAAGTTAAAGTACGTTTTTCCAAGTTATAGTACATTTGTTATAAGTTAAACCAAATTTTTGACAAGTTAAAGTACGTTTTTACAAGTCAATATATGTTTTTAACAATTTAAACTAATGTTTTGACAAGTTAAAGTTACGTTTTGATAAGTTAAAGTAGGTTTTTTACAAATAAAAGTACGTTTTTTACAAGTTAAAGTACGTTTTTACAAGTTAAAGTACATTTGTTACAAGTTAAACCACATTTTTGACAAGTTAAAGTACGTTTTTTACAAGTTAAAGTACGTTTTTACAAGTTAAAGTACATTTGTTACAAGTTAAACCACATTTTTGACAAGTTAAACCACATTTTTGACAAATTAATGTACGTTTTTTTAAAGTTAATGTGTGTTTTAACAATTTAAACTTATGTTTTGACAAGTTAAAGTTAGGTTTTGAAAAGTTAAAGTAGGTTTTTTATAAATTAAAGTAAGTTTTTTACAAGTTAAAGTCGGTTTTTTACAAGTTAAGGTTATGTATTGATAAGTTAAAGTACGTTTTTTACAAGTTGAAGTACGTTTTTATAAGTTAAAGTACATTTGTTACAAGTTAAACCACATTTTTGACAAGTTAAAGTACGTTTTTTTCAAGTTAATGTGTGTTTTTAACAATTTAAACTTACGTTTTGACAAGTTAAAGTTACGTTTTGACAAGTTAAAGTATTTTTTTTACAAATTAAAGTACGTTTTTTACAAGTTAAAGTACGTTTTTTACAAGTTGAAGTACGTTTCTACAAGATAATGTACATTTGTTACAAGTAAAACAACATTTTTGACAAGTTAAAGTACGTTTTTTTCAAGTTAATATGTGTTTTTAACAATTTAAACTTACGTTTTGACAAGTTAAAGTTACGTTTTGAAAAGTTAAAGTAGGTTTTTTACAAATTAAAGTACGTTTTTTACAAGTTAAAGTACGTTTTTACAAGTTATAGTACATTTGTTATAAGTTAAACCAAATTTTTGACAAGTTAAAGTACGTTTTTTACAAGTGAATGTATGTTTTTAACAATTTAAACTTATGTTTTGACAAGTTAAAGTTACGTTTTGACAAGTTAAAGTAGGTTTTTTACAAATTAAAGTACGTGTTTTACAAGTTGAAGTACGTTTTTATAAGTTAAAGTACATCTGTTACAAGTTAAACAACATTTTTGACAAGTTAAAGTAGGTTTTTTTCAAGTTAATTTGTGTTTTTAACAATTTAAACTTACGTTTTGACAGGTTAAAGTTACGTTTTGAAAAGTTAAAGTAGGTTTTTTACAAAATAAAGTACGTTTTTTACAAGTTAAAGTAGGTTTTTTACAATTTAAAGTTACGTATTGACACGTTAAAGAACGTTTATTACAAGTTAAAGTACGTTTTTTACAAGTTAAAATACGTTTTTTACAAGTTGAAGTACGTTTTTATAAGTTAAAGTACAATTGTTACAAGTTAAACTACATTTTTGACAAGTTAAAGTACGTTTTTTTCAAGTTAATGTGTTTTTTTAACAATTTAAACTTACGTTTTGACAAGTTAAAGTTACATTTTAACAAGTTAAAGAAGGTTTTTTACAAATTAAAGTACGTTTTTTACAAGTTAAAGTATGTTTATACAAGTTATAGTACATTTGTTACAAGTTAAACCACATTTTTGACAAGTTAAAGTAAGGTTTTTTACAAGTGAATGAATGTTTTTAACAATTTAAACTTATGTTTTGACTAGTTAAAGTTACGTTTTGACAAGTTAAAGTAGGTTTTTTACAAATTAAAGTACGTTTTTTACAAGTAAAAGTACGTTTTTACAAGTTAAAGTACATTTGTTACAAGTTAAACCACATTTTTGACAAGTTAAAGTACGTTTTTTACAAGTGAATGTATGTTTTTAACAATTTAAACTTATGTTTTGACAATTTCAAGTTACGTTTTGAAAAGTTAAAGTAGGTTTTTTACAAGTTAAAGTTACATTTTGACAAGTTAAAGTATGTTTTTTACAAGTTAAAGTACATTTTTTACAAGTTAAAGTACGTTTTTTACAAGTTGAAGTACGTTTCTACAAGTTAAAGTACATTTGTTACAAGTTAAACCACATTTTTGACAAATTAATGTATGTTTTTTTCAAGTTAATGTGTGTTTTTAACAATTTAAACTTACGTATTGACAAGTTAAAGTACGTTTTTTTCAAGTTAATGTGTGTTTTTAACAATTTAAACTTACGTTTTGACAAGTTAAAGTTACATTTTAACAAGTTAAAGTAGGTTTTTTACAAATTAAAGTACGTTTTTTACAAGTTAAAGTACGTTTTTACAAGTTAAAGTACATTTGTTACAAGTTAAACCACATTTTTGACAAGTTAAAGTACGTTTTTTACAAGTGATTGTATGTTTTTAACAATTTAAACTTATGTTTTAATAAGTTAAAGTTACGGTTTGACAAGTTAACGTAGGTTTTTTACAAGTTAAAGTTACATTTTGAGAAGTTAAAGTACGTTTTTTACAAGTTAAAGTACATTTTTTACAAGTTAAAGTACGTTTTTTAAAAGTTGAAGTACGTTTCTACAAGTTAAAGTACATTTGTTACAAGTTAAACCACATTTTTGACAAGTTAAAGTACGTTTTTTTCAAGTTAATGTGTGTTTTTAACAATTTAAGCTAATGTTTTGACAAGTTAAAGTTACGTTTTGACAAGTTAAAGTAGGTTTTTTACAAATTAAAGTACGTTTTTTACAAGTTAAAGTACATTTTTACAAGTTATAGTACATTTGTTATAAGTTAAACCACATTTTTGACAAGTTAAAGTACGTTTTTTACAAGTGAATGTATGTTTTTAACAATTTAAACTTATGTTTTGACAAGTTAAAGTTACGTTTTGATAAGTTAAAATAGGTTTTTTACAAATTAAAGTACGTTTTTTACAAGTTAAAGTACGTTTTTACAAGTTAAAGTACATTTGTTATAAGTTAAACCACATTTTTGACAAGTTAAACTACGTTTTTTACAAGTGAATGTATGTTTTTAACAATTTAAACTTATGTTTTGACAAGTTTAAGTTACATTTTGACAAGTTAAAATAGGTTTTTTACAAATTAAAGTCGTTTTTTACAAGTTAAAGTACGTTTTTACAAGTTAAAGTACATTTGTTACAAGTTAAACCACATTTTTGACAAGTTAAACCACATTTTTGACAAATTAATGTACGTTTTTTTCAAGTTAATGTGTGTTTTAACAATTTAAACTTACGTTTTGACAAGTTAAAGTTAGGTTTTGAAAAGTTAAAGTAGGTTTTTTAAAAATTAAAGTAAGTTTTTTACAAGTTAAAGTCGGTTTTTTACAAGTTAAAGTTATGTATTGATAAGTTAAAGTACGTTTTTTACAAGTTGAAGTACGTTTTTATAAGTTAAAGTACATTTGTTACAAGTGAAACCACATTTTTGACAAGTTAAAGTACGTTTTTTTCAAGTTAATGTGTGTTTTTAACAATGTAAACTTACGTTTTGACATGTTAAAGTTACGTTTTGACAAGTTAAAGTATTTTTTTTACAAGTTAAAGTACGTTTTTTACAAGTTAAAGTACGTTTTTACAAGTTATAGTACATTTGTTATAAGTTAAACCAAATTTTTGACAAGTTAAAGTACGTTTTTTACAAGTGAATGTATGTTTTTAACAATTTAAACTTATGTTTTGACAAGTTAAAGTTACGTTTTGACAAGTTAAAGTAGGTTTTTTACAAATTAAAGTACGTGTTTTACAAGTTGAAGTACGTTTTTATAAGTTAAAGTACATCTGTTACAAGTTAAACCACATTTTTAACAAGTTAAAGTAGGTTTTTTTCAAGTTAATTTGTGTTTTTAACAATTTAAACTTACGTTTTGACAAGTTAAAGTTACGTTTTGAAAAGTTAAAGTAGGTTTTTTACAATTTAAAGTTACGTATTGACACGTTAAAGAACGTTTATTACAAGTTAAAGTACGTTTTTTACAAGTTAAAATACGTTTTTTACATGTTGAAGTACGTTTTTATAAGTTAAAGTACAATTGTTACACGTTAAACTACATTTTTGACAAGTTAAAGTACGTTTTTTTCAAGTTAATGTGTTTTTTTAACAATTTAAACTTACGTTTTGACAAGTTAAAGTTACATTTTAACAAATTAAAGAAGGTTTTTTACAAATTAAAGTACGTTTTTTACAAGTTAAAGTACGTTTATACAAGTTATAGTACATTTGTTACAAGTTAAACCACATTTTTGACAAGTTAAATTAAGTTTTTTTACAAGTGAATGAATGTTTTTAACAATTTAAACTTATGTTTTGACAAGTTAAAGTTACGTTTTGACAAGTTAAAGTAGGTTTTTTACAAATTAAAGTACGTTTTTTACAAGTAAAAGTACGTTTTTACAAGTTAAAGTACATTTGTTACAAGTTAAACCACATTTTTGACAAGTTAAAGTACGTTTTTTACAAGTGAATGTATGTTTTTAACAATTTAAACTTATGTTTTGATAATTTTAAGTTACGTTTTGACAAGTTAAAGTAGGTTTTTTACAAGTTAAAGTTACATTTGGACAAGTTAAAGTATGTTTTTTACAAGTTAAAGTACATTTTTTACAAGTTAAAGTACGTTTTTTACAAGTTGAAGTACGTTTCTACAAGTTAAAGTACATCTGTTACAAGTTGAACCACATTTTTGACAAATTAATGTTCGTTTTTTTCAAGTTAATGTGTGTTTTTAACAATTTAAACTTACGTATTGACAAGTTAAAGTTACGTTTTGAAAAGTTAAAGTTGGTATTTTATAAATTAAAGTACGTTTTTTACAAGTTAAAGTAGGTTTTTTACAAGTTAAAGTTACGTATTGACAAGTTAAAGTACATTTTTTACAAGTTAAAGTATATTGTTTACAAATTAAAGTACGTTTTTTACAAGTTAAAGTAGGTTTTTTACAAGTTAAAGTTACGTATTGACAAGGTAAAGTACGTTTTTTTCAAGTTAAAGTACGTTTTTTACAAGTTAAATTACGTTTTTTACAAGTTGAAGTACGTTTTTACAAGTTAAAGTACATTTGTTACAAGTTAAACCACATTTTTGACAAGTTAAAGTACGTTTTTTTCAAGTTAACGTGTGTTTTTATCAATTTAAACTTACGTTTTGACAAGTTACAGTTACGTTTTGACAAGTTAAAGTAGGTTATTTACAAATTAAAGTACGTTTTTTACAAGTTAAAGTACGTTTTTACAAGTTATAGTACATTTGTTATAAGTTAAACCACATTTTTGACAAGTTAAAGTACGTTTTTTACAAGTTAAAGTACGTTTTTACAAGTTAAAGTACATTTGTTACAAGTTAAACCACATTTTTGACAAGTTAAACTATGTTTGTTACAAGTGAATGTATGTTTTTAACAATTTAAACTTATGTTTTGACAAGTTTAAGTTACGTTTTGACAAGTTAAAGTAGGTTTTTTACAAGTTAAAATTACGTTTTGAAAAGTTAAAGTACGTTTTTTACAAGTTAAAGTACATTTTTTACAAGTTAAAGTACGTTTTTTACAAGTTGAAGTACGTTTCTACAAGTTAAAGTACATTTGTTACAAGTTAAACCACATTTTTGACAAATTAATGTACGTTTTTTTCAAGTTAATGTGTGTTTTTAACAATTTAAACTTACGTTTTGACAAGTTAAAGTTACGTTTTGAAAAGTTAAAGTAGGTTTTTTACAAATTAAAGTACGTTTTTTACAAGTTAAAGTCGGTTTTTTACAAGTTAAAGTTATGTATTGACAAGTTAAAGTACGTTTTTTACAAGTTGAAGTACGTTTTTATAAGTTAAAGTACATTTGTTACAAGTGAAACCACATTTTTGACAAGTTAAAGTACGTTTTTTTCAAGTTAATGTGTGTTTTTAACAATGTAAACTTACGTTTTGACAAGTTAAAGTTACGTTTTGACAAGTTAAAGTACGTTTTTTACAAGTTAAAGTACGTTTTTTACAAGTTAAAGTACGTTTTTTACAAGTTGAAGAACGTTTCTACAAGATAATGTACATTTGGTACAAGTAAAACAACATTTTTGACAAGTTAAAGTACGTTTTTCTCAAGTTAATGTGTGTTTTTAACAATTTAAACTTACGTTTTGACAAGTTAAATTTACGTTTTGAAAAGTTAAAGTAGGTTTTTTACAAATTAAAGTACGTTTTTTACAAGTTAAAGTACGTTTTTCCAAGTTATAGTACATTTGTTATAAGTTAAACCAAATTTTTGACAAGTTAAAGTACGTTTTTTACAAGTCAATGTATGTTTTTAACAATTTAAACTAATGTTTTGACAAGTTAAAGTTACGTTTTGATAAGTTAAAGTAGGTTTTTTACAAATTAAAGTACGTTTTTTACAAGTTAAAGTACGTTTTTACAAGTTAAAGTACATTTGTTACAAGTTAAACCACATTTTTGACAAGTTAAAGTACGTTTTTTACAAGTTAAAGTACGTTTTTACAAGTTAAAGTACATTTGTTACAAGTTAAACCACATTTTTGACAAGTTAAACCACATTTTTGACAAATTAATGTACGTTTTTTTAAAGTTAATGTGTGTTTTAACAATTTAAACTTATGTTTTGACAAGTTAAAGTTAGGTTTTGAAAAGTTATAGTAGGTTTTTTATAAATTAAAGTAAGTTTTTTACAAGTTAAAGTCGGTTTTTTACAAGTTAAGGTTATGTATTGATAAGTTAAAGTACGTTTTTTACAAGTTGAAGTACGTTTTTATAAGTTAAAGTACATTTGTTACAAGTGAAACCACATTTTTGACAAGTTAAAGTACGTTTTTTTCAAGTTAATGTGTGTTTTTAACAATTTAAACTTATGTTTTGACAAGTTAAAGTTACGTTTTAACAAGTTAAAGTACGTTTTTTACAAGTTAAAGTACGTTTTTTACAAGTTGAAGTACGTTTCTACAAGATAATGTACATTTGTTACAAGTAAAACAACATTTTTGACAAGTTAAAGTACGTTTTTTTCAAGTTAATATGTGTTTTTAACAATTTAAACTTACGTTTTGACAAGTTAAAGTTACGTTTTGAAAAGTTAAAGTAGGTTTTTTACAAATTAAAGTACGTTTTTTACAAGTTAAAGTACGTTTTTACAAGTTATAGTACATTTGTTATAAGTTAAACCAAATTTTTGACAAGTTAAAGTACGTTTTTTACAAGTGAATGTATGTTTTTAACAATTTAAACTTATGTTTTGACTAGTTAAAGTTACGTTTTGACAAGTTAAAGTAGGTTTTTTACAAATTAAAGTACGTTTTTTACAAGTAAAAGTACGTTTTTACAAGTTAAAGTACATTTGTTACAAGTTAAACCACATTTTTGACAAGTTAAAGTACGTTTTTTACAAGTGAATGTATGTTTTTAACAATTTAAACTTATGTTTTGACAATTTCAAGTTACGTTTTGAAAAGTTAAAGTAGGTTTTTTACAAGTTAAAGTTACATTTTGACAAGTTAAAGTATGTTTTTTACAAGTTAAAGTACATTTTTTACAAGTTAAAGTACGTTTTTTACAAGTTGAAGTACGTTTCTACAAGTTAAAGTACATTTGTTACAAGTTAAACCACATTTTTGACAAATTAATGTATGTTTTTTTCAAGTTAATGTGTGTTTTTAACAATTTAAACTTACGTATTGACAAGTTAAAGTACGTTTTTTTCAAGTTAATGTGTGTTTTTAACAATTTAAATTTACGTTTTGACAAGTTAAAGTTACATTTTAACAAGTTAAAGTAGGTTTTTTACAAATTAAAGTACGTTTTTTACAAGTTAAAGTACGTTTTTACAAGTTAAAGTACATTTGTTACAAGTTAAACCACATTTTTGACAAGTTAAAGTACGTTTTTTACAAGTGATTGTATGTTTTTAACAATTTAAACTTATGTTTTAATAAGTTAAAGTTACGGTTTGACAAGGTAACGTAGGTTTTTTACAAGTTAAAGTTACATTTTGAGAAGTTAAAGTACGTTTTTTACAAGTTAAAGTACATTTTTTACAAGTTAAAGTACGTTTTTTAAAAGTTGAAGTACGTTTCTACAAGTTAAAGTACATTTGTTACAAGTTAAACCACATTTTTGACAAGTTAAAGTACGTTTTTTTCAAGTTAATGTGTGTTTTTAACAATTTAAGCTAACGTTTTGACAAGTTAAAGTTACGTTTTGACAAGTTAAAGTAGGTTTTTTACAAATTAAAGTACGTTTTTTACAAGTTAAAGTACATTTTTACAAGTTATAGTACATTTGTTATAAGTTAAACCACATTTTTGACAAGTTAAAGTACGTTTTTTACAAGTGAATGTATGTTTTTAACAATTTAAACTTATGTTTTGACATGTTAAAGTTACGTTTTGACAAGTTAAAATAGGTTTTTTACAAATTAAAGTACGTTTTTTACAAGTTAAAGTACGTTTTTACAAGTTAGAGTACATTTGTTACAAGTTAAACCACATTTTTGACAAGTTAAACTATGTTTATTACAAGTGAATGTATGTTTTTAACAATTTAAACTTATGTTTTGACAAGTTTAAGTTACATTTTGACAAGTTAAAGTAGGTTTTTTACAAGTTAAAATTACATTTTGACAATTTAAAGTACGTTTTTTACAAGTTAAAGTACATTAATTACAAGTTAAAGTACGTTTTTTACAAATTGAAGTACGTTTCTACAAGTTAAAGTACATTTATTACAAGTTAAACCACATTTTTGACAAATTAATGTACGTTTTTTTCAAGTTAATGTGTGTTTTTAACAATTTAAACTTACGTTTTGACAAGTTAAAGTTAGGTTTTGAAAAGTTAAAGTAGGTTTTTAAAAAATTAAAGTACGTTTTTTACAAGTTAAAGTCGGTGTTTTACAAGTTAAAGTTATGTATTGACAAGTTAAAGTACGTTTTTTACAAGTTGAAGTACGTTTTTATAAGTTAAAGTACATTTGTTACAAGTGAAACCACATTTTTGACAAGTTAAAGTACGTTTTTTTCAAGTTAATGTGTGTTTTTAACAATGTAAACTTACGTTTTGACAAGTTAAAGTTACGTTTTGACAAGTTAAAGTACGTTTTTTACAAGTTAAAGTACGTTTTTTACAAGTTAAAGTACAGTTTTTACAAGTTGAAGAACGTTTCTACAAGATAATACACATTTGTTACAAGTAAAACAACATTTTTGACAAGTTAAAGTACGTTTTTTTCAAGTTAATGTGTGTTTTTAACAATTTAAACTTACGTTTTGACAAGTTAAAGTTACGTTTTGAAAAGTTAAAGTAGGTTTTTTACAAAGTAAAGTACGTTTTTTACAAGCTAAAGTACGTTTTTCCAAGTTATAGTACATTTGTTATAAGTTAAACCAAATTTTTGACAAGTTAAAGTACGTTTTTTACAAGTGAATGTATGTTTTTAACAATTTAAACTAATGTTTTGACAAGTTAAAGTTACGTTTTGATAAGTTAAAGTAGGTTTTTTACAAATAAAAGTACGTTTTTTACAAGTTAAAGTACGTTTTTACAAGTTAAAGTACATTTGTTATAAGTTAAACCACATTTTTGACAAGTTAAAGTACGTTTTTTACAAGTGAATGTATGTTTTTAACAATTTAAACTTATGTTTTGACAAGTTAAAGTTACGTTTTGACAAGTTAAAATAGGTTTTTTACAAATTAAAGTACGTTTTTTACAAGTTAAAGTACGTTTTTACAAGTTAAAGTACATTTGTTACAAGTTAAACCACATTATTGACAAGTTAAACCACATTTTTGACAAATTAATGTACGTTTTTTTCAAGTTAATGTGTGTTTTAACAATTTAAACTTACGTTTTGACAAGTTAAAGTTAGGTTTTGAAAAGTTAAAGTAGGTTTTTTAAAAATTAAAGTAAGTTTTTTACAAGTTAAAGTCGGTTTTTTACAAGTTAAAGTTATGTATTGATAAGTTAAAGTACGTTTTTTACAAGTTGAAGTACGTTTTTATAAGTTAAAGTACATTTGTTACAAGTGAAACCACATTTTTGACAAGTTAAACTATGTTTGTTACAAGTGAATGTATGTTTTTAACAATTTAAACTTATGTTTTGACAAGTTTAAGTTACATTTTGACAAGTTAAAGTAGGTTTTTTACAAGTTAAAATTACATTTTGACAAGTTAGAGTACGTTTTTTACAAGTTAAAGTACATTTTTTACAAGTTAAAGTACGTTTTTTACAAGTTGAAATACGTTTCTACAAGTTAAAGTACATTTATTACAAGTTAAACCACATTTTTGACAAATTAATTTTTTTCAAGTTAATGTGTGTTTTTAACAATTTAAACTTACGTTTTGACAAGTTAAAGTTAGGTTTTGAAAAGTTAAAGTAGGTTTTTAAAAAATTAATGTACGTTTTTTACAAGTTAAAGTCGGTTTTTTACAAGTTAAAGTTATGTATTGACAAGTTAAAGTACGTTTTTTACAAGTTGAAGTACGTTTTTATAAGTTAAAGTACATTTGTTACAAGTGAAACCACATTTTTGACAAGTTAAAGTACGTTTTTTTCAAGTTTATGTGTGTTTTTAACAATGTAAACTTACGTTTTGACAAGTTAAAGTTACGTTTTGACAAGTTAAAGTACGTTTTTTACAAGTTAAAGTACGTTTTTTACAAGTTAAAGTACAGTTTTTACAAGTTGAAGAACGTTTCTACAAGATAATACACATTTGTTACAAGTAAAACAACATTTTTGACAACTTAAAGTACGTTTTTTTCAAGTTAATTTGTGTTTTTAACAATTTAAACTTACGTTTTGACAAGTTAAAGTTACGTTTTGAAAAGTTAAAGTAGGTTTTTTACAAATTAAAGTACGTTTTTTACAAGCTAAAGTACGTTTTTCCAAGTTATAGTACATTTGTTAGAAGTTAAACCAAATTTTTGACAAGTTAAAGTACGTTTTTTACAAGTGAATGTATGTTTTTAACAATTTAAACTAATGTTTTGACAAGTTAAAGTTACGTTTTGATAAGTTAAAGTAGGTTTTTTACAAATAAAAGTACGTTTTTTACAAGTTAAAGTACGTTTTTACAAGTTAAAGTACATTTGTTATAAGTTAAACCACATTTTTGACAAGTTAAAGTACGTTTTTTACAAGTGAATGTATGTTTTTAACAATTTAAACTTATGTTTTGACAAGTTAAAGTTACGTTTTGACAAGTTAAAATAGGTTTTTTACAAATTAAAGTCGTTTTTTACAAGTTAAAGTACGTTTTTACAAGTTAAAGTACATTTGTTACAAGTTAAACCACATTTTTGACAAGTTAAACCACATTTTTGACAAATTAATGTACGTTTTTTTCAAGTTAATGTGTGTTTTAACAATTTAAACTTACGTTTTGACAAGTTAAAGTTAGGTTTTGAAAAGTTAAAGTAGGTTTTTTAAAAATTAAAGTAAGTTTTTTACAAGTTAAAGTCGGTTTTTTACAAGTTAAAGTTATGTATTGATAAGTTAAAGTACGTTTTTTACAAGTTGAAGTACGTTTTTATAAGTTAAAGTACATTTGTTACAAGTGAAACCACATTTTTGACAAGTTAAAGTACGTTTTTTTCAAGTTAATGTGTGTTTTTAACAATGTAAACTTACGTTTTGACATGTTAAAGTTACGTTTTGACAAGTTAAAGTATTTTTTTTACAAGTTAAAGTACGTTTTTTACAAGTTAAAGTACGTTTTTACAAGTTATAGTACATTTGTTATAAGTTAAACCAAATTTTTGACAAGTTAAAGTACGTTTTTTACAAGTGAATGTATGTTTTTAACAATTTAAACTTATGTTTTGACAAGTTAAAGTTACGTTTTGACAAGTTAAAGTAGGTTTTTTACAAATTAAAGTACGTGTTTTACAAGTTGAAGTACGTTTTTATAAGTTAAAGTACATCTGTTACAAGTTAAACCACATTTTTAACAAGTTAAAGTAGGTTTTTTTCAAGTTAATTTGTGTTTTTAACAATTTAAACTTACGTTTTGACAGGTTAAAGTTACGTTTTGAAAAGTTAAAGTAGGTTTTTTACAATTTAAAGTTACGTATTGACACGTTAAAGAACGTTTATTACAAGTTAAAGTACGTTTTTTACAAGTTAAAATACGTTTTTTACATGTTGAAGTACGTTTTTATAAGTTAAAGTACAATTGTTACACGTTAAACTACATTTTTGACAAGTTAAAGTACGTTTTTTTCAAGTTAATGTGTTTTTTTAACAATTTAAACTTACGTTTTGACAAGTTAAAGTTACATTTTAACAAGTTAAAGAAGGTTTTTTACAAATTAAAGTACGTTTTTTACAAGTTAAAGTACGTTTATACAAGTTATAGTACATTTGTTACAAGTTAAACCACATTTTTGACAAGTTAAAGTAAGTTTTTTTACAAGTGAATGAATGTTTTTAACAATTTAAACTTATGTTTTGACAAGTTAAAGTTACGTTTTGACAAGTTAAAGTAGGTTTTTTACAAATTAAAGTACGTTTTTTACAAGTAAAAGTACGTTTTTACAAGTTAAAGTACATTTGTTACAAGTTAAACCACATTTTTGACAAGTTAAAGTACGTTTTTTACAAGTGAATGTATGTTTTTAACAATTTAAACTTATGTTTTGATAATTTTAAGTTACGTTTTGACAAGTTAAAGTAGGTTTTTTACAAGTTAAAGTTACATTTTGACAAGTTAAAGTATGTTTTTTACAAGTTAAAGTACATTTTTTACAAGTTAAAGTACGTTTTTTACAAGTTGAAGTACGTTTCTACAAGTTAAAGTACATTTGTTACAAGTTGAACCACATTTTTGACAAATTAATGTTCGTTTTTTTCAAGTTAATGTGTGTTTTTAACAATTTAAACTTACGTATTGACAAGTTAAAGTTACGTTTTGAAAAGTTAAAGTTGGTATTTTATAAATTAAAGTACGTTTTTTACAAGTTAAAGTAGGTTTTTTACAAGTTAAAGTTATGTATTGACAAGTTAAAGTACATTTTTTACAAGTTAAAGTATGTTGTTTACAAATTAAAGTACGTTTTTTACAAGTTAAAGTAGGTTTTTTACAAGTTAAAGTTACGTATTGACAAGGTAAAGTACGTTTTTTTCAAGTTAAAGTACGTTTTTTACAAGTTAAATTACGTTTTTTACAAGTTGAAGTACGTTTTTACAAGTTAAAGTACATTTGTTACAAGTTAAACCACATTTTTGACAAGTTAAAGTACGTTTTTTTCAAGTTAACGTGTGTTTTTATCAATTTAAACTTACGTTTTGACAAGTTAAAGTTACGTTTTGACAAGTTAAAGTAGGTTTTTTACAAATTAAAGTACGTTTTTTACAAGTTAAAGTACGTTTTTACAAGTTATAGTACATTTGTTATAAGTTAAACCACATTTTTGACAAGTTAAAGTACGTTTTTTACAAGTTAAAGTACGTTTTTACAAGTTAAAGTACATTTGTTACAAGTTAAACCACATTTTTGACAAGTTAAACTATGTTTGTTACAAGTGAATGTATGTTTTTAACAATTTAAACTTATGTTTTGACAAGTTTAAGTTACGTTTTGACAAGTTAAAGTAGGTTTTTTACAAGTTAAAATTACGTTTTGACAAGTTAAAGTACGTTTTTTACAAGTTAAAGTACATTTTTTACAAGTTAAAGTACGTTTTTTACAAGTTGAAGTACGTTTCTACAAGTTAAAGTACATTTGTTACAAGTTAAACCACATTTTTGACAAATTAATGTACGTTTTTTTAAAGTTAATGTGTGTTTTTAACAATTTAAACTTACGTTTTGACAAGTTAAAGTTAGGTTTTGAAAAGTTAAAGTAGGTTTTTAAAAAATTAAAGTACGTTTTTTACAAGTTAAAGTCGGTTTTTTACAAGTTAAAGTTATGTATTGACAAGTTAAAGTACGTTTTTTACAAGTTGAAGTACGTTTTTATAAGTTAAAGTACATTTGTTACAAGTGAAACCACATTTTTGACAAGTTAAAGTACGTTTTTTTCAAGTTAATGTGTGTTTTTAACAATGTAAACTTACGTTTTGACAAGTTAAAGTTACGTTTTGACAAGTTAAAGTACGTTTTTTACAAGTTAAAGTACGTTTTTTACAAGTTAAAGTACGTTTTTTACAAGTTGAAGAACGTTTCTACAAGATAATGTACATTTGGTACAAGTAAAACAACATTTTTGACAAGTTAAAGTACGTTTTTCTCAAGTTAATGTGTGTTTTTAACAATTTAAACTTACGTTTTGACAAGTTAAATTTACGTTTTGAAAAGTTAAAGTAGGTTTTTTACAAATTAAAGTACGTTTTTTACAAGTTAAAGTACGTTTTTCCAAGTTATAGTACATTCGTTATAAGTTAAACCAAATTTTTGACACGTTAAAGTACGTTTTTTACAAGTGAATGTATGTTTTTAACAATTTAAACTAATGTTTTGACAAGTTAAAGTTACGTTTTGATAAGTTAAAGTAGGTTTTTTACAAATAAAAGTACGTTTTTTACAAGTTAAAGTACGTTTTTACAAGTTAAAGTACATTTGTTACAAGTTAAACCACATTTTTGACAAGTTAAAGTACGTTTTTTACAAGTTAAAGTACGTTTTTACAAGTTAAAGTACATTTGTTACAAGTTAAACCACATTTTTGACAAGTTAAACCACATTTTTGACAAATTAATGTACGTTTTTTTCAAGTTAATGTGTGTTTTAACAATTTAAACTTATGTTTTGACAAGTTAAAGTTAGGTTTTGAAAAGTTAAAGTAGGTTTTTTATAAATTAAAGTAAGTTTTTTACAAGTTAAAGTCGGTTTTTTACAAGTTAAGGTTATGTATTGATAAGTTAAAGTACGTTTTTTACAAGTTGAAGTACGTTTTTATAAGTTAAAGTACATTTGTTACAAGTGAAACCACATTTTTGACAAGTTAAAGTACGTTTTTTTCAAGTTAATGTGTGTTTTTAACAATGTAAACTTACGTTTTGACAAGTTAAAGTTACGTTTTAACAAGTTAAAGTATTTTTTTTACAAATTAAAGTACGTTTTTTACAAGTTAAAGTACGTTTTTTACAAGTTGAAGTACGTTTCTACAAGATAATGTACATTTGTTACAAGTAAAACAACATTTTTGACAAGTTAAAGTACGTTTTTTTCAAGTTTATATGTGTTTTTAACAATTTAAACTTACGTTTTGACAAGTTAAAGTTACGTTTTGAAAAGTTAAAGTAGGTTTTTTACAAATTAAAGTACGTTTTTTACAAGTTAAAGTACGTTTTTACAAGTTATAGTACATTTGTTATAAGTTAAACCAAATTTTTGACAAGTTAAAGTACGTTTTTTACAAGTGAATGTATGTTTTTAACAATTTAAACTTATGTTTTGACAAGTTAAAGTTACGTTTTGACAAGTTAAAGTAGGTTTTTTACAAATTAAAGTACGTGTTTTACAAGTTGAAGTACGTTTTTATAAGTTAAAGTACATCTGTTACAAGTTAAACAACATTTTTGACAAGTTAAAGTAGGTTTTTTTCAAGTTAATTTGTGTTTTTAACAATTTAAACTTACGTTTTGACAGGTTAAAGTTACGTTTTGAAAAGTTAAAGTAGGTTTTTTACAAAATAAAGTACGTTTTTTACAAGTTAAAGTAGGTTTTTTACAATTTAAAGTTACGTATTGACACGTTAAAGAACGTTTATTACAAGTTAAAGTACGTTTTTTACAAGTTAAAATACGTTTTTTACAAGTTGAACTACGTTTTTATAAGTTAAAGTACAATTGTTACACGTTAAACTACATTTTTGACAAGTTAAAGTACGTTTTTTTCAAGTTAATGTGTTTTTTTAACAATTTAAACTTACGTTTTGACAAGTTAAAGTTACATTTTAACAAGTTAAAGAAGGTTTTTTACAAATTAAAGTACGTTTTTTACAAGTTAAAGTATGTTTATACAAGTTATAGTACATTTGTTACAAGTTAAACCACATTTTTGACAAGTTAAAGTAAGTTTTTTTACAAGTGAATGAATGTTTTTAACAATTTAAACTTATGTTTTGACTAGTTAAAGTTACGTTTTGACAAGTTAAAGTAGGTTTTTTACAAATTAAAGTACGTTTTTTACAAGTAAAAGTACGTTTTTACAAGTTAAAGTACATTTGTTACAAGTTAAACCACATTTTTGACAAGTTAAAGTACGTTTTTTACAAGTGAATGTATGTTTTTAACAATTTAAACTTATGTTTTGACAATTTCAAGTTACGTTTTGAAAAGTTAAAGTAGGTTTTTTACAAGTTAAAGTTACATTTTGACAAGTTAAAGTATGTTTTTTACAAGTTAAAGTACATTTTTTACAAGTTAAAGTACGTTTTTTACAAGTTGAAGTACGTTTCTACAAGTTAAAGTACATTTGTTACAAGTTGAACCACATTTTTGACAAATTAATGTATGTTTTTTTCAAGTTAATGTGTGTTTTAAACAATTTAAACTTACGTATTGACAAGTTAAAGTTACGTTTTGAAAAGTTAAAGTTGGTATTTTACAAATTAAAGTACTTTTTTTACAAGTTAAAGTAGGTTTTTTACAAGTTAAAATTACGTATTGACAAGTTAAAGTACAATTTTTACTAGTTAAAGTATGTTATTTACAAATTAAAGTACGTTTTTTACAAGTTAAAGTAGGTTTTTTACAAGTTAAAGTTACGTATTGACAAGTTAAAGTACGTTTTTTTCAAGTTAAAGTACGTTTTTTACAAGTTAAATTACGTTTTTTACAAGTTGAAGTACGTTTTTACAAGTTAAAGTACATTTGTTACAAGTTAAACCACATTTTTGACAAGTTAAAGTACGTTTTTTTCAAGTTAATGTGTGTTTTTAACAATTTAAACTTATGTTTTGACAAGTTAAAGTTACGTTTTGACAAGTTAAAGTAGGTTTTTTACAAATTAAAGTACGTTTTTTACAAGTTATAGTACATTTGTTATAAGTTAAACCACATTTTTGACAAGTTATAGTAAGTTTTTTACAAGTGAATGAATGTTTTTAACAATTTAAACTTATGTTTTGACAAGTTAAAGTTACGTTTTGACAAGTTAAAGTAGGTTTTTTACAAATTAAAGTACGTTTTTTACAAGTTAAAGTACGTTTTTACAAGTTAAAGTACATTTGTTACAAGTTAAACCACATTATTGACAAGTTAAAGTACGTTTTTTACAAGCGATTGTATGTTTTTAACAATTTCAACTTATGTTTTGACAAGTTTAAGTTACGTTTTGACAAGTAAAAGTAGGATTTTTACAAGTTAAAGTTACATTTTGACAAGTTAAAGAAGGTTTTTAACAAGTTAAAGTACGTTTTTTACAAGTTAAAATACGTTTTTTACAAGTTGAAGTACGTTGTTATAAGTTAAAGTACAAATGTTACAAGTTAAACCACATTTTTGACAAGTTAAAGTACGTTTTTTTTAAGTTAATGTGTGTTTTTAACAATTTAAAATTACGTTTTGACAAGTTAAAGTTACATTTTAACAAGTTAAAGTAGGTTTTTTACAAATTAAAGTACGTTTTTTACAAGTTAAAGTACGTTTTTACAAGTTAAAGTACATTTGTTACAAGTTAAACCACATTTTTGACAAGTTACAGTACGTTTTTTACAAGTGATTGTATGTTTTTAACAATTTAAACTTATGTTTTAATAAGTTAAAGTTACGGTTTGACAAGTTAACGTAGGTTTTTTACAAGTTAAAGTTACATTTTGAGAAGTTAAAGTACGTTTTTTACAAGTTAAAGTACATTTTTTACAAGTTAAAGTACGTGTTTTACAAGTTGAAGTACGTTTCTACAAGTTAAAGTATATTTGTTACAAGTTAAACCACATTTTTGACAAATTAATGTACGTATTTTTCAAGTTAATGTGTGTTTTTAACAATTCAAACTTACGTTTTGACAAGTTAAAGTTACGTTTTGAAAAGTTAAAGTAGGTTTTTTACAAATTAAAGTACGTTTTTTACAAGTTAAATTAGGTTTTTTACAAGTTAAAGTTACGTATTGACAAGTTAAAGTACGTTTTTTACAAATTAAAGTACGTTTTTTACAAGTTAAAGTACGTTTTTACAAGTTAAAGTACATTTGTTACAAGTTAAACCACATTTTTGACAAGTTAAAGTACGTTTTTTACAAGTGATTGTATGTTTTTAACAATTTAAACTTATGTTTTAATAAGTTAAAGTTACGGTTTGACAAGTTAACGTAGGTTTTTTACAAGTTAAAGTTACATTTTGAGAAGTTAAAGTACGTTTTTTACAAGTTAAAGTACATTTTTTACAAGTTAAAGTACGTGTTTTACAAGTTGAAGTACGTTTCTACAAGTTAAAGTACATTTGTTACAAGTTAAACCACATTTTTGACAAATTAATGTACGTGTTTTTCAAGTTAATGTGTGTTTTTAACAATTTAAACTTACGTTTTGACAAGTTAAAGTTACGTTTTGAAAAGTTAAAGTAGGTTTTTTACAAATTAAAGTACGTTTTTTACAAGTTAAATTAGGTTTTTTACAAGTTAAAGTTACGTATTGACAAGTTAAAGTACGTTTTTTACAAATTAAAGTACGTTTTTTAAAAGTTAAAGTAGGTTTTTTATAAGTTAAAGTTACGTATTGACAAGTCAAAGTACATTTTTTAGAAGTTAAAGTACGTTTTTTACAAGTTAAAATACGTTTTTAACAAGTTGAAGTACGTTTTTATAAGTTAAAGTACATTTGTTACAAGTTAAACCACATTTTTGACAAGTTAAAGTACGTTTTTTTCAAGTTAATGTGTGTTTTTAACAATTTAAGTTAACGTTTTGACAAGTTAAAGTTACGTTTTAACAAGTTAAAGTAGGTTTTTTACAAATTGAAGTACGTTTTTTACAAGTTAAAGTACGTTTTTACAAGTTATAGTACATTTGTTATAAGTTAAACCACATTTTTGACAAGTTAAAGTACGTTTTTTACAAGTGAATGTATGTTTTTAACAATTTAAACTTATTTTTTGACAAGTTAAAGTTACGTTTTGACAAGTTAAAATAGAATTTTTCCAAATTAAAGTACGTTTTTTACAAGTTAAAATACGTTTTTACAAGTTAAAGTACATTTGTTACAAGTTAAACCACATTTTTGACAAGTTAAACTATGTTTGTTACAAGTGAATGTATGTTTTTAACAATTTAAACTTATGTTTTGACAAGTTTAAGTTACGTTTTGACAAGTTAAAGTAGGTTTTTTACAAGTTAAAATTACATTTTGACAAGTTAAAATACGTTTTTTACAAGTTAAAGTACATTTTTTACAAGTTAAAGTAGGTTTTTTACAAGTTGAAGTACGTTTCTACAAGTTAAAGTACATTTGTTACAAGTTAAACCACATTTTTGACAAATTAATGTACGTTTTTTTCAAGTTAATGTGTGTTTTTAACAATGTAAACTTACGTTTTGACAAGTTAAAGTTACGTTTTGACAAGTTAAAGTACGTTTTTTACAAGTTAAAGTACGTTTTTTACAAGTTAAAGTACGTTTTTTACAAGTTGAAGAACGTTTCTACAAGATAATGTACATTTGTTACAAGTAAAACAACATTTTTGACAAGTTAAAGTACGTTTTTTTCAAGTTAATGTGTGTTTTTAACAATTTAAACTTACGTTTTGACAAGTTAAAGTTACGTTTTGAAAAGTTAAAGTTAGTTTTTTACAAATTAAAGTACGTTTTTTACAAGTTAAAGTACGTTTTTCCAAGTTATAGTACATTTGTTATAAGTTAAACCAAATTTTTGACAAGTTAAAGTACGTTTTTTACAAGTGAATGTATGTTTTTAACAATTTAAACTAATGTTTTGACAAGTTAAAGTTAGGTTTTTAAAAGTTAAAGTAGGTTTTTTACAAATTAAAGTACGTTTTTTACAAATTAAAGTATGTTTTTACAAGTTATAGTACATTTGTTATAAGTTAAACCAAATTTTTGACAAGTTAAAGTACGTTTTTTACAAGTGAATGTATGTTTTTAACAATTTAAACTTATGTTTTGACAAGTTAAAGTTACGTTTTGACAAGTTAAAGTAGGTTTTTTACAAATTAAAGTACTTTTTTTAAAAGTTAAAGTAGGTTTTTTACAAATTAAAGTACGTTTTTTACAAGTTATAGTACATTTGTTATAAGTTAAACCAAATTTTTGACAAGTTAAAGTACGTTTTTTACAAGTGAATGAATGTTTTTAACAATTTAAACTTATGTTTTGACAAGTTAAAGTTACGTTTTGACAAGTTAAAGTAGGTTTTTTACAAATAAAAGTACGTTTTTTACAAGTTAAAGTACGTTTTTACAAGTTAAAGTACATTTGTTACAAGTTAAACCACATTTTTGACAAGTTAAAGTACGTTTTTTACAAGTTAAAGTACGTTTTTACAAGTTATAGTACATTTGTTATAAGTTAAACCAAATTTTTGACAAGTTAAAGTACGTTTTTTACAAGTGAATGTATGTTTTTAACAATTTAAACTTATGTTTTGACAAGTTTAAGTTACGTTTTGACAAGTTAAAGTAGGTTTTTTACAAGTTAAAATTACATTTTGACAAGTTGAAGTACGTTTTTTACAAGTTTAAGTACATTTTTTACAAGTTAAAGTACGTTTTTTACAAGTTGAAGTACGTTTCTACAAGTTAAAGTACATTTGTTACAAGTTAAACCACATTTTTGAAAAATTAATGTACGTTTATGTTGTCGCTCTTTTTCGGACAACGATTTAGGAACCCAAAACGGTTCGACCCAAGGCCGGACCAAGTGATCGCGTTCGGGTTCTAGCGTGTCAAACTCGGTATCCCGAGTCGTGCCTTAGCTGTCAATGGAATTCGTGCTGCGCAAGTATCTGAAACACGAAGGAATCAAATGAACTATCAAAGGGAAACAGAGGGGGTGCCTCTGTTTACCTCTCCGACGCTCAACATTAGTTGGGTTGAGGTGGATAAAAGGGTTTAGAGTTTGAAGGTTTAAGTTTTGAGTGAAACGAGTGAAGTCCGAGTTCAGCAGCGTTTCAGTGCTCAAGTGTTCGTTACCCGTTATTGGGAATCGCGCCCCATATTTATAAGGTGTGCATTCGAGCTGGAAATGGCTATAGGCTGACCAAAGAGGTCTGGAGACGGCCTTTGGCCGACCGGAGCTTCTCACCCGGCCTTCGGAATAATGTAAGGCCTTGGTCCGGCCTTTGGCCGAGTCAAGGAGAGGTCGGGAGGTAGTCTCGCCCGGCCCTTGGCCGGATGAATAGCCTTGAGTCGGCCCTTGGCCGAGCCAAGGAGATGCCAGGGCCGGCCTTTGGCCGAGAGGTAGCTTTGCCCGGCCCTTGGCCGGGTGAATAGCTTTGGGCCGGCCCTTGGCCGGGCCAAGGAGATGCCAGGGCCGGCCTTTGGCCAAGAGGCAGCTTTGCCCGGCCCTTGGCCGGGTGAATGGTTCTGGGCCGGCCCTTGGCCGGGCCAAGGAGATGCCAGGGCCGGCCTTTGGCCGAGAGGCAGCTTTGCCCGGCCCTTGGCCGGGTGAATGGTTCTGGGCCGGCCCTTGGCCGGGCCAAGGAGATGCCAGGGCCGGCCTTTGGCCGAGAGGCAGCTTTGCCCGGCCCTTGGCCGGGTGGATGGTTCTGGGCCGGCCTTTGACCGGACCAAGGGAATGCCAGGGCCGGCCCTCGGCCGAGTGGGAGCTTCATCCGGCCCTTGGCCGGGTGGGTAATCTTGGGCCGGCCTTTGGCCGGGCCAAAGAAGAGAGGAGACGCCGCTAGGCCGGCCTTCGGCCGAATGAAATGTTCTACCCGGCCTTTGACCGAGTGGGTAGACCTAGGGCACCGGCCCAAAGCGGGGCCGAGCCTCTTCCGGGGCTTCCGCCGAGCCGTCGTGCATTTTATGCACACAACACTAGCCCCCCGAGTCCGTCATTCGATCGGAGTTCGTGTGGTGGACTCAAATTCTCCCGCCCCCGATCATTGCCCCATTCTCTTTCTTGGTAAGTTTTTCATCCGATTTTTTTTTTATTTTTGACGTCACACTTAGCCACATGAGTATGGATCCGACCGACAACGTGTCAGAGATGGGACCATTGAAGACGACCTTTTTCCATTCCTCGAGCAACATAACGTGGACTTCGACTCGTTCTGGGGTCAATTTTCTTCTCCTACACATCCGTTCCCCATGCCTCCAATCTCTTCCTCACGCGAGGGAACTCTTGAGATGGTGGAGGGGGAATTCTCTTCTGTTGAGACGTGGCTGACCGACGGTGTGGTTGGCGACCCATCTCTCGCGGGTCTGGACGGCAACTCTCAGGCGGAACCGGGCGGCGACGTCCGGGTGGGGTTGAGCGGCGACGTGTCCCACGTTGACCCGGGCGGAGATCCTCGGGCAGATCTGGGCGGAAATCCTCGGGCAGATCTGGGCGGAAATCCCCGTGCAAGGCTGAGCGACGGCGTGGCTTGCTCCGGCGTGGGCGAGTGTCCTCGGGCGGATCCGAGTGAAGACCCTCGGGTGGATCTGGGCCGAGATCCCCGTGCGAGGCTGGGAAGGGGCGTGTCTCACGCAGAATCGGTCGGCGACGGACCCCATGGCGATCCGGTCGGAGCTCTTCGGGAGGATCCGGGCGGAGATCCTCGCACGAGGCCGGGCGACGGCGCGGCTTGCTCCGGCGTGGGCGAAGATCCGCGCGTGAGCTCGGGGGAGAGATTTCGCGTGGGTCTGGGCGGAGACGCCCATGCGGGGCTGGATGGCGGCGCAGCCTCCGTGGATCTGGACGGAGCTCCCTGCGTGGACTCGGGCGGCACGTCCCGGGTCAATCTGGGCGAGAGCCCCCGTGTGGATCTCGGCGCGGATCCGGGCAGCGACCTCAACACGGGTCAGGGTGGCAATCTCCATGCGGGCCCGGGCGGCGGCACACCTATTGAAGACAATGTCGGCGCCGAGGGTTGCGACGAGTCGCCCGACCACTGCCTTCGTCCGGTCATTCCCGCCACTTCGACCGCGAGGGAGGAGAGACGCGCGATGTCGTTCCCGGTTAAGGAGTCGGTGATTCGGGTCGGCTTTGATTGTTCCGGGGTCGACTTCCCGAGCTCTCTCTCTTTAGCCAACTTCACGAGTTTGAGGCGGAAGTTTAGCATCCCAGGCTCCGTCTCGTTGTTACGACCATTGCCTGACGACCTCCCGAGTCGCCCGCGTTTGGGATTTGCGGCCGTTCACGAGGCGAGTCTCCGAGGAGGTTTACGATTGCCTTTTCAACCCGTAATTCAGGATCTATTGGTTCGGTTGGGTGTTCACGCGTCTCAAATGTCCCCGCTCTTCTATCGCGTTGTGGCGGCGTGCCACATGATGCTTTATCGGGCACGAAGTCGCAATGTGACAGCCGATGAGATTCGGAACCTTGTCTCCGTCCATGGTGTGTCTGGGAAGCCGGGTTTTTATAAAGTTCAAAATCGGCGGCGATTTCCCATTCTCACCAAGTTGACCACCAAACATCGATATCCCTGGGTATGGGTCTCTGAATCTGCCTTTGGAAAAGCGCCTTTGACTTTTGGCCCCGTTGCCGACTTCCCAGCAGACCGCGATACTGAAGATTTCGAACTCGCACTCGTAATTGGGGCCATCCCAGACTCGAGACGGCAAGGGCTTCTCTTTGAGTCAGCTGATCTCATGGCGACTACTGGATGGTTCGTTCCTGATTCGGAGACGATCTTCGATCCTGCCTCGGCCGAGGAACCTGCTGGAAGCATCGAACTTGAGGCGGCGGATCTCCCTTCACCTCCCGACTCGGGGGGTATTGACCTCACGCCTGATTATGTAGGTATTGTCCTTTTAACATCGTTCCTATTTTATGACCCTTGTTTTGCTTTCCTTTCGTTTCAGATACGATGGCTCGCAATCGTCCACGTGCTTGCGTTCCGAGGGGTGAACCTACTGCTGAGGCCGTGGCCGCCGCACGTCTGCGAGTTGAGGCCCGACGTGGGAGGTCGCCGATCCGGGTTGGGGCCGAAGTGGGCTCTTCAAACAAACGGCCGGCTCCTCCTGCCTCTTCCTTTGAGTCGCCTGGCAGCAAACGCGCCCACACCTCAAGTGCGTCGGGTAGCATGGACTCTTCGCTCATGAAGGAAGCCGCAATGTTGCGAGGTCAATGTTCACGGGGCATCCTTGATTCCCCTTTGCGGGAATTCAAAAGCCTCTTGACGACCGGGGATCTTGATTACTTTCAAAACGGGATTAGCGACGCTCGTAAGGTAGTTACTACTCTTCCTTGGCATTGCGTTGCTCGTTACCCACTTCTTTTTATTTACACATGCGTATGCTCTTTCGCCGCTCGTTCTGTCAGATGCTTGCTCGACAGGAACGGGGTGATGCGATCCTCCGGGATCTGTTGCGAAGGATGCAGGTTATGAAGAAAGACGCCGAGAAGACGGCAGCCGACCATGCTGCCGCTCTAGCTGAGGTTCGTCCCGTTCGGGACTTCCACATCCTGGAGGGAGAGCTACGGAAGGTCCGTGCGGAGTTGGAGGCTGAAAGGTTGCTGCGAGCGGAGGATCGTAAATCCCGAGAGAAAGCGGAACAAGCGGCAGACACCTTCCTTGGTGAGACGAAGAAACTCCAAGTAGCGCTCTCGGGTCGGGACGAGGAGTTGAAGATCGTGCACGCTCAACTTATGACGAGTGAGATTTCTCGCGTCAAAGCTGAGAGGGAAAGGGACTCACTTCTCCTCGAGATGCAGGCCCTTATCGAGGAAAAAGACGATGCCGTGAAGTCGAAAGCCGACTTGGAGGACGACTGGGACCTGGCCTTGGAGGAAGCACGCCATGCGGCCGCGGTGCGGGTTCGTGACGCCGTCGCGAAAAAAATTGTGACCCGGGGGATCACGTTTTCTTTCTTCGAGGCGATGTTCCCCACGCTGGATGAAGCTCCCCGGTTGGATGGCGTGCCACTTGGGGCTCCTTCAGAAGTTGCCCAATCCACGAACCGCCCTCCCGACGGAGAGACCACCGACGGATCCGGAGCTCTCAACGATGAGGAACAAGTAGATTTTGGCTCTGAATGATTGTTTCATTCTTTTTTTGATTTCTTTCGCGCGTGTGTTTAGCGCTTGTTTCCCCTTACGTGTTTTCTTTCCGGATATCTTCGTTGGATTTTGGATTTTATTTGATACGAGAACCTTCCTTTGATGTTTGTTTAGTCATAACGTGATAGTGTTTTGGGCCCATGCCTTTCGGTGGGCGACACACAGCCATTTGGCATACACCATATGGTGGGCAAATGCCTGGTTATCCGGTGCGCGGATGTTGGCCTTATAGTGAGTTTTGTGAGACTTGCTGTCTGTCGGCGTGTGAGTGCGCAGTCTTATGCCATCCGGTGCGCGGATGTCGACCCTTTAGCGGGTTTTGCGAGACTCGCTGCCTGTCGGCGTGCGAGTGCGCGGATGTTGACCCTTTTAGCGGGTTTTACGAGTACGCGGTCGCTTGACGCGAACTTGGACTATGTGAGAACCTGGACTATGTCGTAGCCCCCCGAGTTTATTTAAAAACTTGCGAAGATTATAAATAAATTGATGTGAAGCGTATTTTGTATTCATTGTCAAGAAAAATGTTACATTTTACGGGTCATGGACCATGCATACAATGAATTTAAACTGTAAAAAATAATAAAACGGGTCGTCCACTAATCAACGCCTACTGATAATATTGTCTCAAGTGCTCGGCATTCCACGGGTGGGTGAAGACGAGACCTTCGAGATTTTCCAGCTCATAAGTGCCGTTATGAGTGGCTTGCCTTATCTGATACGGACCTTCCCAGGTGGGTCCCAGAACTCCAGCTCCCGGGACTTGTGTGTTTTGAAAAACCCTCCTGAGAACAAGGCTTCCGTTTGCGAATTTCCTTATTTTGATTCTTGAATTATAGTACTTTTCCACTTTCCTTTTTTGTTCAATTAAGCGTGACAACGCGCCCATCCTCTTTTCGTCAATGAGATCTAGCTCTATCCTCATTGCCTCGTCGTTTTGGTCGACGTCGTAATCGATAACCCGACAAGTGGGGATACTTGTCTCTATAGGTATCACGGCCTCAACGCCAAATGCTAACGCAAATGGAGTTTCGCCGGTAGCGTTGCGCGCCGTGGTCCTATATGCCCACAGGACTGTTGGTAATTCTTCCGCCCAGGCTCCTTTTTTCGCTTCTAGCCTTTTCTTCAAGTTTTCTTTGATTGTCTTGTTGACTGCTTCGACTTGACCGTTAGCCTGAGGGTGTCGAGGTGACGAATAAGTCTTTCGAATCCCCAATTGTTCACACAATTCCCGAAGGCGTGCGTTGTCAAATTGTTTCCCATTGTCGGTGACGATCGACTCTGGAATCCCAAAGCGACATATTATATTTTTCCACATGAAACTTGTTGTGTTCACCTCTGTGATCTTGGCGAGTGGTTCTGCTTCTACCCACTTTGTAAAGTAATCCACTGCCACGATTGCGAATTTGTATTGTCTCGGGGCTGCAGGTAATTCCCCGATGAGGTCGACCCCCCATTTGGCGAAAGGTCGGGGTACGATGACTGGGCATAAAGGTGCCGGAGGCTGTCTTGGCACGTGTGCAAATCTCTGGCACTTGTCGCATTTCTTGGCCCACAAGTGAGCGTCCCTTTTCATGGTTGGCCAAAAATACCCCGCTCGGAGTAATTTCAAGGCCAATGACTGTCCGGCCGAATGGTTCCCGCAAACCCCTTCGTGTACTTCATGCAATGCTCTTTTCGCTTCATCTTCGGATAAGCACCGGAGCAGCGGCATTGAGTATCCTCGTTTGTAGAGTGTCTGCTCTCTCAGCACGTATTTGGATGCCAAATTCTTCAGTCTTCGGGTCTCTTCTCTCCCTTCGGGGGTCTCCCCCTCTCGTAGGTATTTTAGAAGTGGCGTCATCCACGTTGTGTGTGGTGTCTGTTCGATTGTTCCCACGTCATTTCTTGAGATACATGGCCTCGTCAGTTTTTCTATGGGGACATTGTCAATCCCCCCTATCCCAGATGCCAAACGGGCTAGAGCATCGGCGTGGACGTTTTTTTCTCTGGGAATCTGAATTATTTCGAACCACAGGAATGATTCTAGTAGTTTTATAACCTTGGCGCGGTATGCCATCATGCTTGGCTCCTTAGCACCATATTCCCCTTTGACTTGGTTGACCACCAATTGCGAGTCGCAATGGATACGCAGTTTTTCAGCGCCGAGTTTTTCTGCTAACTCCAAACCTATGATCAGGGCCTCGTACTCGGCCTCGTTGTTCGAGGCATTGAACTCGAATCGCATGGCATACTTGATTTCTTCCCTATCGGGGTTCGTAAGTATAATGCCAGCGCCAGCGCCTTGGGCGTTCGACGCACCATCGACGTGTAGCTCCCATAACAGGCCTTCCGGGATCATTGGTCTTTTCGCGGTCGTGCCGTTTCTCTTTTCCCCGAGAACATCTACATCGTCCCCTATCGAGGAGGACCCTGTAAATTCAGCCACAAAATCGGCCAAAGCTTGACCCTTGATGGCGGTTCTTGGTTGGAAATCTATTCCGTATTCTCCCAGCTCTTGAGACCATATGGCCATCCGGGAGGATGTGGCTTTTTGTAACGCCCTTTCTATGGGGTACTTTGTACGTACGATGATGGGGTGAGATTGGAAGTAGGGTCGAAGCTTCCTCGCGCCTGTGACTAAGGCCAAAGCCATCTTTTCGATCTCCGGATATCTGGTTTCGGCGTCGAGGAGCGCCTTGCTCGAATAGTAAATTGGCCATTGAATCTTATTTTCCTCACGCACCAACACCGTGCTTACTGCCCTTTCGGTCACTGCGAGATATACGTACAATTTTTCCCCTTCGTTGGGCTTCACCAAGAACGGCGCAGAACTGAAATAGGCTTTCAGTTCGCGGAAGGCAAGTTCGCACTCCTCTGTCCAAACAAATCCATCGACCTTTTTCAAGGCCTTGAAGAACGGTTGGCAACGATCCGTTGCCTTTGACACGAATCGTGATAATGCTGCAACCCTACCTGTTAAGCTTTGTACCTCTTTGATTTTGGTAGGGGACTTCATATTCAGGATTGCTTCAATCTTTTCGGGGTTGGCCTCTATCCCCCTGTTGCTCACCATATAACCCAGAAATTTTCCGGATTCGACCCCGAAGGCGCATTTATTTGGGTTAAGCTTCATTCTATAACGTCGCAGGATGGAAAACATATTCCTGAGATCTCCGATATGATCGTCGGCCTTTAAACTTTTGACCAACATATCGTCGACGTAGACCTCCATTGTTTTCCCAATTTGGTCGGCAAACATGCGGTTCACCAATCGCTGGTACGTAGCCCCTGCATTTTTGAGGCCAAAAAGCATGACCTTATAGCAATATAGCCCTCGGTCGGTGACGAAAGTGGTTTTTATCTGATCTGGACCATGCATGCGGATCTGATTGTAACCAGAATAGGCATCCATGAAGCTTAACAATTCATGACCAGCGGTGGCGTCAACAAGTTGTTCGATTCTGGGCAATGGAAAACTGTCTTTTGGACAAGCCTTGTTGAGATCCTTGTAATCGATGCAAATCCGCCATTTGCCGTTCGCTTTTTTCACCATAACCACGTTAGAAACCCATCTGGGATATTCTGCCTCCCTTATGAATCCTGCTGCGAGGAGTTTATCAACTTCCTCGCCTATGGCTTGGTATTTTTCCCCACTGAACGCTCTCCTGGGCTGTATTCGCTCAGTTATCCTTTGATCGTCATTCAAACGGTGAACCATGATCTCGGGGTCGATTCCGGGCATGTCAGCATGGGTCCATGCGAAAATGTCCTTATACTCTTGGAGGAATGTCGTTAGTAGGAGTTGCCTCTCTGATGAGAGTTGTGCACCTATTTTGACGACTTGATCGGGTTTGGATTGATCCAATATAACAGTCACGAGGTCGCTTGTGGTTCCCATCTTTCGTCTTTCGACTTTGTCCCTCTGATCCAACTCTCCGAAAGTGCCTTCAGTTTCTCCATCGCTTGACAAATCCGGAGAGATAGTATTGACCATCTTCCCTTTTCCTTTCCCGTCTACCCCCTGAATGTAACACATTCTGGCCATGGATTGATCCCCGGCCATGACGGCTATCCCCTTATCTGTCGGGAACTTTAACATCAGATGATAGGTCGAGGTTATGGCCTTTAGTCTGTTGAGAGTTGGACGGCCAATTATGATGTTGTAAGCCGACGGCTGGTCGACCACAAGGAATGACACAATGTGAGTGGCCTCGAGCCCTCCCAGCGTCCCAAAAGTGACGGGGAGGTCGATGATACCCTCAGTCATCACTCTCTCTCCAGAGAATCCAAAGAGCGGGGTCGCCACTGGAGTTGGCTTTAATCCGGTCAACTTCATCCTGTCCAAAGCTGACTTGAAAATGATGTCGGCGGAACTTCCGTTATCGATGAGAACTCGACGGACAAGATTGTTTGCTATCGGGGCCGAAACCACTATTGCGTCGCTATGGGGATGCATGATCCTTGTCGCTTCCTGACCTGTGAAGAACATGGATTCGAACTCGTTCGGAGGCGGAGTCACATAGGTGTGGTTTATGTGGTGCACCGCGGTTGACTGGGATGTTTCGCGGGCGTATCGTTTCCTTTGGGCGCACGAGTCCCCACATTCTGGACCGCCCAAAATGGAACCCACAATATGTAATTGCGAATTATCTGGTTCTCGGGCTGTCACTTGATCGGTTACAGTGACCGTGGCGGGGCCTTTCCTTTCTTGATGTCCTCGTTCACCCCCCGATGCCGTAGCCCCCAAGGTTCGGAGCACGTATTCTTTCAACTTCCCATCTTGTATGAGAGCCTCAATTTGTCTTTTGAGTTGATAGCATTCCGAAGTTAGGTGACCGTGATCCTGGTGGTATTCACAGAACTTGCTACGATCTCGCTTTGCCGGATCTTTCGTCAGCGGAGCTGGGCTACCCAATTTGTCGCGATGTAACGCCAAAATTCGCTCTTGGGGGGTGTTCAGCGGAGTGAAGGTCGAAAACTTTCGGAAATTGTCTGGACGTGGTGGTCTGACCCCTGAGAAGGGTCGATCGTCGAGACTTTGTTGTCCCCTATTCCTCCTCTTTCGAGGATCGGCACATTCCTTCTCATGGTCCCCTAGCCGGCGACCAGGCTGCCCATTGGTCTTCCGACCGTCTCGGCCTTCCAGGTAATCTTCCACTCCCATGAACGTGCGAGCGCGCGTCATGAGCTCCGCCATATCCCTTGGGACCTTCCCGACGATTGACTTCAGGAAGTCACTCGTGCGAATTCCTTCAGTGATTGCCGTGATCGCATCCCTATCATCGAAGCCTTCCACCTTATGCGATTCTTCAGTGAAACGGGCCAGATACTGTCTCAAGGTTTCATCCCGGCCCTGCCTGATTGACAAGAGATGAGTTTTGGATTTCTTCTGCATCACGAGAGTGGCGAAGCGAGCGAGGAAAGTTTCTTTCAAAATCTTGAAAGAAAGAATGCTCCCTGGCTTCAAGCTCCTGAACCACTCAAATCCTGTTCCGGAAAGGGTCAAACTAAATGCCTGACACAACGTTGCATCTGACTGCCCTTGCATTGTCATCCATGTTTCATAGTGTTGGATATGAAAATGAGGGTCTGTGCGCCCATCGTATGGAGGAATGGAGGGCAGCTTGAAATTTCCTCCACAGGATTGTGCCAAAATCTGAGCAGAGAAAGGGGAGTATGATTCTTCGGCCCCTCCGTAGGGTCGCGGCTTCCCCGACTCTCTCATCTCGATTATCTGGTTCTGGAGACTTTGTATCATTGTTACCATATCGAGCCCGTCTGCGGGGTTGGCCGTTGGAGCCAATGGAGTCACGTGGTGCCGCTCGTTGGATGCCTGATCGGCCGCATTAGTCCTTGGACGGCCAAGCGTAACGGCTGGTAATACCTCTCTCTGAGAATTCAACCTCTGTCGGAGGTCTTCGCCCCGAGAGTTCCTCTGAGCCGTGAGATGTTCTCTAAGATCCATATCAGGAATTCGACGAGACGAATCCAGCCGGCGCCGAAATGTCTTTCGAGTCCCTCGACTATCTGCCCCTTCATCCCGCCGTGCACTCCTATGCTCGAGCCGCGATCGCGATCGACCGCCCCGAGAGTTCGCAGATGGAGTGCCCCTGGATTGCGGACCTGACGGTCGAATCGGTGGGGGTTGGTGTGAAGGTGGTCTTGTGTCCGCTCCTCGATCAGGGAGAGGAGTTATCTCACCTGTCCGAGATTCCCCCACATATTCGGGGTCGGAACCATCCCGGAACGAACTCCTATCAATGTCGTATCCGAGGAGATCGGCTATGAGTGTATTGTCCACCCCCGGCCGATCCAGAATCTCGGCAAGTCGTCTAGCTGTATCCTCTCGGAGAGCAACGTCAGGATCAGCCCTCGAGCCATGGGACCCGTTCTCGTTCTCACGAGGCTGACCACCGAGTCGATGGGAAAGGCTTCGAAGGCCATATCTGGCGTTCGTCGCCCGAGTGCCGGTAGATGCGATAGGAATCTGACTCATCCTCTCGGAGATTGTTCGATGGGGAAACAAAAGCTGGCTTTGTCAAATGCCCCTCCTTCTAGCGCCAAAATGTTGTCGCTCTTTTTCGGACAACGATTTAGGAACCCAAAACGGTTCGACCCAAGGCCGGACCAAGTGATCGCGTTCGGGTTCTAGCGTGTCAAACTCGGTATCCCGAGTCGTGCCTTAGCTGTCAATGGAATTCGTGCTGCGCAAGTATCTGAAACACGAAGGAATCAAATGAACTATCAAAGGGAAACAGAGGGGGTGCCTCTGTTTACCTCTCCGACGCTCAACATTAGTTAGGTTGAGGTGGATAAAAGGGTTTAGAGTTTGAAGGTTTAAGTTTTGAGTGAAACGAGTGAAGTCCGAGTTCAGCAGCGTTTCAGTGCTCAAGTGTTCGTTACCCGTTATTGGGAATCGCGCCCCATATTTATAAGGTGTGCATTCGAGCTGGAAATGGCTATAGGCTGACCAAAGAGGTCTGGAGACGGCCTTTGGCCGACCGGAGCTTCTCGCCCGGCCTTCGGAATAATGTAAGGCCTTGGTCCGGCCTTTGGCCGAGTCAAGGAGAGGTCGGGAGGTAGTCTCGCCCGGCCCTTGGCCGGATGAATAGCCTTGAGTCGGCCCTTGGCCGAGCCAAGGAGATGCCAAGGCCGGCCTTTGGCCGAGAGGTAGCTTTGCCCGGCCCTTGGCCGGGTGAATAGCTTTGGGCCGGCCCTTGGCCGGGCCAAGGAGATGCCAGGGCCGGCCTTTGGCCAAGAGGCAGCTTTGCCCGGCCCTTGGCCGGGCCAAGGAGATGCCAGGGCCGGCCTTTGGCCGAGAGGCAGCTTTGCCCGGCCCTTGGCCGGGTGAATGGTTCTGGTCCGGCCCTTGGCCGGGCCAAGGAGATGCCAGGGCCGGCCTTTGGCCGAGAGGCAGCTTTGCCCGGCCCTTGGCCGGGTGGATGGTTCTGGGCCGGCCTTTGACCGGACCAAGGGAATGCCAGGGCCGGCCCTCGGCCGAGTGGGAGCTTCATCCGGCCCTTGGCCGGGTGGGTAATCTTGGGCCGGCCTTTGGCCGGGCCAAAGAAGAGAGGAGACGCCGCTAGGTCGGCCTTCGGCCGAATGAAATGTTCTACCCGGCCTTTGACCGAGTGGGTAGACCTAGGGCACCGGCCCAAAGCGGGGCCGAGCCTCTTCCGGGGCTTCCGCCGAGCCGTCGTGCATTTTATGCACACAACAGTTTATTTCAAGGTAATGTGTGTTTTTAACAAATTAAACTTACGTTTTGACAAGTTAAAGTAAGGTTTTGAAAAGTTAAAGTAGGTTTTTTAAAAATTAAAGTACGTTTTTTACAAGTTAAAATCGGTTTTTTACAAGTTAAAGTTATGTATTGACAAGTTAAAGTACGTTTTTTACAAGTTAAAGTACGTTTTTTACAAGTTAAAGTACGTTTTTTACAAGTTGAAGTACGTTTTTATAAGTTAATGTACATTTGTTACAAGTTAAACCACATTTTTTACAAGTTAAAGTACGTTTTTTTCAAGTTAATGTGTGTTTTTAACAATTTAAACTTACGTTTTGACAAGTTAAAGTTACGTTTTGAAAAGATAAAGTAGGTTTTATACAAATTAAAGTACGTTTTTTACAAGTTAAAGTACGTTTTTATAAGTTATAGTACATTTGTTATAAGTTAAACCAAATTTTTGACAAGTTAAAGTACGTTTTTTACAAGTGAATGTATGTTTTTAACAATTTAAACTTATGTTTTGACAAGTTAAAGTTACGTTTTGACAAGTTAAAGTAGGTTTTTTACAAATTAAAGTACGTTTTTTACAAGTTAAAGTACGTTTTTACAAGTTAAAGTACATTTGTTACAAGTTAAAACACATTTTTTACAAGTTAAAGTACGTTTTTTACAAGTGAATGTATGTTTTTAACAATTTAAACTTATGTTTTGACAAGTTTAAGTTACGTTTTAACAAGTTAAAGTAGCTTTTTTACAAATTAAAGTACGTTTTTTACAAGTTAAAGTACGTTTTTACAAGTTAAAGTACATGTGTTACAATTTAAACAACATTTTTTACAAGTTAAAGTACGTTTTTTACAAGTGAATGTATGTTTTTAACAATTTAAACTTATGTTTTGACAAGTTTAAGTTACGTTTTGACAAGTTAAAGTAGGTTTTTTACAAGTTAAAGTAACATTTTGACAAGTTATAGTACGATTTTTACAAGTTAAAGTACATTTTTTACAAGTTAAAGTACGTTTTTTACAAGTTGAGGTACGTTTCTACAAGTTAAAGTACATTTGTTACATGTTAAACCACAATTTTGACAAATTAATGTACATTTTTTTCAAGTTAATGTGTGTTTTTAACAATTTAAACTTACGTTTTGATAAGTTAAAGTTACGTTTTGAAAAGTTAAAGTAGGTTTTTTACAAATTAAAGTACGTTTTTTACAAGTTAAAGTCGGTTTTTTACAAGTTAAAATTATGTATTGACAAGTTAAAGTACGTTTTTTTACAAGTTAAAGTACGTTTTTTACAAGTTAAAGTACGTTTTTTACAAGTTGAAGTACGTTTTTATAAGTTAAAGTACATTTGTTACTAGTTAAACCACATTTTTGACAAGTTAAAGTACGTTTTTTTCAAGTTAATGTGTGTATTTAACAATGTAAACTTACGTTTTGACAAGTTAAAGTTACGTTTTGACAAGTTAAAGTACGTTTTTTACATGTTAAAGTACGTTTTTTACAAGTTAAAGTACGTTTTTTACAAGTTGAAGTACGTTTCTTCAAGATAATGTACATTTTGTTACAAGTAAAACAACATTTTTGACAAGTTAAAGTACGCTTTTTTCAAGTTAATGTGTGTTTTTAACAATTTAAACTTACGTTTTGACAAGTTAAAGTTACGTTTCGAAAAGATAAAGTAGGTTTTTTACAAATTAAAGTACGTTTTTTACAAGTTAAAGTACGTTTTTATAAGTTATAGTACATTTGTTATAAGTTAAACCAAATTTTTGACAAGTTAAAGTACGTTTTTTACAAGTGAATGTATGTTTTTAACAATTTAAACTTATGTTTTGACAAGTTAAATTTACGTTTTGACAAGTTAAAGTAGGTTTTTTACAAATTAAAGTACTTTTTTTAAAAGTTAAAGTAGGTTTTTTACAAATTAAAGTACGTTTTTTACAAGTTATAGTACATTTGTTATAAGTTAAACCAAATTTTTGACAAGTTAAAGTACGTTTTTTACAAGTGAATGAATGTTTTGAACAATTTAAACTTATGTTTTGACAAGTTAAAGTTACGTTTTGACAAGTTAAAGTATGTTTTTTACAAATAAAAGTACGTTTTTTACAAGTTAAAGTACGTTTTTACAAGTTAAAGTACATTTGTTACAAGTTAAACCACATTTTTGACAAGTTAAAGTACGTTTTTTACAAGTTAAAGTACGTTTTTACAAGTTATAGTACATTTGTTATAAGTTAAACCAAATTTTTGACAAGTTAAAGTACGTTTTTTACAAGTGAATGTATGTTTTTAACAATTTAAACTTATGTTTTGACAAGTTTAAGTTACGTTTTGACAAGTTAAAGTAGGTTTTTTACAAGTTAAAATTACATTTTGACAAGTTAAAGTACATTTTTTACAAGTTTAAGTACATTTTTTACAAGTTAAAGTACGTTTTTTACAAGTTGAAGTACGTTTCTACAAGTTAAAGTACATTTGTTACAAGTTAAACCACATTTTTGAAAAATTAATGTACGTTTATTTCAAGGTAATGTGTGTTTTTAACAAATTAAACTTACGTTTTGACAAGTTAAAGTTAGGTTTTGAAAAGTTAAAGTAGGTTTTTTAAAAATTAAAGTACGTTTTTTACAAGTTAAAATCGGTTTTTTACAAGTTAAAGTTATGTATTGACAAGTTAAAGTACGTTTTTTACAAGTTAAAGTACATTTTTTACAAGTTAAAGTACGTTTTTTGCAAGTTGAAGTACGTTTTTATAAGTTAAAGTACATTTTTTACAAGTTAAACCACATTTTTTACAAGTTAAAGTACGTTTTTTCAAGTTAATGTGTGTTTTTAACAATTTAAACTTACGTTTTGACAAGTTAAAGTTACGTTTTGAAAAGATAAAGTAGGTTTTTTACAAATTAAAGTACGTTTTTTACAAGTTAAAGTACGTTTTTACAAGTTATAGTACATTTGTTATAAGTTAAACCAAATTTTTGACAAGTTAAAGTACGTTTTTTACAAGTGAATGTATGTTTTTAACAATTTAAACTTATGTTTTGACAAGTTAAAGTTACGTTTTGACAAGTTAAAGTAGGTTTTTTACAAATTAAAGTACGTTTTTTACAAGTTAAAGTACGTTTTTACAAGTTAAAGTACATTTGTTACAAGTTAAAACACATTTTTTACAAGTTAAAGTACGTTTTTTACAAGTGAATGTATGTTTTTAACAATTTAAACTTATGTTTTGACAAGTTTAAGTTACGTTTTAACAAGTTAAAGTAGCTTTTTTACAAATTAAAGTACGTTTTTTACAAGTTAAAGTACGTTTTTACAAGTTAAAGTACATGTGTTACAATTTAAACAACATTTTTTACAAGTTAAAGTACGTTTTTTACAAGTGAATGTATGTTTTTAACAATTTAAACTTATGTTTTGACAAGTTTAAGTTACGTTTTGACAAGTTAAAGTAGGTTTTTTACAAGTTAAAGTAACATTTTGACAAGTTATAGTACGATTTTTACAAGTTAAAGTACATTTTTTACAAGTTAAAGTACGTTTTTTACAAGTTGAGGTACGTTTCTACAAGTTAAAGTACATTTGTTACATGTTAAACCACAATTTTGACAAATTAATGTACATTTTTTTCAAGTTAATGTGTGTTTTTAACAATTTAAACTTACGTTTTGATAAGTTAAAGTTACGTTTTGAAAAGTTAAAGTAGGTTTTTTACAAATTAAAGTACGTTTTTTACAAGTTAAAGTCGGTTTTTTACAAGTTAAAATTATGTATTGACAAGTTAAAGTACGTTTTTTTACAAGTTAAAGTACGTTTTTTACAAGTTAAAGTACGTTTTTTACAAGTTGAAGTACGTTTTTATAAGTTAAAGTACATTTGTTACTAGTTAAACCACATTTTTGACAAGTTAAAGTACGTTTTTTTCAAGTTAATGTGTGTATTTAACAATGTAAACTTACGTTTTGACAAGTTAAAGTTACGTTTTGACAAGTTAAAGTACGTTTTTTACATGTTAAAGTACGTTTTTTACAAGTTAAAGTACGTTTTTTACAAGTTGAAGTACGTTTCTTCAAGATAATGTACATTTTGTTACAAGTAAAACAACATTTTTGACAAGTTAAAGTACGCTTTTTTCAAGTTAATGTGTGTTTTTAACAATTTAAACTTACGTTTTGACAAGTTAAAGTTACGTTTCGAAAAGATAAAGTAGGTTTTTTACAAATTAAAGTACGTTTTTTACAAGTTAAAGTACGTTTTTATAAGTTATAGTACATTTGTTATAAGTTAAACCAAATTTTTGACAAGTTAAAGTACGTTTTTTACAAGTGAATGTATGTTTTTAACAATTTAAACTTATGTTTTGACAAGTTAAATTTACGTTTTGACAAGTTAAAGTAGGTTTTTTACAAATTAAAGTACTTTTTTTAAAAGTTAAAGTAGGTTTTTTACAAATTAAAGTACGTTTTTTACAAGTTATAGTACATTTGTTATAAGTTAAACCAAATTTTTGACAAGTTAAAGTACGTTTTTTACAAGTGAATGAATGTTTTGAACAATTTAAACTTATGTTTTGACAAGTTAAAGTTACGTTTTGACAAGTTAAAGTAGGTTTTTTACAAATAAAAGTACGTTTTTTACAAGTTAAAGTACGTTTTTACAAGTTAAAGTACATTTGTTACAAGTTAAACCACATTTTTGACAAGTTAAAGTACGTTTTTTACAAGTTAAAGTACGTTTTTACAAGTTATAGTACATTTGTTATAAGTTAAACCAAATTTTTGACAAGTTAAAGTACGTTTTTTACAAGTGAATGTATGTTTTTAACAATTTAAACTTATGTTTTGACAAGTTTAAGTTACGTTTTGACAAGTTAAAGTAGGTTTTTTACAAGTTAAAATTACATTTTGACAAGTTAAAGTACATTTTTTACAAGTTTAAGTACATTTTTTACAAGTTAAAGTACGTTTTTTACAAGTTGAAGTACGTTTCTACAAGTTAAAGTACATTTGTTACAAGTTAAACCACATTTTTGAAAAATTAATGTACGTTTATTTCAAGGTAATGTGTGTTTTTAACAAATTAAACTTACGTTTTGACAAGTTAAAGTTAGGTTTTGAAAAGTTAAAGTAGGTTTTTTAAAAATTAAAGTACGTTTTTTACAAGTTAAAATCGGTTTTGTACAAGTTAAAGTTATGTATTGACAAGTTAAAGTACGTTTTTTACAAGTTAAAGTACATTTTTTACAAGTTAAAGTACGTTTTTTGCAAGTTGAAGTACGTTTTTATAAGTTAAAGTACATTTTTTACAAGTTAAACCACATTTTTTACAAGTTAAAGTACGTTTTTTCAAGTTAATGTGTGTTTTTAACAATTTAAACTTACGTTTTGACAAGTTAAAGTTACGTTTTGAAAAGATAAAGTAGGTTTTTTACAAATTAAAGTACGTTTTTTACAAGTTAAAGTACGTTTTTATAAGTTATAGTACATTTGTTATAAGTTAAACCAAATTTTTGACAAGTTAAAGTACGTTTTTTACAAGTGAATGTATGTTTTTAACAATTTAAACTTATGTTTTGACAAGTTAAAGTTACGTTTTGACAAGTTAAAGTAGGTTTTTTACAAATTAAAGTACGTTTTTTACAAGTTAAAGTACGTTTTTACAAGTTAAAGTACATTTGTTACAAGTTAAAACACATTTTTTACAAGTTAAAGTACGTTTTTTACAAGTGAATGTATGTTTTTAACAATTTAAACTTATGTTTTGACAAGTTTAAGTTACGTTTTAACAAGTTAAAGTAGCTTTTTTACAAATTAAAGTACGTTTTTTACAAGTTAAAGTACGTTTTTACAAGTTAAAGTACATTTGTTACAATTTAAATAACATTTTTTACAAGTTAAAGTATGTTTTTTACAAGTGAATGTATGTTTTTAACAATTTAAACTTATGTTTTGACAAGTTTAAGTTACGTTTTGACAAGTTAAAGTAGGTTTTTTACAAGTTAAAGTAACATTTTGACAAGTTATAGTACGATTTTTAGGAGTTAAAGTACATTTTTTACAAGTTAAAGTACGTTTTTTACAAGTTGAGGTACGTTTCTACAAGTTAAAGTACATTTGTTACATGTTAAACCACAATTTTGACAAATTAATGTACATTTTTTTCAAGTTAATGTGTGTTTTTAACAATTTAAACTTACGTTTTGATAAGTTAAAGTTACGTTTTGAAAAGTTAAAGTAGGTTTTTTACAAATTAAAGTACGTTTTTTACAAGTTAAAGTCGGTTTTTTACAAGTTAAAATTATGTATTGACAAGTTAAAGTATGTTTTTTTACAAGTTAAAGTACGTTTTTTACAAGTTAAAGTACGTTTTTTACAAGTTGAAGTACGTTTTTATAAGTTAAAGTACATTTGTTACTAGTTAAACCACATTTTTGACAAGTTAAAGTACGTTTTTTTCAAGTTAATGTGTGTATTTAACAATGTAAACTTACGTTTTGACAAGTTAAAGTTACGTTTTGACAAGTTAAAGTACGTTTTTTACATGTTAAAGTATATTTTTTACAAGTTAAAGTACGTTTTTTACAAGTTGAAGTACGTTTCTTCAAGATAATGTACATTTTGTTACAAGTAAAACAACATTTTTGACAAGTTAAAGTACGTTTTTTTCAAGTTAATGTGTGTTTTTAACAATTTAAACTTACGTTTTGACAAGTTAAAGTTACGTTTCGAAAAGATAAAGTAGGTTTTTTACAAATTAAAGTACGTTTTTTACAAGTTAAAGTACGTTTTTATAAGTTATAGTACATTTGTTATAAGTTAAACCAAATTTTTGACAAGTTAAAGTACGTTTTTTACAAGTGAATGTATGTTTTTAACAATTTAAACTTATGTTTTGACAAGTTAAATTTACGTTTTGACAAGTTAAAGTAGGTTTTTTACAAATTAAAGTACTTTTTTTAAAAGTTAAAGTAGGTTTTTTACAAATTAAAGTACGTTTTTTACAAGTTATAGTACATTTGTTATAAGTTAAACCAAATTTTTGACAAGTTAAAGTACGTTTTTTACAAGTGAATGAATGTTTTTAACAATTTAAACTTATGTTTTGACAAGTTAAAGTTACGTTTTGACAAGTTAAAGTAGGTTTTTTACAAATAAAAGTACGTTTTTTACAAGTTAAAGTACGTTTTTACAAGTTAAAGTACATTTGTTACAAGTTATACCACATTTTTGACAAGTTAAAGTACGTTTTTTACAAGTTAAAGTACGTTTTTACAAGTTATAGTACATTTGTTATAAGTTAAACCAAATTTTTGACAAGTTAAAGTACGTTTTTTACAAGTGAATGTATGTTTTTAACAATTTAAACTTATGTTTTGACAAGTTTAAGTTACGTTTTGACAAGTTAAAGTAGGTTTTTTACAAGTTAAAATTACATTTTGACAAGTTAAAGTACGTTTTTTACAAGTTTAAGTACATTTTTTACAAGTTAAAGTACGTTTTTTAAAAGTTGAAGTACGTTTCTACAAGTTAAAGTACAATTGTTACAAGTTAAAGTACATTTGTTACAAGTTAAACCACATTTTTGAAAAATTAATGTACGTTTATTTCAAGGTAATGTGTGTTTTTAACAAATTAAACTTACGTTTTGACAAGTTAAAGTTAGGTTTTGAAAAGTTAAAGTAGGTTTTTTAAAAATTAAAGTACGTTTTTTACAAGTTAAAATCGGTTTTTTACAAGTTAAAGTTATGTATTGACAAGTTAAAGTACGTTTTTTACAAGTTAAAGTACGTTTTTTACAAGTTAAAGTACGTTTTTTACAAGTTGAAGTACGTTTTTATAAGTTAAAGTACATTTGTTACAAGTTAAACCACATTTTTTACAAGTTAAAGTACGTTTTTTTCAAGTTAATGTGTGTTTTTAACAATTTAAACTTACGTTTTGACAAGTTAAAGTTACATTTTGAAAAGATAAAGTAGGTTTTTTACAAATTAAAGTACGTTTTTTACAAGTTAAAGTACGTTTTTATAAGTTATAGTACATTTGTTATAAGTTAAACCATATTTTTGACAAGTTAAAGTACGTTTTTTACAAGTGAATGTATGTTTTTAACAATTTAAACTTATGTTTTGACAAGTTAAAGTTACGTTTTGACAAGTTAAAGTAGGTTTTTTACAAATTAAAGTACGTTTTTTACAAGTTAAAGTACGTTTTTACAAGTTAAAGTACATTTGTTACAAGTTAAAACACATTTTTTACAAGTTAAAGTACGTTTTTTACAAGTGAATGTATGTTTTTAACAATTTAAACTTATGTTTTGACAAGTTTAAGTTACGTTTTAACAAGTTAAAGTAGCTTTTTTACAAATTAAAGTACGTTTTTTACAAGTTAAAGTACGTTTTTACAAGTTAAAGTACATTTGTTACAATTTAAACAACATTTTTTACAAGTTAAAGTACATTTTTTACAAGTGAATGTATGTTTTTAACAATTTAAACTTATGTTTTGACAAGTTTAAGTTACGTTTTGACAAGTTAAAGTAGGTTTTTTACAAGTTAAAGTAACATTTTGACAAGTTATAGTACGATTTTTAGGAGTTAAAGTACATTTTTTACAAGTTAAAGTACGTTTTTTACAAGTTGAGGTACGTTTCTACAAGTTAAAGTACATTTGTTACATGTTAAACCACAATTTTGACAAATTAATGTACATTTTTTTCAAGTTAATGTGTGTTTTTAACAATTTAAACTTACGTTTTGACAAGTTAAAGTTACGTTTTGAAAAGTTAAAGTAGGTTTTTTACAAATTAAAGTACGTTTTTTACAAGTTAAAGTCGATTTTTTACAAGTTAAAATTATGTATTGACAAGTTAAAGTATGTTTTTTTACAAGTTAAAGTACGTTTTTTACAAGTTAAAGTACGTTTTTTACAAGTTGAAGTACGTTTTTATAAGTTAAAGTACATTTGTTACTAGTTAAACCACATTTTTGACAAGTTAAAGTACGTTTTTTTCAAGTTAATGTGTGTATTTAACAATGTAAACTTACGTTTTGACAAGTTAAAGTTACGTTTTGACAAGTTAAAGTACGTTTTTTACATGTTAAAGTACATTTTTTACAAGTTAAAGTACGTTTTTTACAAGTTGAAGTACGTTTCTTCAAGATAATGTACATTTTGTTACAAGTAAAACAACATTTTTGACAAGTTAAAGTACGTTTTTTTCAAGTTAATGTGTGTTTTTAACAATTTAAACTTACGTTTTGACAAGTTAAAGTTACGTTTCGAAAAGATAAAGTAGGTTTTTTACAAATTAAAGTACGTTTTTTACAAGTTAAAGTACGTTTTTATAAGTTATAGTACATTTGTTATAAGTTAAACCAAATTTTTGACAAGTTAAAGTACGTTTTTTACAAGTGAATGTATGTTTTTAACAATTTAAACTTATGTTTTGACAAGTTAAATTTACGTTTTGACAAGTTAAAGTAGGTTTTTTACAAATTAAAGTACTTTTTTTAAAAGTTAAAGTAGGTTTTTTACAAATTAAAGTACGTTTTTTACAAGTTATAGTACATTTGTTATAAGTTAAACCAAATTTTTGACAAGTTAAAGTACGTTTTTTACAAGTGAATGAATGTTTTTAACAATTTAAACTTATGTTTTGACAAGTTAAAGTTACGTTTTGACAAGTTAAAGTAGGTTTTTTACAAATAAAAGTACGTTTTTTACAAGTTAAAATACGTTTTTACAAGTTAAAGTACATTTGTTACAAGTTAAACCACATTTTTGACAAGTTAAAGTACGTTTTTTACAAGTTAAAGTACGTTTTTACAAGTTATAGTACATTTGTTATAAGTTAAACCAAATTTTTGACAAGTTAAAGTACGTTTTTTACAAGTGAATGTATGTTTTTAACAATTTAAACTTATGTTTTGACAAGTTTAAGTTACGTTTTGACAAGTTAAAGTAGGTTTTTTACAAGTTAAAATTACATTTTGACAAGTTAAAGTACGTTTTTTACAAGTTTAAGTACATTTTTTACAAGTTAAAGTACGTTTTTTAAAAGTTGAAGTACGTTTCTACAAGTTAAAGTACAATTGTTACAAGTTAAAGTACATTTGTTACAAGTTAAACCACATTTTTGAAAAATTAATGTACGTTTATTTCAAGGTAATGTGTGTTTTTAACAAATTAAACTTACGTTTTGACAAGTTAAAGTTAGGTTTTGAAAAGTTAAAGTAGGTTTTTTAAAAATTAAAGTACGTTTTTTACAAGTTAAAATCGGTTTTTTACAAGTTAAAGTTATGTATTGACAAGTTAAAGTACGTTTTTTACAAGTTAAAGTACGTTTTTTACAAGTTAAAGTACGTTTTTTACAAGTTGAAGTACGTTTTTATAAGTTAAAGTACATTTGTTACAAGTTAAACCACATTTTTTACAAGTTAAAGTACGTTTTTTTCAAGTTAATGTGTGTTTTTAACAATTTAAACTTACGTTTTGACAAGTTAAAGTTACATTTTGAAAAGATAAAGTAGGTTTTTTACAAATTAAAGTACGTTTTTTACAAGTTAAAGTACGTTTTTATAAGTTATAGTACATTTGTTATAAGTTAAACCAAATTTTTGACAAGTTAAAGTACGTTTTTTACAAGTGAATGTATGTTTTTAACAATTTAAACTTATGTTTTGACAAGTTAAAGTTACGTTTTGACAAGTTAAAGTAGGTTTTTTACAAATTAAAGTACGTTTTTTACAAGTTAAAGTACGTTTTTACAAGTTAAAGTACATTTGTTACAATTTAAACAACATTTTTTACAAGTTAAAGTACGTTTTTTACAAGTGAATGTATGTTTTTAACAATTTAAACTTATGTTTTGACAAGTTTAAGTTACGTTTTGACAAGTTAAAGTAGGTTTTTTACAAGTTAAAGTAACATTTTGACAAGTTATAGTACGATTTTTAGGAGTTAAAGTACATTTTTTACAAGTTAAAGTACGTTTTTTACAAGTTGAGGTACGTTTCTACAAGTTAAAGTACATTTGTTACATGTTAAACCACAATTTTGACAAATTAATGTACATTTTTTTCAAGTTAATGTGTGTTTTTAACAATTTAAACTTACGTTTTGATAAGTTAAAGTTACGTTTTGAAAAGTTAAAGTAGGTTTTTTACAAATTAAAGTACGTTTTTTACAAGTTAAAGTCGGTTTTTTACAAGTTAAAATTATGTATTGACAAGTTAAAGTATGTTTTTTTACAAGTTAAAGTACGTTTTTTACAAGTTAAAGTACGTTTTTTACAAGTTGAAGTACGTTTTTATAAGTTAAAGTACATTTGTTACTAGTTAAACCACATTTTTGACAAGTTAAAGTACGTTTTTTTCAAGTTAATGTGTGTATTTAACAATGTAAACTTACGTTTTGACAAGTTAAAGTTACGTTTTGACAAGTTAAAGTACGTTTTTTACATGTTAAAGTATATTTTTTACAAGTTAAAGTACGTTTTTTACAAGTTGAAGTACGTTTCTTCAAGATAATGTACATTTTGTTACAAGTAAAACAACATTTTTGACAAGTTAAAGTACGTTTTTTTCAAGTTAATGTGTGTTTTTAACAATTTAAACTTACGTTTTGACAAGTTAAAGTTACGTTTCGAAAAGATAAAGTAGGTTTTTTACAAATTAAAGTACGTTTTTTACAAATTAAAGTACGTTTTTACAAGTTAACGTACATTCGTTACAACTTAAACCACATTTTTGACAAGTTAAAGTACGTTTTTTACAAGTCAATGTATGTTTTTAACAATTTAAACTTATGTTTTGACAAGTTTAAGTTACGTTTTTTACAAGTTAAAGTACGTTTTTACAAGTTAAAGTACATTTGTTACAAGTTAAACCACATTTTTGACAAGTTAAAGTACGTTTTTTATAAGTGAATGTATGTTTTTAACAATTTAAACTTATGTTTTGACACGTTTAAGTTACGTTTTGACAAGTTAAAGTAGGTTTTTTACAAGTTAAAGTTACATTTTGACAAGTTAAAGTACGTTTTTTACAAGTTAAAGTACATTTTTTACAAGTTGAAGTACATTTCTACAAGTTAAAGTACATTTGTTACAAGTTAAACCACATTTTTGACAAATTAATGTACGTTTTTTTCAACTTAATGTGTGTTTTTAACAATTTAAACTTACGTTTTGACAAGTTAAAGTTACGTGTTGAAAAGTTAAAGTAGGTTTTTTACAAATTAATATACGTTTTTTACAAGTTAAAGTCGGTTTTTACAAGTTAAAGTTATGTATTGACAAGTTAAAGTACGTTTTTTACAAGTTAAAGTACGTTTTTTACAAGTTAAAGTACGTTTTTTACAAGTTGAAGTACGTTTCTACAAGATAAAGTACATTTGTTACAAGTAAAACAACATTTTTGAAAAGTTAAAGTACGTTTTTATCAAGTTAATGTGTGTTTTTAACAATTTAAACTTACGTCTTGACAAGTTAAAGTTACGTTTTGAAAAGTTAAAGTAGGTTTTTTACAAATTAAATTACGTTTTTTACAAGTTAAAGTACGTTTTTACAAGTTATAGTACATTTGTTATAAGTTAAACCACATTTTTGACAAGTTAAACTACGTTTTTTATAAGTGAACGTATGTTTTTAACAATTTAAACTTATGTTTAGACAAGTTAAAGTTACGTTTTGACAAGTAAAAGTAGGTTTTTTACAAATTAAAGTACGTTTTTTACAAGTTAAAGTACAATTTTACAAGTTATAGTACATTTGTTATAAGTTAAACCAAATTTTTGACAATTAAAATATGTTTTTTACAAGTGAATGTATGTTTTTAACAATTTAAACTTATGTTTTGACAAGTTAAAGTTACGTTTTGACAAGTTAAAGTAGGTTTTTTACAAATTAAAGTACTTTTTTTTCAAGTTAAAGTCGGTTTTTTACAAGTTAAAGTTATGTATTGACAAGTTAAAATACGTTTTTTACTAGTTAAAGTACGTTTTTTACAAGTTAAAGTACGTTTTTTACAAGTTGAAGTACGTTATTATAAGTTAAAGTACATTTCATACAAGTTAAAACACATTTTTGACAAGTTAAAGTACGTTTTTTTCAAGTTAATGTGTTTTTTTAACAATTTAAACTTACGTTTTGACAAGTTAAAGTTACGTTTTGACAAGTTAAAGTTCGTTTTTTACAAGTTAAAGTACGTTTTTTACAAGTTAAAGTACGTTTTTTACAAGTTGAAGTACGTTTCTACAAGATAAAGTACATTTGTTACAAGTAAAACCACATTTTTGACAAGTTAAAGTCCGTTTTTTTCAAGTTAATGTGTGTTTTTAACAATTTAAACTTACGTCTTGACAAGTTAAAGTTACGTTTTGAAAAGTTAAAGTAGGTTTTTTACAAGTAAAAGTACGTTTTTACAAGTTAAAGTACATTTGTTACAAGTTAAACCACATTTTTGACAAGTTAAAGTACGTTTTTTACAAGTGAATGTATGTTTTTAACAATTTAAACTTATGTTTTGACAAGTTTAAGTTACGTTTTGACAAGTTAAAGTAGGTTTTTTACAAGTTAAAGTTACATTTTGACAAGTTAAAGTACGTTTGTCACAAGTTAAAGTACATTTTTTACAAGTTAAAGTACGTTTTTTACAAGTTGAAGTACGTTTCTACAAGTTAAAGTACATTTGTTACAAGTTAAACCACATTTTTGACAAGTTAAAGTACGTTTTTTTCAAGTTAATGTGTGTTTTTTACAAGTTAAAGTTACATTTTGACAAGTTAAAGTACGTTTTTTACAAGTTAAAGTACGTTTTTTACAAGTTAAAGTACATTTTTTACAAGTTGAAGTACGTTTTTTACAAGTTGAAATACGTTTTTTAGAAGTTAAAGTTACGTTTTAACATGTTTAAGTTACGTTTTGACACATTAAAATTACATTTTGACAAGTTAAAGTATGTTTTTATAAGTTAAACTAACATTTTGACAAATTAAATTACGTTTTTAACAAGTTAAACTTACGTTTTGACAAATTAAAGTTAGGTTTTTTACAAGTTAAAGCACGTTTTTTACAAGTTGACGAACGTTTTTACAAGTTAAAGTACATTTGTTACAAGTTAAACCATATTCTTGACAAGTTAAAGTACGATTTTTACAAGTGAATGTATGTTTTTAATAATTTAAACTTACGTTTTGACAAGTTAAAGTTACGTTTTGAAAAGTTAAAGTACGTTTTTTACAAGTGAATGAATGTTTTTAACAATTTAAACTTATGTCTTGACAAGTTTAAGTTACGTTTTGACAAGTTAAAGTAGGTTTTTTACAAGTTAAAGTTACATTTTGACAAGTTAAAGTATGTTTTTTACAAGTTAAAGTACATTTTTTACAAGTTAAAGTACGTTTTTTACAAGTTGAAGTACATTTCTACAAGTTAAAGTACATTTGTTACAAGTTAAAGCACATTTTTGACAAATTAATGTACGTTTTTTTCAACTTAATGTGTGTTTTTAACAATTTAAACTTACGTTTTGACAAGTTAAAGTTACGTTTTGAAAAGTTAAAGTAGGTTTTTTACAAATTAAAGTACGTTTTTTACAAGTTAAAGTCGGTTTTTTACAAGTTAAAGTTATGTATTGACAAGTTAAAGTACGTTTTTTACAAGTTAAAGTACGTTTTTTACAAGTTAAAGTACGTTTTTTACAAGTTGAAGTACGTTTTTATAAGTTAAAGTACATTTCTTACAAGTTAAACCACATTTTTGACAAGTTAAAGTACGTTTTTTTCAAGTTAATGTGTGTTTTTAACAATTTAAACTTACGTTTTGACAAGTTAAAGTTACATTTTGACAAGTTAAAGTACGTTTTTTACAAGTTAAAGTACGTTTTTTACAAATTAAAGTACGTTTTTTACAAGTTGAAGTACGTTTCTATAAGATAAAGTACATTTGTTACAAGTAAAACCACATTTTTGACAAGTTAAAGTACGTTTTTTTCAAGTTAATGTGTGTTCTTAACAATTTAAACTTACGTCTTGACAAGTTAAAATTACGTTTTGAAAAGTTAAAGTAGGTTTTTTACAAATTAAAGTACGTTTTTTAAAAGTTAAAGGACGTTTTTACAAGTTAAAGTACATTTGTTACAAGTTAAACCACATTTTGGACATGTTAAAGTACGTTTTTTACAAGTGAATGTATGTTTTTAACAATTTAAACTTATGTTTTGACAAGTTTAAGTTACGTTTTGACAAGTTAAAGTAGGTTTTTTACAAGTTAAAGTTACATTTTGACAAGTTAAAGTGCGGTTTTTACAAGTTAAAGTACATTTTTTACAAGTTAAAGTACGTTTTTTACAAGTTGAAGTACGTTTCTACAAGTTAAAGTACATTTGTTACAAGTTAAACCACATTTTTGACAAATTAATGTACGTTATTTTCAACTTAATGTGTGTTTTTAACAATTTAAACTTACGTTTTGACAAGTTAAAGTTACGTTTTGAAAAGTTAAAGTAGGTTGTTTACAAATTAAAGTACGTTTTTTACAAGTTAAAGTCAGTTTTTTACAAGTTAAAGTTATGTATTGAAAAATTATAGTACGTTTTTTACAAGTTAAAGTACGTTTTTTACAAGTTAAAGTACGTTTTTTTACGAGTTGAAGTGCGTTTTTATAAGTTAAAGTACATTTCTTACAAGTTAAACCACATTTTTGACAAGTTAAAGTACGTTGTTTTCAAGTTAATGTGTGTTTTTAACAATTTAAACTTACGTTTTGACAAGTTAAAGTTACGTTTTGACAGGTTAAAGTACGTTTTTTACAAATTAAAGTACGTTTTTTACAAGTTAAAGTACGTTTTTTACAAGTTGAAATACGTTTCTACAAGATAAAGTATATTTGTTACAAGTAAAACCACATTTTTGACAAGATAAAGTACGTTTTTTTCAAGTTAATGTGTGTTTTTAACAATTTAAACTTACGTCTTCAGAAGTTAAAGTTACGTTTTGAAAAGTTAAAGTAGGTTTTTTACAAATTAAAGTACGTTTTTTACAAGTTAAAGTACGTTTTTACAAGTTATATTACATTTGTTATACGTTAAACCACATTTTTGACAAGTTAAAGTACGTTTTTTACAAGTGAATGTATGTTTTTAACAATTTAAACTTATGTTTTGACAAGTTAAAATTACGTTTTGACAAATTAAAGTAGGTTTTTTACAAATTAAAGTACGTTTTTTACAAGTTAAAGTACGTTTTTACAAGTTAAAGTACATTTGTTACAAGTTAAACCACATTTTTGACAAGTTAAAGTACGTTTTTTACAAGTGAATGTATGTTTTTAACAATTTAAACTTATATTTTGACAAGTTTAAGTTACGTTTTGACAAGTTAAAGTAGGTTTTTGACAAGTTAAAGTTACATTTTGACAAGTTAAAGTACGTTTTTTACAAGTTAAAGTACATTTTTTACAAGTTAAAGTACGTTTTTTACAAGTTGAAGTACGTTTCTACAAGTTAAAGTACATTTTTTACAAATTGAAGTACGTTTTTTAGAAGTTGAAATACGTTTTTTAGAAGTTAAAGTTACGTTTTAACATGTTTAAGTTACGTTTTGACACATTAAAATTACATTTTGACAAGTTAAAGTACGTTTTTATAAGTTAAACTAACATTTTGACAAATTAAATTATGTTTTTAACAAGTTAAACTTTCGTTTTGACAAATTAAAGTTACGTTTTGACAAGTTAAAGTAGGTTTTTTACAAGTTAAAACACGTTTTTTACAAGTTGACGTACGTTTTTACAAGTTAAAGTACATTTGTTACAAGTTAAACCACATTTTTGACATGTTAAAGTACGTTTTTTACAAGTGAATGTATGTTTTTAACAATTTAAACTTATGTTTTGACAAGTTTAAGTTACGTTTTGACAAGTTAAAGTAGGTTTTTTACAAGTTAAAGTTACATTTTGACAAGTTAAAGTACGTTTTTTACAAGTTAAAGTACGTTATTTACAAGTTAAAGTACATTTTTTACAAGTTAAAGTACGTTTTTTACAAGTTGAAGTACGTTTCTACAAGTTAAAGTTCATTTGTTACAAGTTAAACCACATTTTTGACAAATTAATGTACGTTTTTTTCAAGGTAATGTGTGTTTTTAACAATTTAAACTTACGGTTTGACAAGTTAAAGTTAGGTTTTGACAGGTTAAAGTACGTTTTTTACAAATTAAACTACGTTTTTTACAAGTTAAAGTACGTTTTTTACAAGTTGAAATACGTTTCTTCAAGATAAAGTATATTTGTTACAAGTAAAACCACATTTTTGACAAGATAAAGTACGTTTTTTTCAAGTTAATGTGTGTTTTTAACAATTTAAATTTACGTCTTGACAAGTTAAAGTTACGTTTTGAAAAGTTAAAGTAGGTTTTTTACAAATTAAAGTACGTTTTTTACAAGTTAAAGTACGTTTTTACAAGTTATATTACATTTGTTATACGTTAAACCACATTTTTGACAAGTTAAAGTACGTTTTTTACAAGTGAATGTATGTTTTTAACAATTTAAACTTATGTTTTGATAAGTTAAAATTACGTTTTGACAAGTTAAAGTAGGTTTTTTACAAATTAAAGTACGTTTTTTACAAGTTAAAGTACGTTTTTACAAGTTAAAGTACATTTGTTACAAGTTAAACCACATTTTTGACAAGTTTTAGTATGTTTTTTACAAGTGAATGTATGTTTTTAACAATTTAAACTTATATTTTGACAAGTTTAAGTTACGTTTTGACAAGTTAAAGTAGGTTTTTGACAAGTTAAAGTTACATTTTGACAAGTTAAAGTACGTTTTTTACAAGTTAAAGTACATTTTTTACAAGTTAAAGTACGTTTTTTACAAGTTGAAGTACGTTTCTACAAGTTAAAGTACATTTTTTTTACAAATTGAAGTACGTTTTTTACAACTTGAAATACGTTTTTTAGAAGTTAAAGTTACGTTTTAACATGTTTCAGTTACGTTTTGACACATTAAAATTACATTTTGACAAGTTAAAGTACGTTTTTATAAGTTAAACTAACATTTTGACAAATTAAATTACGTTTTTAGCAAGTTAAACTTACGTTTTGACAAATTAAAGTTACGTTTTGACAAGTTAAAGTAGGTCTTTTACAAGTTAAAGCACGTTTTTTACAAGTTGACGTACGTTTTTACAAGTTAAAGTACATTTGTTACAAGTTAAACCATATTCTTGACAAGTTAAAGTACGATTTTTACAAGTGAATGTATGTTTTTATCAATTTAAACTTACATTTTGACAAGTTAAAGTTACGTTTTGAAAAGGTAAAATAGGTTTTTTACAAGTTAAAGTTACATTTTGACAAGTTAAAGTACGTTTTTTACAAGTTTAAGTACATTTTTTCTAAGTTAAAGTACGTTTTTTACAAGTTGAAGTACGTTTCTACAAGTTAAAGTTCATTTGTTACAAGTTAAACCACATTTTTTACAAATTAATGTACGTTTTTTTCAACTTAATGTGTGTTTTTAACAATTTAAACTTACGTTTTGACAAGTTAAAGTTACGTTTTGAAAAGTTAAAGTAGTTTTTTACAAATTAAAGTACGTTTTTTACAAGTTAAAGTCGGTTTTTTACAAGTTAAAGTTTTGTATTGACAAGTTAAAGTACGTTTTTTACAAGTTAAAGTACGTTTTTTACAAGTTAAAGTACGTTTTTTACAAGTTGAAGTACGTTTTTTACAAGTTAAAGTACATTTCATACAAGTTAAAGTACGTTTTTTTCTAAGTTAAATTACGTTTTTTACAAGTTGAAGTATGTTTCTACAAGTTAAAGTAGGTTTTTTACAAGTTAAAGTTACATTTTGACAAGTTAAACTACGTTTTTTACAAGTTAAAGTACATTTTTTCTAAGTTAAAGTACGTTTTTTACAAGTTGAAGTACATATCTACAAGTTAAAATAGGTTTTTTACAAGTTAAAGTTACATTTTGACAAGTTAAAGTACGTTTTTTACAAGTTAAAGTACATTTTTTCTAAGTTAAAGTACGTTTTTTACAAGTTGAAGTACGTTTCTACAAGTTAAAGTTCATTTGTTACAAGTTAAACCACATTTTTGACAAATTAATGTACGTTTTTTTCAACTTAATGTGTGTTTTTAACAATTTAAACTTACGTTTTGACAAGTTAAAGTTACGTTTTGAAAAGTTAAAGTAGTTTTTTACAAATTAAAGTACGTTTTTTACAAGTTAAAGTCGGTTTTTTACAAGTTAAAGTTTTGTATTGACAAGTTAAAGTACGTTTTTTACAAGTTAAAGTACGTTTTTTACAAGTTAAAGTACGTTTTTTACAAGTTAAACTAAATTTCTTACAAGTTAAACCAAATTTTTGACAAGTTAAAGTACGTTTTTTTCAAGTTAATGTGTGTTTTTAACAATTTAAATTTACGTTTTGACAAGTTAAAGTTACGTTTTGACAAGTTAAAGTACGTTTTTTACAACTTAAAGTACGTTTTTTACAAGTTAAAGTACGTTTTTTACAAGTTAAAGTACGTTTTTTACAAGTTAAAGTACGTTTCTACAAGATAAAGTACATTTGTTACAAGTAAAACCACATTATTGACAAGTTAAAGTACGTTTTTTTCAAGTTAATGTGTGTTTTTAACAATTTAAACTTTCGTCTTGACAAGTTAAAGTTACGTTTTGAAAAGTTAAAGTAGGTTTTTATCAAATTAAAGTACGTGTTTACAAGTTAATGTACGTTTTTACAAGTTAAAGTACATTTGTTACAAGTTAAACCACATTTTTGACAAGTTAAAGTACGTTTTTTACAAGTGAATGTATGTTTTTAACAATTTAAACTTATGTTTTGACAAGTTTAAGTTACGTTTTGACAAGTTAAAGTAGGTTTTTTACAAGTTAAAGTTACATTTTGACAAGTTCAAGTACGTTTTTTACAAGTTAAAGTACGTTTTTGACAAGTTAAAGTACGTTTTTTACAAGTTAAAGTACGTTTTTTACAAGTTAAAGTACGTTTTTTACAAGTTGAAGTACGATTTTTACAAGTCAAAGCACGTTTTTTACAAGTTGAAGTACGGTTTTACAAGTTAAAGTACATTTGTTACAAGTTAAACTACATTTTTGACAAATTAATGTACGTTTTTTTCAAGTGAATATGTGTTTCTAACAATTTAAACTTACGTTTTGACAAGTTAAAGTTACGTTTTGAAAAGTTAAAGTAGGTTTTTACAAATTAAAGTACTTTTTTTACAAGTTAAAGTACCTTTTCACAAGTTAAAGTACATTTGTTACAAGTTAAACCACATTTTTGACAAGTTAAAGTACGTTTTTTATAAGTTAATGTATGTTTTTAACAAGTTAAACTTATGTTTTGAAAAGTTAAAGTTACCTTTTGACAAGTTAAAGTAGTTTTTAACAAGTTAAAATACGTTTTTTACAAGTTAATGTTACGTTTTGACAAGTTAAAGTTACATTTTGACACGTTAAAATACGTTTTTTACAAGTTAAAGTACATTTTTTACAACTTGAAGTAAATTTTTTCCAAGTTAAAGTTACGTTTTAACAACTTAAAGTTACGTTTTGACACATTAAAATTACATCTTGACAAGTTAAAGTACGTTTTTTACAAGTTAAAGCAAGTGTTTTACAAATTGAAGTACGTTTTTTACAAGTTGAAATACGTTTTTTAGAAGTTAAAGTTACATTTTAACTAACCATTCATATAATCCATATTTTGTTTTAAATGCAGTTTGCCCCACTCATCTCCTTCTTTCATTCTAATCTGATGATATCCACTCTTAAGATCAATTTTAGAAAACACACACGATCCATGCAATTCATCTAGCATATCATCTAAACGAGTAATAGGATGTCGATACTTTACCGTAATGTTGTTGATGGCTCGACAATCAACGCACATTCTCCATGTCCCATCCTTCTTTGGTACTAAAATCATTGGAACAGCACAAGGACTCATGCTTTCTCTCACATGTCCGTTCTCCATTAGCTCGCTGACTTGCCTCTCAAGTTCCTTAGTCTCCTCCGGATTACTTCTATAGGCTGGTCGATTTGGGATTGTGGAACCAGGAACAAAGTCGATTTGATGTTCAATCCCTCGAATAGGAGGTAAACCTGGAGGTATCTCTTCCGGAAATACATCTACAAATTCCTGCAAAAGAGAAAAAGTATTGCTCGGCAAAGATCCGGCTAGATCATCAGTACATAAAAAGGTCTCCTTGTACATAAGTACTATAAGGGGCTGATGAGTGAATAATGCCCTCTTGATCTCACTTTTTTTTGTCATGAGATTATTTTTTTCACTCATGTTTCGCTCTTTTTTTCATTTTTTTCTTTTCCTTTTTCTTTTTCTTTTTCCTTTTCTTTTTCTTTTTCTCTTTTTTTTTTGTAACTTCAATTGATCAGCAAGAACTTGATTGGGACTTAATGGTACAAGTGTAACAGGTTGCTTTTTAATAATAAAAGAGTAACGATTGGTGAAACCGTCATGTGAAACCCTCCTATCAAATTGCCATGGTCTTCCTAAAAGCACGTGACAAGCTTCCATCGGGACCACATCACAAAGCACCTGATCTTCATACTTTCCAATAGAAAATGCCACAAGAACTTGTTTTGTCACCTTGATGTTTCCACTATCATTCAGCCATTGAAGACGGTAAGGTCGTGGATGCTTCAAGGTAGGCAGCGCCAATTTCTCAACCAGATCAATACTTGCGACATTCGTGCAACTTCCTCCATCAATAATCACGCTACACACCTTCTGGTTCACAAAACATCGAGTATGAAACAAATTTTCGCGCTGATTGTTTTCTTCTTTCTTCACTTGCGTACTAAGGGCTCTCCTTGCAATAATAGTTCTCCATCAACTGGGTATTCACCATCGCTGCAATCCTCAAGACGTGGCATGTCCTCCTCTACGTCATCTTCCTCATCCTCCGATTCAAGTTGACCTTGCGCGTTAATCACCATAGCCCTCTTGTTCGGACACTCGATGGCTATATGTCCCGATCCTCTACATTTAAAACACTTAATATCACGTGTTTTAGTAGAAATCACCTCTTTATTTCCTTGATTAGCCTCTGGTTGTTGTTTGAAGTTTTTGGAAGAGTCAAATTTTGGCTTGTTTGCTTGAAATTCTTCTCGTCTAGGTCCTGCCCTCCACGAATTTGTTGAAGGCATACTCTGTCCCCTCCTAGCCATGTTCCTTCGCTTTAGTTGCTGCTCCGCTTTGACAGCTTGGTGCACCATATCGGTCAACTCCACGTGATGTTGCATCTCCACCACATCCGCAATCTCGCGATTTAGCCCATGCAAAAATCTGGCCATCGTTGCTTCTCTGTCCTCCACCACGTTTGCTCTTATCATTGCCACCTCCATCTCCTTGAAATACTCATCTACACTCTTTATTCCTTGAGTTAGACGCTGCAATTTGTTGTACAACTCCCGATGGTAATAACTTGGAATAAATCTCCTCCTCATGATAGCTTTCATCTCCTCCCACGTCTCCACCGTTCGCTCTCCATTTCTCCTCCTTTCTTTCAAAAACTGATCCCACCATATCATGGCATAATCAGCAAACTCAATCGCTGCGAGTTTCACCTTCTTCATTTCCGAGTAGTTATGACACTCGAACACCATCTCAATCTTTTGCTCCCACTCCAAATACACTTCAGGTTCATTTCTCCCATGAAAAGACGGTATTGTCACCTTTATACTCCCCAAATCATCATCCCTTCTAGGCCTTCCCATCCTAGGTTCTCTGTTTCCATTGCCACGCCCAAACCTGCCCCGGTTGTATTGACGCTCTTCTACACCATCTCCACCAGGCTCGTCTTCAACACCTTCCGATTCATCACCCTTTTCTTCAGCTCTTCGTGCTCTCCTATTTGGAACATTTGGTACATCTCCCACTGCAATCTCTTCTATTCCATCAATCCTCGCGTTTAGTTGATCAAACTTCTCCATCATCAACGCCATAAATGCCTCCATTTGAAGATTTTGATTAAGTGGTTGTTGTACATATCTCCCGCGATCAGATTCATCTCCTGACATTCTATTTATATATATATAATAAAAACTATTAAAGGACCTCACAAACACTCGCTCACGTGTTTCTCTCAATAATGTATACACTCAACGCTCGTGTTTAAAATAAAATGGCTTTTACCCTCAAATAATCTCACACTCTTGCCTTTTTCCACTCTAGTGTTTTTTATATATTCTTAATCAGACTAAATAAACAACAAGTGTTTCAAGTAGCAATTCAATGTGTGAAACAACTCAACAAACCACCAGATTCAAAAGAAACAAAAAATAAGATAAGTGATGAACAACCAAAACTCAAAAAACATAAAATGGTGACTTACTAATTCTAGAATCAGAACATAAAACAAATGTTCTACAAAGATAAATAGAATTCTGCTTTTCAATAGGCTTTTTTTTTTTTTTTTACTTTACTTTTTTTTTCGTGCTTTTTTTTGTTTTGCACCTTTTTTTTTGCCTTTTTTTGTTGCAACTGAAAGAGATACGAGAATAAAAGAAAGAACGCAAGTTTTTTTTTTTTTTTTTTTTTTTGTGCTGAACAAACGAAATTAAATACAAGGATAGACAAACTTTTCCTTAGAACCCAAGCTCTGATACCAAATGATATGATCCTTACCAACAAATGTGATAAGACCCAATAACAAGAATTGGAAATAAGACCCCAAGATCTTAAAAGGATTAGAATGTTGAGATTTGACCCAATATCTAGAAAGATAAGAACCAAACCTACGATGTTTATGACGCCACACCAAGATACTCAAGATGAATGCTTAAGAATCAAGATGATAAGTCAAGTTGCTGAACGCCACAAGATAACTTGATAAGTTCAAAGAAGTCTTTTCAAGAATAAGAAAAAACACAAAACTCACATATCATTCATTCAAAAAGGTAGTTGTCTGATTACAATGTTCTAAACACTTAGTTATAGCCTTTGAAAGGCTTTACAACCACACCAAAACGTTTTTCCCAACCACTCTGAAAACAACATTAAAGACACTAATTAATTAAACCTGAAAACTAAATGCCAATAACTCTCAGCCCTCATTACTTTGAAACTGAAAGTTTTTGACATAAAAACACAATAAACAACACACTTAATGTATAAAAACACCCCAAATTCGTTCAACCTCTCTGAGTGGTTACAATAGTAACTCTCAAAAGAGTAAACAACCTCACTTAATGCCAAAAACGTGGGTCCAATGCCTAAAAACGACATAGGCATTCTGATTACTCCTCTAGAGCCTTAATCATGCTAATTAGGCTCTCTTGCTTCAGATTTGCTTCAAATTTTGGCCCAAGTGAATTAACTTCTTGAATCAGCCCATTTAAAGCCTCTTTGAGTTGTTTGGCTTTAAATCTTGTGAGAGGTCCACTAGGTAAACTTAATGGATCACTTGATAGTTTTCTTCTTGTCATTTCAGATCCACTTTCATCCATTTGAGCTCCTTCATCACTTTAATCCACTTTAGCTCCCTGATTCTCATCATTCTCCCCATCTTGGAAACGATTTGTCCTCAAATCACCTACATCAAAATAGGATAGATAAGAAACATTAAAGCTTGCACTTACACCATACTTACCTGGTAAATCAAGCTTGTAGGCATTATCATTGATGCGCTCCGAAATTTGGAATGGTCCATCGCCCCTTGGAAGTAATTTGGAACGTCTTTGCTCAGGGAATCGTTCTTTCCTCATGTGCAACCAAACCCAATCCCCGGGCTCAAATATCACTTTCTTGCGGCTCTTGTTGGCATTCTTTGCGTATTGCTCAGTCCGTCGCTCTATGTTTTGCCTTGTCTTCTCATGAATTTGTTTCACCATATCTGCTTTCTTTTTCCCATCCAAGTTAACTTGTTCACCAATAGGTAAAGGAATCAAATCCAGAACTGTTATTGGATTAAAACCATAAACAATTTCAAAAGGAGAGAACTTGGTTGCAGAATGAACACTACGATTATATGCAAATTCAACATGTGGCAAACAATCTTCCCAAGATTTCAAGTTTTTTTTAATGATAGCACGCAACAAAGTAGACAATGATCTATTTACGATTTCAGTTTGCCCATCGGTTTGTGGGTGACAAGTAGTAGAAAATAGTAGTTTTGTTCCCAACTTTCCCCACAAAGTTTTCCAAAAATAACTCAAGAATTTTGCATCTCTATCTGAAACAATTGTGCGAGGCATACCATGCAACCTAACAATCTCTTTGAAAAACAAATCAGCAATATTTGATGCGTTATCAGTTTTGTGACATGCAATAAAATGTGCCATTTTTGAAAATCGATCAACGACCACAAACACAGAATCTCTCCCCCTCTTAGTCCTTGGTAAGCCTAAAACAAAGTCCATTGAAATATCAACCCAAGGTGCACTAGGAATTGGAAGTGGTGTATACAAACCATGTGGTTGTTGTTTAGATTTGGCCCGTTTACAAGTTATGCAACGTTCACAGATTTTTTCAACATCTTTTTTCATATGTGGCCAATAAAAATGTTCATGTAACACACCCAACGTTTTAGCCACCCCAAAATGACCCATCAAACCACCAGAATGTGCTTCTCTAACAAGTAGTTCACGTAATGAAGAATGAGGAATGCATAATTTATTTTCACGAAATAAAAAACCTTCATGACAAAAAAATTTCCCATTCGACCCTCTAGAACAACTTTCAAGGGCTTCCCCAAAATCAGAATCACAAGCATACAATTCCTTAATGTACTCAAATCCAAGCAACTTAGAATCTAAAGTAGAGAGTAGAACATACCTGCGAGATAATGCATCTGCCACAACATTCTCCTATCACATAAGGAAATGTTTCAATAAACTCCACCCACTTGGCATGTCGTCTATTCAGTTTGTGTTGGCCCTTCAAATGCTTCAATGACTCATGATCCGTATGTATCACAAATTCTTTAGGCCAAAGATAGTGCTGCCAATTTTCCAAACTCCTAACCAATGCATATAATTCCTTATCATAAGTAGGATAGTTTAGAGCTGCCCCACTCAACTTTTCACTAAAAAATGCAATTGGTCTTCCTTCTTGCATCAAAACTCCACCAATTCCTAAACCTGATGCATCACACTCAATTTCAAACGTTTTAGTGAAGTTAGGTAAAATAAGCAAAGGAGCATTAGTTAATTTTTCTTTAATCAGTCTGAATGCCTTTTCTTGCTCAGATCCCCATTTAAATGGGACGTTCTTCTTGATGACTTCGGTTAACGGTGACGCAAGGCTGCTAAAGTCTCGAACAAATCGCCGATAAAAACTAGCCAAACCATGAAAACTTCTTACCTGACTTACCGAAGTAGGAGTTGGCCAATCATGAATTGCCTTCACCTTTTTCCCATCAACTTCAATTCCTTTAGCACTTACAACAAAACCAAGAAACACAAGCTTATCCGTGCAAAATGTACATTTCTTAAGATTTGCAAATAAGCTTTCTTTTCTCAAAACTTCTAAAACCAATTTTAGATGTGCTACATGATCCTCAAGGTTCTTACTATAAATCAGAATATCATTAGAGTAGACAACGACAAAATGTCCTAGGAAAGCACGTAAAACATGGTTCATAAGTCTCATGAATATACTAGGGGCGTTGGTCAAACCAAAAGGCATAACTAACCATTCATATAATCCATATTTTGTTTTAAATGCAGTTTTCCACTCATCTCCTTCTTTCATTCTAATCTGATGATATCCACTCTTAAGATCAATTTTAGAAAACACACACGATCCATGCAATTCATCTAGCATATCATCTAAACGAGTAATAGGATGTCGATACTTTACCGTAATGTTGTTGATGGCTCGACAATCAACGCACATTCTCCATGTCCCATCCTTCTTTGGTACTAGAATCACTGGAACAGCACAAGGACTCATGCTTTCTCTCACATGTTCGTTCTCCATTAGCTCGCTGACTTGCCTCTCAAGTTCCTTAGTCTCCTCCGGATTACTTCTATAGGCTGGTCGATTTGGGATTGTGGAACCAGGAACAAAGTCGATTTGATGTTCAATCCCTCGAATAGGAGGTAAACCTGGAGGTATCTCTTCCGGAAATACATCTACAAATTCCTGCAAAAGAGAAAAAGTATTGCTCGGCAAAGATCCGGCTAGATCATCAGTACATAAAAAGGTCTCCTTGTACATAAGTACTATAAGGGGCTGATGAGTGAATAATGCCCTCTTGATCTCACTTTTTTTTGTCATGAGATTATTTTTTTCACTCATGTTTCGCTCTTTTTTTCATTTTTTTCTTTTCCTTTTTCTTTTTCTTTTTCCTTTTCTTTTTCTTTTTCTCTTTTTTTTGTAACTTCAATTGATCAGCAAGAACTTGATTGGGACTTAATGGTACAAGTGTAACAGGTTGCTTTTTAATAATAAAAGAGTAACGATTGGTGAAACCGTCATGTGAAACCCTCCTATCAAATTGCCATGGTCTTCCTAAAAGCACGTGACAAGCTTCCATCGGGACCACATCACAAAGCACCTGATCTTCATACTTTCCAATAGAAAATGCCACATGAACTTGTTTTGTCACCTTGATGTTTCCACTATCATTCAGCCATTGAAGACGGTAAGGTCGTGGATGCTTCAAGGTAGGCAGCGCCAATTTCTCAACCAGATCAATACTTGCGACATTCGTGCAACTTCCTCCATCAATAATCACGCTACACACCTTCTGGTTCACAAAACATCGAGTATGAAACAAATTTTCGCGCTGATTGTTTTCTTCTTTCTTCACTTGCGTACTAAGGGCTCTCCTTGCAATAATAGATCTCCATCAACTGGGTATTCACCATCCCTGCAATCCTCAAGACGTGGCATGTCCTCCTCTACGTCATCTTCCTCATCCTCCGATTCAAGTTGACCTTGCGCGTTTATCACCATAGCCCTCTTGTTCGGACACTCGCTGGCTATATGTCCCGATCCTCTACATTTAAAACACTTAATATCACGTGTTTTAGTAGAAATCACCTCTTTATTTCCTTGATTAGCCTCTGGTTGTTGTTTGAAGTTTTTGGAAGAGTCAAATTTTGGCTTGTTTGCTTGAAATTCTTCTCGTCTAGGTCCTGCCCTCCACGAATTTGGTAGGTTTTTTACAAATTAAAGTTCGTTTTTTACAAGTTAAACTACGTTTTTACAAGTTAAAGTACATTTTTTACAAGTTAAACCACAAATTTGACAAGTTAAATTACATTTTTTACAAGTTAATGTATGTTTTTAACAATTTAAACTAACGTTTTGACAAGTTAAAGTTACGTTTTTACAAGTTAAAGTTACGTTTTGGCAAGTTAAATTATGTTTTTTACAAGTTAATGTACGTTTTTTACAAGTTAAACTTACGTTTTGAAATGTTAAAGTTACGTTATGACAAGTTAAAGTACGTTTTTTACAAGTTAATGTATGTTTTTAACAAGTTAAACTTACGTTTTGACAAGTGAAATTACGTTTTTTACAAGTTAAAGCAAGTGTTTTACAAGTTGAAGTACGTTTTTTACAAGTTGAAGTACGTTTTTTACAAGTTAAAGTTACGTTTTAACAACTTTAAGTTACGTTTTGACACATTAAAATTACATTTTGACAAGTTAAAGTACGTTTTTTATAAGTTAAAGTTACGTTTTGACAAATTAAATTACGTTTTTAACAAGTTAAACTTACGTTTTGACAAATTAAATTTACGTTTTGACAAGTTAAAGTAGGTTTCTTACAAGTTAAAGCATGTTTTTTACAAGTTGAAGTACGTTTTTACAAGTTAAAGTACATTTGTTACAAGTTAAACCACATTTTTGACAAGTTAAAGTACTTTTTTTACAAGTGAATGTATGTTTTTAACAATTTAAACTTATGTGTTAACAAGTTAAAGTTACGTTTTGACAAGTTAAAGTAGGTTTTTTACAAGTTAAAGTTATGTTTCGACAAGTTATAGTACGTTTTTTACAAGTTAAAGTACGTTTTTTACAAGTTGCAGTACGTTTTTACAAGTTTAAGTAATTTTGTTACAAGTTAAACCACATTTTTGACAAGTTAAAGTACGTTTTTTACAAGTTCATGTGTGTTTTTAACAAGTTAAAGTTACGTTTTGACAAGTTAAAGTACGTTTTTTACAAGTTAAAGTACGTTTTTTACAAGTTAAAGTACGTTTTTCACAAGTTGAAGTACGTTTCTACAAGTTAAAGTACATTTGTTACAAGTTAAACCACATTTTTGACAAGTTAAAATACATTTTTTTCAAGTTAATGTGTGCTTTTAACAATTTAAACTTACGTTTCGACATGTTAAAGTTACGTTTTGAGAAGTTAAAGTAGGTTTTTTACAAATTAAAGTACGTTTTTTACAAGTTAAAGTAGGTTTTTTACAAGTTAAAGTTAGGTATTGAAAAGTTAAAGTACGTTTTTTACAAGTGAAAGAACGTTTTTTACAAGTTGAAGTACGTTTTTATAAGTTAAAGTACATTTATTACAAGTTAAACCACATTTTTGACAAGTTAAAGTACGTTTTTTTCAAGTTAATGTGTGTTTTTAACAATTTAAAGTTATGTTTTGACAAATTAAAGAAGGTTTTTTACAAATTAAAGTACGTTTTTTACAAGTTAAAGTACGTTTTTACAAGTTAAAGTACATTTGTTACAAGTTAAACCACATTTTTGACAAGTTAAAGTATTTTTTTTACAAGTGAATGTATGTTTTTAACAATTTAAACTTATGTTTTGACAAGTTTAAGTTACGTTTTGACAAGTTAAAGTCGGTTTTTTACGAGTTAAAGTTACATTTTGACAAGTTAAAGTACGTTTTTTTACAAGTTAAAGTACATTTTTTTTACAAGTTAAAGTACGTTTTTTGTTGGAAATTACTTAACGATTTAAATAAATTATTATTAAACATAACTAATTACATGCGAAATTAATAATAAAATCGATCTATCATATTTAACTATTTAATATCTAACAACCTATTGGCATTAAAATCATAAGCATATTAATTAACAATTTAATTTTAAACATGTTATTTCAATAAAATCAAACACTCCAAACAATCATAACGATTATATCAATTAAGAGTATTTAAGATTATCGAAACTTACATCGTCGAGTTATAAATAACTCAGTCGAGGAATTGAAAACGAGTTCGATGCGAGAATCTTCAAGCTTCTCCAATTCCGGGTTTGCAAGAGACTTCCTCGGCTCGTCAACACGGGCAGCGAAGGCGGCAAGCAGGCGCGTCGTTGGGGCTAGTCCGGGAAGCTGGCAGCAGATGGCGCGCGGTCCTCGGCAGGTTGGGAACGGGCGGCAGCGGCTGGACTCGTCCGACGCAGAAGGCAGCGGCCCTAGGAGACCCCGTAGCGACTGAGAGGGGCAGGCACCTCTGGGCTCAGGCGGAGTAACAACGGCGACGTCGGCAGCGACCTGGGCAGAGGCAGGCTCGGCTGGACAAAGGCGGCAGGCTGCTGGGACACGCAGAGGGGCGGTCGGGCGGAGTCAGGCGCAGGTTCGCGCGGATGGGCGGAGGCAGATCGCAGGCAAAACTTCGCGACGACGCTGAGAGCTCATGGAAGCTCGGATCGGGACGCCGTTTTTTGCGTTACGTCGGCAACGAACTGACTTAAATGGGTTCGGAGAGAAATCTGGGTTTGCAGACTCAGATTTGTCGGATTCATCGAATCTTTGGTTCGGAGGTCAGATTTCCAGAAAACGAAAATGGACCAAACAACCACAAATTGATTCAACGATGACACAAGAAGAAAAACGAGAAGATGAGTGTGGGCTCAGATGAACGCACACGAGAAAACAAGAAACGAAATTTTTCGTCCTCTCGGGTGATAGGGTGGTCGGCCAAGAGGGAGAGGAAGAGAGAGAGAGAGCAAGCTTGACCTAGGGTTTCCTCAAACCCTTTATTTATAGACATTGTTAATGGGCTTTCATGTGGGCTTTTGTTGAATCGATATTCAGCCCAAAACCATGTTAATGGCCGGCCCGTATTTCCTACTCGTTTCTCAATTTTATTTCCCAAATTGCCTTGATTTAATTTCCAAATTCGACTTAATTTAGAACTCTCATCTATTTAATAACTCGTTATTAAATTGTTTCATGGTTATCGAATAACATAAAACGAGAAACGTTTTATTTTCTAATATTGTTATTATGAATTCTCAAGAAAATTATTATTACAATAATAAAGTTCTTTAATTCACAAAATCAATAATTAATGAATAACATATTATTCATTAATTCGCTTGGAAAATAAATTTCTCTATACAAATCACAATTTGTATTTTATGAGTAAATCAATTTATTGCGTTCAATTAATCTCTTCTAAATGTGCATCATTGAGACCTTATGGACCCACATGAACGAAGCTTGAGAATATAGCACAGACTCAATAATTCACAAATTATTTCCGGCTTATAGTTCTTAATAATGGTCGACTCCACTAAAGGACCAATATTGAAAATCTCTAAGTTCATGCGCGCATATTTTTCCGTTTGAAGTCACAGAACTTTTCTGTACTCGATCCACAGTGTACTTTTACCAAAATACCCTTCGTGTGTATCAGTAAGTCCGGGGAATGTAAAATTACCGTTTTACCCCTAGAGTTATTATTTCACTAACTCGTTTGTTACTTGTGAATGAGAAAAAACATAAAGTGAGACGTCAATACATGTCACATGTTTTAATCAAGGAATCTCATATTCAATGATTATCTGGCCAGATTAATTCATTCACTATCTCGTAACAAACCATAGTGTGATACAATGACTTTCATTATGTGTACACGAATTCCATATCTGTGAATCACATAATCCAACACTACAACATTATGTCACCAACCGTCGGGTCAGATGCAGCCATTACACGGCCATCGCCCATTGACAAATTAAATGACATAAAGTGTAGTATCGACTATGCACTCACCTCAGGATTAAGGTAGTTATCGAAGTACCCCTCGTATGTGATCTTGGAGCTTCTAGATTAAACGGTTTTATATCGAGCTTCCATAGAATCACTAGGTCTTGTTCAATATCTTCTATAAGATATCAAGAATGAAATCATAGAGTCACAACTTTCTATATCACATGATAAGATATCATGATTCATTCAAACAATCGTTACTTAGACTCGAATGCTCATTCGGTCTTAAGATTGTGAACAAATGGTTTACACTAGTCACAAGGGGTTATCATGTCAAATCTGTATTTAACACCCTTTTCGTTGATGACAGTTTCAGAGCGTAGCATACAAACATAAACACAAACTATAGGAAAAGAAAGCTTATTTATTAATATTAATGTTTCAGCAAAATATTACAAATAATAAATAAAATGTCTAATATTCTCCTTTGTGGGCACTAATTCCAACATTTTTTACATGTTAAAGTACGTTTTTTACAAGTTGAAGTACGTTTTTATAAGTTAAAGGACATTTGTTACAAGTTAAACCAAATTTTTGACAAGTTAAAGTACGTTTTTTTCAAGTTAATGTGTGTTTTTAACAATTTAAACTTACGTTTTGACAATTTAAAGTTACGTTTTGACAAGTTAAAGTAGGTTTTTTACAAATTAAAGTACGTTTTTTACAAGTTAAAGTACGTTTTTATAAGTTAAAGTACATTTGTTACAAGATAAACCATATTTTTTACAAGTTAAAGTACGTTTTTTACAAGTTAATGTATGTGTTTTAACAATTTAAACTAATGTTTTGACAAGTTAAAGTTACGTTTTAACAAGTTAAAGTAGGTTTTTTAAAAGTTAAAGTTACGTTTTAACAAGATAAATTACGTTTTATACAAGTTAATGTACGTTTTTTACAAGTTAAACTTACGTTTTGAAATGTTAAAGTTACGTTTTGACAAGTTAAAATATGTTTTTTACAAGTTAATGTATGTTTTTAACAAGTTAAACTTACGTTTTGACAAGTTAAAGTTATGTTTAGACAACTTAAAGTAGGGTTTTTACAAGTTTAAGTACGTTTTTTACAAGTTAAAGTTACATTTTGACAAGTTAAACTTACGTTTTGAAATGTTTAAGTTACGTTTTGGCTAGTTAAAATACGTTATTTACAAGTTAATGTATGTTTTTAACAACTTAAACTTACGTTTTGACAAGTTAAAGTAGGGTTTTTACAAGTTAAAGTTACATTTTGACACGTTAAAATACGTTTTTTACAAGTTAAAGTACGTTTTTTACAAGTTAAAGCAAGTGTTTTACAAGTTTAAGTACGTTTTTTACAAGTTCAAGTACATTTTTTCAAGTTAAAGTTACCTTTTTACAACTTAAAGTTACGTTTTGACATATTAAAGTTACATTTTGACAAGTTAAAGTACGTTTTTTATAAGTTAAAGTTACGTTTTTACAAATTAAATTACGTTTTTAACAATTTAAACTTACGTTTTGAAAAGTTAAAGTTACGATTTGACAGGTTAAAGTAGTTTTTTTACAAGTTAAAGCATGTTTTTTACAAGTTGAAGTACGTTTTTACAAGTTAAAGAACATTTGGTACAAGTTAAACCACATTTTTGACAAGTTAAAGTACTTTTTTTACAAGTGAATCTATGTTTTTAACAATTTAAACTTACGTTTTGACAAGTTAAAGTTACGTTTTGACAAGTTAAAGTAGGTTTTTTACAAATTAAAGTACGTTTTTTACAAGTTAAAGTACGTTTTTACAAGTTAAAGTACATTTGTTACAAGTTAAACCACATTTTAGACAAGTTAATGTATGTTTTTAAAAATTTAAACTAACATTTTGACAAGTTAAAGTTACGTTTTGAGAAGTTAAAGTAGGTTTTTTACAAGTTAAAGTTACGTATTTGACAAGTTAAATTACGTTTTTTACAATTTAAAGTACGTTTTTTACAAGTTAAAGTACGTTTTTACAAGTTAAAGTACATTTGTTACAAGTTAAACCACATTTTTGACATGTTAAATTACGTTTTTTACAAGTTAATGTATGTTTTTAACAATTTTAACTAACGTTTTGACAAGTTAAAGTAACGTTTTGACAAGTTAAAGTAGGTTTTTTACAAGTTAAAGTTACGTTTTGACAAGTTAAATTACGTTTTTTACAAGTTAATGTACGTTTTTTACAAGTTAAAGTACGTTTTTTACAAGTTGAAGTACGTTTTTACAAGTCAAAGTACATTTGTTACAAGTTAAACCACATTTTTGACAAGTTAAAGTACGTTTTTTTCAAGTTAATGTGTGTTTCTAACAATTTAAACTTACGTTTCGACAAGTTAAAGTTACGTTTTGAAAAGTTAAAGTTGGTTTTTTACAAATTAAAGTACGTTTTTTACAAGTTAAAGTACGTTTTTACAAGTTAAAGTACATTTGTTACAAGTTAAACCACATTTTTGACAAGTTAAAGTACGTTTTTTACAAGTTAATGTATGCTTTTAACAAGTTAAACTTACGTTTTGAAAAGTTAAAGTTACGTTTTGACAAGTTAAATTAGTTTTTTTCAAGTTAAAGTACGTTTTTTACTAGTTAAAGTTAAGTTTTAACAACTTAAAGTTACGTTTTGACACATTAAAATTACATATTCATAAGTTAAAGTACAATTTTTATACGTTAAAGTTACGTTTTGACAAGTTAAATTACGTTTTTAACAAGTTAAACTTACGTTTTGACAAATTAAAGTTACGTTTTGACAAATTAAAGTAGGTTTTTTACAAGTTAAAGCACGTTTTTTACAAGTTGAAGTACGTTTTTACAAGTTAAAGTATATTTGTTACAAGTTAAACCACATTTTTGACAAGTTAAAGTACGTTTTTTATAAGTGAATGCATGTTTTTAACAATTTAAACTTCTGTTTTGACCAGTTAAGGTTACGTTTTGACAAGTTAAAGTAGGTTTTTTACAAGTTAAAGTTACATTTTTTACAAGTTAAAGTACGTTTTTTACAAGTTAAAGTACATTTTTTACAAGTTGAAGTACGTTTTTACAAATTTAAGAAAATTTGATACAAGTTAAACCACATTTTTGACAAGTTAAAGTACGTTTTTTACAAGTTAATGTATGTTTTTAACAAGTTAAACTTACGTTTTGAGAAGTTAAAGTTACGTTTTGACAAGTTAATGTAGGTTTTTTACAAGTTACAGTTACGTTTTGACAAGTTAAAGTACGTTTTTTACAACTTAAAGTACGTTTTTTACGAGTTAAAGTAAGTGTTTTAAAAGTTGAAATACGTTTTTTACAAGTTAAAGTACATTTTTTACCAGTTAAAGTTACGTTTTAACAACTTCAAGTAACGTTTGACACATTAAAATTACATCTTTACAAGTTAAAGTACGTTTTTTTACAACTTGAAGTACGATTTTACAAGTTAAAGTACATTTGTTACAAGTTAAACCACATTTTTGACAAGTTAAAGTACGTTTCTTACAAGTTAATGTATGTTTTTAATAAGTTAAAGTTACATTTTGACAAGTTAAAGTACATTTTTTACATGTTAAAGTACGCTTTTTACAAGTTAAAGTACGTTTTTAACAAAATAAAGTTACGTTTTGACAAGTTAAAGTTACATTTTGACACGTTAAAATACATTTTTTACAAGTTAAAGAACGTTTTTTACAAGTTGAAGTACGTTTTTTACAATTTAAAGCAAGTGTTTTACAAGTTAAAGTACGTTTTTTACAAGTTACAATACATTTTTTACAAGTTGAATTACGTTTTTTAGAAGTTAAAGCATGTCTTTTACAAGTTGAAGTACGTTTTTTACAAGTTAAAGTACGTTTTTGACAAGTTAAAGTTACGTTTTAACAACTTAAAGTTACGTTTTGACACATTAAAATTACATTTTGACTAGTTAAAGTACTTTTTTTACAATTTAAAGTTACGTTTTGACAAGTTAAATTACGTTTTTAACAAGTTAAACTTACGTTTTAACAAATTAAAGTTACGTTTTGACAAGTTAAAGTTTGTTTTTTACAAGTTAAAGTACATTTTTACAAGTTAAATTACATTTGTTACAAGTTAAGCTATAATTTTGACAAGTTAAACTACGTTTTTTACTAGTGAATATATGGTTTTAACACGTTAAACTTACGTTTTGACACATTAAAATTACATTTTGACAAGTTAAAGTACGTTTATTACAAGTTAAAGTTGCGTTTTCACAAGTTAAATTATGTTTTTCACTAGTTAAACTTATGTTTTGACAAATTAAATTTACGTTTTAACAAGTTAAAGTAGGTTTTTTACAAGTTAAAGTACGTTTTATACAAGTTGAAGTACGTTTTTACAAGTTAAAGTACATTTGTTACAACTTAAACCACATTTTTAAAAACTTAAAGTACGTTTTTTACAAGTTAATATATGTTTTTAACAAGTTAAAGTTACGTTTTGAAAAGTGAAAGTAGGGTTTTTTACAAGTTAAAGTTACGTTTTGACAAGTTAAAGTACATTTTTTACAAGTTAAAGTACGTTTTTTACAAAATAAAGTACGTTTTTAACAAGTTAAAGTTACGTTTCGACAAATTAAAGTTACATTTTGACATGTTAAAATACTTTTTTTACAAGTTAAAGTACATTTTTTACAAGTTAAAGTAAGTTTTTAACAAATTAAAGTTACGTTTTGACAAGTTAAAGTTACATTTTGACACGTTAAAATACATTTTTTACAAGTTAAAGAACGTTTTTTACAAGTTGAAGTTCGTTTTTTACAAGTTAAAGCAAGTGTTTTACAAGTTGAAGTACGTTTTTTACAAGTCACAGTACGTTTTTACAAGTTGAAGTACGTTTTTTACAAGTTGAACTACGTTTTTTACAAGTTAAAGTTACGTTTTAACAACATAAAGTTACGTTTTGACACATTAAAATTACATTTTGACAAGTTAAAATACGTTTCTTACAAGTTAAAGTTACGTTTTGACAAGTTCAATTACGTTTTTAACAAGTTAAACTTACGTTTTGACAAATTAAAGTTATGTTTTGACAAGTTAAAGTAGGTTTTTTACAAGTTAAAGTACGTTTTTTACAAGTTGAAGTACGTTTTTACAAGTTAAAGTACATTTGTTACAACTTAAACAAAAATTTTGACAAGTTAAATTACGTTTTTTACTAGTGAATATATGTTTTTAACAAGTTAAACTTACGTTTTAACAAGTTAAAGTTACGTTTTGACAAGATAAAGTAAGTTTTTTAAAAGTTAAAGTTACATTTTGACAAGTTAAAGTACGTTTTTACATGTTGAAGTACGTTTTTACAAGTTAAAGTACATTTGTTACAAGTTAAACCACATTTTTGACAAGTTAATGTACGTTTTTTACAAGTGAATGTATGTTTTTAACAATTTAAACTTATGTGTTAATAAGTTAAAGTTACGTTTTGACAAGTTAAAGTAGGTTTTTAACAAGTTAAAGTTACGTTTTGACAAGTTAAAGTACGTTTTTTACAAGCTAAAGTATGTTTTTTACAAGTTTAAGTATGTTTTTACAAGTTTAAGTAAATTTGTTACAAGTTAAACCACATTTTTGACAAGTTAAAGAACGTTTTTTACAAGTTCATGTGTGTTTTTAACAAGTTAAACTTACGTTTTGACAAATTAAAGTTACGTTTTTACGAGTTAAAGTAGGTTTTTTCAAAGTTAAAGTACGTTTTTTACAAATTGAAGTACGTTTTTACAAGTTAAAGTACATTTGTTTAAAGTTAAACCACATTTTTGACAAGTTAAATTACGTTTTTTTACTAGTTAATATATGTTTTTAACAAGTTATACTTACGTTTTGACAAGATAAATTAACGTTTTGACAAGTTAAAGTAGGTTTTATAAAAGTTAAAGTTACGTTTGGACAAGTTAAAGTACTTTTTTACAAGTTGAAGTACGTTTTTACAAGTTAAAGTACATTTATTACAAGATAAACCACATTTTTGACAAGTTTAAGTACGTTTTTTCAAGTGAATGTATGCTTTCAACAATTTAAACTTATGTTTTGACAAGTTAAAGTTACGTTTTGACATGTTAAAGTACGTTTTTTACAAGTTAAAGTAGGTTTTTTACAAATTAAAGTACGTTTTTTACAAGTTGAAGTACTTTTTTACACGTTAAAATACATTTGTTACAAGGTAACCAACATTTTTGACAAGTTAAAGTACGTTTTTTACAAGTTAAAGTACGTTTTTTACAAATTAAAGTACGTTTTTTAGAAGTTGAAGTTCTTTTTTACAAGTTAAAATACATTTGTTACAAGGTAACCAACATTTTTGACAAGTTAAAGTACGTTTTTTACAAGTTAATGTGTGTTTTAAACAAGTTAAACTTATGTTTTGACAAATTAAAGTTACATTTTGACAAGTTAAAGTAGGTTTTTTACAAGTTAAAGTACGTTTTTTACAAGTTTAAGTACGTTTTTACAAGTTAAAGTACATTTGTTACAAGTTAAACCACATTTTCGACAAGTTAAAGTACGTTTTTTACAAGTTAATGTATCTTTTTAACAAGTTTAGCTAACGTTGTGACAAGGTAAAGTTACGTTTTGATAAGTTAATGTAGGTTTTTTACAAGTTAAAGTTACGTTTTGACAAGTTAAAGTACGTTTTGACAAGTTAAAGTACGTTTTTAACAAGTTAAAGTACGATTTTAACAAGTTAAAGTACGTTTTTAACAAGTTAAAGTACGTTTTTTACAAGTTGAAGTACATTTTTACAAGTTAAAGTACATTTTTTACAAGTTAAACCACATTTTTGACAAGTTAAAGTAAGTTTTTAACAAGTTAATGTATGTTTTTAACAAGTTAAACTTACGTTTTGACAAGTTAAAGTTACGTTTTAACAAGTTAATGTTTGTTTTTTAAAAGTTAAAGTTAAGTTTTGACAAGTTAAAGTACGCTTTTACAAGTTAAAGTACGTTTTTAACAAGTTAATGTACGTCTTTTACAAGTTGTAGTACGTTTTTTACAAGTTAAAGTAAGTTTTTACAAGTTGAAATACGTTTTTTAAAAGTTAAAGTACATTTTTTACCAGTTAAAGTTACGTTTTAACAACTAAAAGTTACGTTTAGACTCATTAAAATTACATTTTGACAAGTTAAAGTACGTTTGTTACAAGTTTAAGTTACGTTTTGACAATTTAAATTATGTTTTTAACAAGTTAAACTTATGTTTTGACAAATTAAAGTTACGTTTTGACAAGTTAAAGTAGGGTTTGTACATGTTAAAATAAGTTTTTTACAAGTTGAAGTACGTTTTTACAAGTTAAAGTACATTTTTTACAAGTTAAACCACATTTTTGACAAGTTAAAGTAAGTTGTTAACAAGTTAATGTATGTTTTTAACAAGTTAAACTTACGTTTTGACAAGTTAAACTTACGTTTTGACAAATTAAAGTTACGTTTTGACAAGTTAATGTAGGTTATTTACAAGTTAAAGTACGTTTTTTACAAGTTAAAGTTACATTTTGAGAAGTTAAAGTTACGTTTTGACACGTTAAAATACGTTTTTTACAAGTTAAAGTACTTTTTTTACAAGTTAAAGCAAGTGTTTTACAAGTTGAAGTACGTTTTTTACAAGTTGAAGTACGTTTTTTACAAGTTAAAGTTACGTTTTAATAACTTAAAGTTACGTTTTGACACATTAAATTTACATTTTGATAAGTTAAAGTTACGTTTTGACATGTTAAATTACGTTTTTAACAAGTTAGACTTACCTTTTGTCAAATTAAACTTACGTTTTGACAAGTTAAAGTAGGTTTTTTACAAGTTAAAGTACGTTTTTTACAAGTTAAAGTACGTTTTTTACAAGTTGAACTACGTTTTTTCAAGTTAAATTACATTTGTTAGAGGTTAAACCACATTTTTGACAAGTGAAAGTACGTTTTTTACAAGATAATGTATGTTTTTAACAAATTAAACTTTTGTTTTGACAAGTTAAAGTTATGTTTTGACAAGTTAAAGTAGGTTTTTTACAAGTTAAATTACGTTTTGACAAGTTAAAGTACTTTTTTACAAGTTGAAGTACGTTTTTACAAGTTAAAGTACATTTGTTACAAGTTAAACCACATTTTTGACAAGTTTAAGTACGTTTTTTCAAGTGAATGTATGTTTTCAACATTTTAAACTTATGTTTTGACAAGTTAAAGTTACGTTTTGACAGGTTAAATTACGTTTTTTACAAATTAAAGTACGTTTTTTACAAGTTGAAGTACTTTTTTACAAGTTAAAATACATTTGTTACAAGGTAACGAACATTTTTGACAAGTTAAAGTACGTTTGTTACAAGTTAAAGTACGTTTTTTACTAATTAAAGTACGTTTTTTACAAGTTGAAGTTCTTTTTTACAAGTTAAAATACATTTGTTACAAGGTAACCAACATTTTTGACAAGTTAAAGTATGTTTTTTACAAGTTAATGTGTGTTTTTAACAAGTTAAACTTATGTTTTGACAAATTAAAGTTACATTTTGACAAGTTAAAGTAGGCTTTTTACAAGTTAAAGTACGTTTTTTACAAGTTGAAGTACGTTTTTACAAGTTAAAGTACATTTGTAACAAATTAAACCACATTTTTGACAAGTTAAAGTACGTTTTTTACAAGTTAATGTATCTTTTTAACAAGTTTAGCTAACGTTGTGACAAGGTAAATTTACGTTTTGATAAGTTAATGTAGGTTTTTTACAAGTTAAAGTTACGTTTTGACAAGTTAAAGTACGTTTTGACAAGTTAAAGTACGTTTTTAACAAGTTAAAGTACGATTTTAACAAGTTAAAGTACGTTTTTAACAAGTTAAAGTACGTTTTTTACAAGTTGAAGTACACTTTTACAAGTTAAAGTACATTTTTTACAAGTTAAACCACATTTTTGACAAGTTAAAGTAAGTTTTTAACAAGTTAATGTATGTTTTTAACAAGTTAAACTTACGTTTTGACAAGTTAAAGTTACGTTTTAACAAGTTAATGTTGGTTTTTTACAAGTTAAAGTTAAGTTTTGATAAGTTAAAGTACGCTTTTACAAGTTAAAGTACGTTTGTTACAAGTTAAAGTTAAAGTTACATTTTGACACGTTAAAATACGTTTTTTACAAGTTAAAGTACGTCTTTTACAAGTTGAAGTACATTTTTTACAAGTTAAAGTAAGTTTTTACAAGTTGAAATACGTTTTTTAAAAGTTAAAGTGCATTTTTTACCAGCTAAAGTTACGTTTTAACAACTAAAAGTTACGTTTAGACTCATTAAAATTACATTTTGACAAGTTAAAGTACGTTTGTTACAAGTTAAAGTTACGTTTTGACAATTTAAATTTTGTTTTTAACAAGTTAAACTTACGTTTTGACAAATTAAAGTTACGTTTTGACAAGTTAAAGTAGGGTTTGTACATGATAAAATAAGTTTTTTACAAGTTGAAGTACGTTTTTACAAGTTAAAGTACATTTTTTACAAGTTAAACCACATTTTTGACAAGTTAAAGTAAGTTTTTAACAAGTTAATGTATGTTTTTAACAAGTTAAACTTACGTTTTGACAAATTAAAGTTACGTTTTGACAAGTTAATGTAGGTTATTTACAAGTTAAAGTTACATTTTGACAAGTTAAAGTTACGTTTTGACACGTTAAAATACGTTTTTTACAAGTTAAAGTACGTTTTTTACAAGTTAAAGCAAGTGTTTTACAAGTTGAAGTACGTTTTTTACAAGTTGAAGTACGTTTTTTACAAGTTAAAGTTACGTTTTAATAACTTAAAGTTACGTTTTGACACATTAAATTTACATTTTGACAAGTTAAAGTACGTTTTGTATAAGTTAAAGTTACGTTTTGACATGTTAAATTACGTTTTTAACAAGTTAGACTTACCTTTTGACAAATTAAAGTTACGTTTTGACAAGTTAAAGTAGGTTTTTTACAAGTTAAAGTACGTTTTTTACAAGTTGAAGTACGTTTTTTCAAGTTAAATTACATTTGTTACAAGTTAAACAACATTTTTGACAAGTTTAAGTACGTTTTTTCAAGTGAATGTAAGTTTTTAGCAATTTAAACGAATGTTTTGACAAGTTAAAGTTACGTTTTGACAAGTTAAAGTACGTTTTTTACAAGTTAAACTACGTTTTTTACAAATTAAAGTACGTTTTTTACAAGTTGAAGTAGTTTTTTACAAGTTAAAATACATTTGTTACAAGGTAACCAACATTTTTGACAAGTTAAAGTACGTTTTTTCAAGTGAATGTATGTTTTCAACATTTTAAACTTATGTTTTGACAAGTTAAAGTTACATTTTGACAAGTTAAAGTAGGTTTTTTACAAGTTAAAGTACTTTTTTTACAAGTTGAAGTACGTTTTTACAAGTTAAAGTACATTTGTTACAAGTTAAACCACATTTTTGACAAGTTAATGTACGTTTTTTACAAGTTAATGTATGTTTTTAACAAGTTAAACTTACGTTTTGAAAAGTTAAAGTTACGTTTTGACAAGTTAAAGTAGATTTTTTACAAATTAAAGTTACGGTTTGATAAGTAAGTAGGTTTTTTACAAGTTAAAGTTACGTTTTGATAAGTAAGTAGGTTTTTTACAAGTTAAACTTACGTTTTGACAAATTAAAGTTACGATTTGACAAGTTAAAGTAGGTGTTTTACAAGTTAAAGTACGTTTTTACAAGTTGAAGGACGTTTTTTACAAGTTAAAGGAAGTGTTTTACAAGTTGAAGTACGTTTTTTACAAGTTGAAGTACGTTTTTTACAAGTTAAAGTTACTTTTTAACAACTTAAAGTTACGTTTTGACACATTAAAATTACATATTGACAAGTTAAAGTACGTTTTTTATAAGTTAAAGTTACGTTTTGACAAGTTAAATTACGTTTTTAACAAGTTAAACTTACGTTTTGACAAATTAAAGTTACAATTTGACAAGTTAAAGTAGGTTTTTTACAAGTTAAAGTACGTTTTTTACAAGTTGAAGTACGGTTTTCAAAGCGAATGTATGTTTTTAACAAGTTAAACTTACGTTTTGACAAATTAAAGTTACGTTTTGACAAGTAAATGTAGGTTATTTACAAGTTAAAGTTACATTTTGACAAGTTAAAGTTACGTTTTGACACGTTAAAATACGTTTTTTACAAGTTAAAGTACGTTTTTTACAAGTTAAAGCAAGTGTTTTACAAGTTGAAGTACGTTTTTTACAAGTTGAAGTACGTTTTTTACAAGTTAAAGTTACGTTTTAATAACTTAAAGTTACGTTTTGACACATTAAATTTACATTTTGACAAGTTAAAGTACGTTTTTTATAAGTTAAAGTTACGTTTTGACATGTTAAATTACGTTTTTAACAAGTTAGACTTACGTTTTGACAAGTTAAAGTAGGTTTTTTACAAGTTAAAGTACGTTTTTTACAAGTTGAACTACGTTTTTTCAAGTTAAATTACATTTGTTACAAGTTAAACAACATTTTTGACAAGTTTAAGTACGTTTTTTCAAGTGAATGTAAGTTTTTAGCAATTTAAACTTATGTTTTGACAAGTTAAAGTTACGTTTTGACAAGTTAAAGTACGTTTTTTACAAGTTAAACTACGTTTTTTACAAATTAAAGTACGTTTTTTACAAGTTGAAGTAGTTTTTTACAAGTTAAAATACATTTGTTACAAGGTAACCAACATTTTTGACAAGTTAAAGTACGTTTTTTACAAGTTAATGTTTGTTTTTAACAAGTTAAACTTACGTTTTGACAAATTAAAGTTACATTTTGACAAGTTAAAGTAGGTTTTTTACAAGTTAAAGTAGGTTTTTTACAAGTTAAAGTACATTTGTTACAAGATAAACCACATTTTTGACAAGTTAAAGTACGTTTTTTACAAGTTAATGTATCTTTTTAACAAGTTTAGCTAACGTTTTGACAAGGTAAAGTTACGTTTTGACAAGTTAATGTAGGTTTTTTACAAGTTAAAGCTACATTTTGGCACGTTAAAATACGTTTTTTACAAGTTAAAGTACGTTTTTTACAAGTTGAAGTACGTTTCTACAAGTTAAAGTACATTTGTTACAAGTTAAACCACATTTTTGACAAGTTAAAGTACATTTTTTTCAAGTTAATGTGTGCTTTTAACAATTTAAAATTACGTTTCGACATGTTAAAGTTACGTTTTGAGAAGTTAAAGTAGGTTTTTTACAAATTAAAGCAAGAGTTTTACAAGTTAAAGTAAGGTTTTTACAAGTTAAAGCAAGAGTTTTACAAGTTGAAGTACGTTTTTTACAAGTTGAAGTACGTTTTTTACAAGTTAAAGTTACGTTTTAATAACATAAAGTTACGTTTTGACACATTAACATTACATTTTGATAAGTTAAAGTTACGTTTTGACATGTTAAATTACGTTTTTAATAAGTTAGACTTACCTTTTGAGAAATTAAAGTTACGTTTTGACAAGTTAAAGTAGGTTTTTTACAAGTTAAATTACGTTTTTTACAAGTTGAAGTACGTTTTTACAAGTTAAAGTACATTTCTTACAAGTTAAAGTACGTTTTTTACAAGTTAAAGTTACATTTTGACAAGTTAAAGTACGTTTTTGACAAGTTAAAGTACGTTTTTTAAAAGTTGAAGTACGTTTTTAGAAGTTAAAGTACAATTGTTACAAGTTAAACCACATTTTTGACAATTTAAAGTACGTTTTTTACAAGTTAATGTATGTTTTTAACAAGTTAACCTTACGTTTTGACAAGTTAAACTTACGTTTTGACAAGTTAAAGTAGGTTTTTTACAAGTTAAAGTTACATTTTGACAAGTTAAAGTACATTTTTTTACAAGTTAAAGTAGGTTTTTTACAAGTTAAAGTACGTTTTTTACAAGTTGAAGTATGTTTTTACAAGTTAAAGTACATTTGTTACAAGTTAAACCACATTTTTGACAAGTGAAAGTACGTTTTTTACAAGATAATGTATGTTTTTAACAAGTTAAACTTACGTTATGACAAGTTAAAGTTACATTTTGACAAGTTAAAGTAGTTTTTTTACAAGTTAAATTACGTTTTTTACAAGTTAAAGTTACGTTTTGACAAGTTAAAGTTACATTTTGACACGTTAAAATACGTTTTTTACAAGTTAAAGTACGTTTCTTACAAGTTAAAGCAAGTGTTTTACAAGTTGAAGTACGTTTTTTACAAGTTAAAGTTACGTTTTGACAAGTTAAATTACGTTTTTAACAAGTTAAACTTACGTTTTGACAAATTAAAGTTACGTTTTGACAAGTTAAAGTAGGTTTTTTACAAGTTAAAGAACGTTTTTTACAAATTGAAGTACGCTTTTACAAGTTAAGTACATTTATTACAAGTTAAACCACATTTTTGACAAGTTATAGTACGTTTTTTTACAAGTTAATGTATGTTTTTAACAAGTTAAAGTTACGTTTTGACAAGTTAAAGTTACGTTTTGACAAGTTAAAGTAGGTTTTTTACAAGTTAAAGTACGTTTTGACACATTAAAATTATATTTTGACAAGTTAGAGTACATTTTTTATAAGTTAAAGTTACGTTTTGAAAAATTGAAGTTACGATTTGACAAGTTAAAGTAGGTTTTTACAAGTTAAAGTACGTTTTTACAAGTTAAAGTACATTTGTTACAAGTTAAACCACATTTTTGACAAGTTAATGTACGTTTTTTACAAGTTAATGTATGTTTTTAACAAGTTAAACTTACGTTTTGACAAGTTAAAGTTACGTTTTGACAAGTTAAAGTAGGTTTTTTACAAGTTAAAGTACGTTTTGACACATTAAAATTATATTTTGACAAGTTAGAGTACATTTTTTATAAGTTAAAGTTACGTTTTGAAAAATTGAAGTTACGATTTGACAAGTTAAAGTAGGTTTTTTACAAGTTAAAGTACGTTTTTTACAAGTTAAAGTACGTTTTTACAAGTTAAAGTACATTTGTTACAAGTTAAACCACATTTTTGACAAGTTAATGTACGTTTTTTACAAGTTAATGTATGTTTTTAACAAGTTAAACTTACGTTTTGACAAGTTAAAGTTACGTTTTGACAAGTTAAAGTAGGTTTTTTACAAATTAAAGTTACGTTTTGATAAGTAAGTAAGTTTTTTACAAGTTAAAGTTACGTTTTGATAAGTAAGTAGGTTCTTTACAAGTTAAAGTTACGTTTTGACAAGTTAAACTTACGTTTTGACAAATTAAAGTTACGATTTGACAAGTTAAAGTAGGTGTTTTACAAGTTAAAGTACGTTTTTACAAGTTGAAGTACGTTTTTTACAAGTTAAAGGAAGTGTTTTACAAGTTGAATTACGTTTTTTACAAGTTGAAGTACGTTTTTTACAAGTTAAAGTTACTTTTTAACAACTTAAAGTTACGTTTTGACAAATTAAAATTACATCTTGACAAGTTAAAGTACGTTTTTTATAAGTTAAAGTTACGTTTTGACAAGTTAAATTACGTTTTTAACAAGTTAAACTTATGTTTTGACAAATTAAAGTTACGTTTTGACAAGTTAAAGTAGGTTTTTTACAAGTTAAAGTACTTTTTTTACAAGTTGAAGTACGCTTTTCAAAGCGAATGTATGTTTTTAACAATTTAAACTTACGTTTTGACAAGTTAAAGTTTCGTTTTGACAAGTTAAAGTAGGTTTTTTACGAGTTAAAGTTACGTTTTGACAAGTTAAAGTACGTTTTTTACAAGTTAAAGTACGTTTTTTACATGTTAAAGTACGTTTTTTAGAAGTTTAAGTACGTTTTTACAAGTTAAAGTACATTTCTTACAAGTTAAACCACATATTTGACAAGTTAAAGTACGTTTTTTACAAGTTAATGTACGTTTTTAACAGGTTAAACTCACGTTTTGACAAGTTAAAGTTACGTTTTGACAAGTTAAGGTAGACTTTTTACAAGTTAAAGTTACGTTTTGATAAGTAAGAAGGTTTTTTACAAGTTAAAGTTACGATTTCACAAGTTAAAGTACATTTTTTACAAGTTAAAGTAGGTTTTTTACAAGTTAAAGTACGTTTTTTACAAGTTGAAGTATGTTTTTACAAGTTAAAGTACATTTGTTAAAAGTTAAACCACATTTTTGACAAGTGAAAGTACGTTTTTTACATGATAATGTATGCGTTTAACAAGTTAAACTTATATTTTGACAAATTAAAGTTATGTTTTGACAAGTTAAAGTAGGTTTTTTACAAGTTAAAGTACGTTTTTTACAAGTTAAACTTACGTTTTGACAAGTTAAAGTTACATTTTGACACGTTAAAATACGTTTTTTACAAGTTAAAGTACGTTTTTTTACAAGTTAGAGCAAGTGTTTTACAAGTTGAAGTACGTTTTTTACAAGTTGAAGTACGTTTTTTACAAGTTAAAGTTACGTTTTAACAACTTAAAGTTACGTTTTGACACATTAAAATTACATTTTGACAAGTTAAAGTACGTTTTTTATAATTTAAAGTTACGTTTTGACAAGTTAAATTACGTTTTTAAGAAGTGAAACTTACGTTTTGAAAAATTAAAGTTACGTTTTGACAAGTTAAAGTAGGTTTTTTACAAGTTAAAGTACATTTTTTACAAGTTGAAGTACGTTTTTACAAGTTAAAGTACATTTGTTACAAGTTAAACCACATTTTTGACAAGTTAGAGTACGTTTTTTAAAAGCGAATGTATGATTTTAACAATTTAAACTTACGTTTTGACAAGTTAAAGTTTCGTTTTGACAAGTTAAAGTTACGTTTTTACAAGTAAAAGTAGGTTTTTTACCAGTTAAAGTTACGTTTTGACAAGTTAAAGTAGGTTTTTTATAAGTTAAAGTTACGTTTTGGCAAATTAAAGTACATTTTTTACAAGTTAAAGTAGGTTTTATACAAGTTAAAGTACGTTTTTTACAAGTTGAAGTATGTATTTACAAGTTAAAGTCCATTTGTTACAAGTTAAACAACATTTTTGACAAGTGAAAGTACGTTTTTTACAAGATAATGTATGTTTTTAACAAGTTAAACTTACGGTTTGACAAGTTAAAGTTACGTTTTGACAAGTTAAAGTAGGTTTTTTACAAGTTAAAGTACGTTTTTTACAAGGTAAAGTACGTTTTTTACAAGTTAAAGCAAGTGTTTTACAAGTTGACGTACGTTTTTTACAAGTTTAAGTACATTTTTTACAAGTTAAAGTTACGTTTTAACAACTTAAAGTTGCATTTTGACACATTAAAATTACGTTTTGACAAGTTAAATTACGTTTTTAACAACTTAAACTTACGTTTTGACAAATTAAAGTTACGTTTTGATAAGTTAAAGTAGGTTTTTTACAAGTTAAAGTACGTTTTTACAAGTTGAAGTACGTTTTTACAAGTTAAAGTACATTTGTTCCAAGTTAAACCACATTTTTTACAAGTTAAAGTACGTTTTTTATAAGTTAAATTATGTTTTTAACAAGTTAAACTTACGTTTTGACATATTAAAGTTACGTTTTGACAAGTTAAAGTAGGTTTTTTACAAGTTAAAGTTACGTTTTGACAAGTTAAATTAGGTCTTTTACAAGTTAAAGTTACGTTTTGACAAGTTAAAGTACATTTTTTACAAGTTAAAGCAGGTTTTTTACATGTTAAAGTACGTTTTTTACAAGTTGAAGAATGTTTTTACAAGTTAAAGTACATTTGTTACAAGTTAAACCACATTTTTGACAAGTGAAAGTACGTTTGTTACAAGTTAAACCACATCTTCCACTTGTCAAATACTAACTAACTTTAACTTGTCAAAAACGTAACTATAACTTGTCAAAACGTAGCTTTAACTTGTAAAAAACGTAACTATAACTTGTCAAAGTGCAACTTTAACTTGTCAAAATGTAACTTTAACTTATCAAAACGTAACTTTAACATATAAAACCGTATCTTCCACTTGTCAAAATGTAACTTTGAAATGTCAAAATATAACTTTAACTTGCAAAATCGTATCTTAAACTTGTCATAATGTAACTTTAACTATTCAAAAGGTAACTTTAACTTGTCAAAACTTAACTTTAACTTGTCAAAACGTAACTTTAACTTGTAAAAAGTGTAACTTTAACTTGTCAAAATGTAACTTTAAACTTATCAAAACATAACTTTAACATATAAAACCGTATCTTTAACTTGTCAAAATGTAACTTTTAAATGTCAAGATATAACTTTAACTTGTAAAATCGTAACTTCAACTTGTCAAAATGTAACTTTAACTTGTCAAAACGTAACTTTAACTTGTCAAAGTGTAACTTTAACCTGTCAAAATGTAACTTTAACTTGTCAAAACGTAATTTTAACTTGTAAAAAGTGTAACTTTAACTTATCAACACGTAACTTGAACTTATAAAACCGTATCTTTAACTGGACAAAATGTAACTTTAAAATATCAAAATATAACTTTAACTTGTCAAAACGTATCTTCAACTTGTAAAAAACGTAACTATAACTTGTCAAAATGTAACTTTAACTTGTCAAAACGTAACTTAAAGTAAAAAACGTAACTATAACTTGTCAAAATGTAACTTTAACTTGTCAAAACGTAACTTTAACTTCTAAAAAGTGCAACTTTAAATTGTCAAAATGTAACTTTAACTTATCAAAATGTAAATTTAACATATAAAACCGTATCTTCCACTTGTCAAAATGTAACTTTAAAATGTCAAAATATAACTTTAACTTGTCAAATCGTATCTTAAACTTGTTAAAATGTAACTTTAACTCTTCAAAACGTAACTTTAACTTGTCAAAATTTAACTTTAACTTTTCAAAACGTAACTTTAACTTGTAAAAAGTGTAACTTTAACTTTTCTAAATGAAACTTTAACTTATCAAAACGTAACTTTAACATATAAAACCGTATCTTTAACTTGTCAAAATGTAACTTTTAAATGTCAAAATATAACTTTAACTTGTAAAATCGTAACTTCAACATGTCAAAATTTAACTTTAACTCTTCAAAACGTAACTTTAACTTGTCAAAATTTTACTTTAAATTGTCAAAACGTAACTTTAACTTGTAAAAACTGTAACTTTAACTTGTCTAAATGTAACTTTACCTTATAAAAACGTAACTTTAACATATAACCGTACGTTTAACTTGTCAAAATGTAACTTTTAAATGTCAAAATATAACTTTAACTTGTAAAATCGTAACTTCAAAATGTCAAAATGTAACTTTAACTCTTCAAAATGTAACTTTAACTTGTCAAAGTGTAACTTTAACTTGTCAAAATGTAACTTTAACTTGTCAAAACGTAACTTTAACTTGTAAAAAGTGTAACTTTAACTCATCAACATGTAACTTTAACTTATAAAACCATATCTTCAACTTGTCAAAATGTAACTTTAAAATGTCAAAATATAACTTTAACTTGTCAAATCGTATCTTAAACTTGTCAAAATGTAACTTTAACTCTTCAAAACGTAACTTTAACTTGTCATAATTTAAATTTAACTTGTCAAAATGTACCTTTAACTTGTAAAAAGGTTAACTTTAACTTGTCAAAATGTAACTTAAACTTGTCAAAACGTAACTTTAACTTGTAAAAAACGTAACTTTAACTTGTAAAAAGTGTAACTTTAACTTGTCAAAATGTAACTTTAACTTATCAAAACGTAACTTTAACTTATAAAAATGTATCTTCAACTTGGCAAAATGTAACTTTAACTCTTCAAAACGGAACTTTACGTTAACAAAATGTAACTTTAACTTGTCAAAACGTAACTTTAACTTGTAAAAAAACGTAACTATAACTTGTCAAAATGTAACTTTAACTTATCAAAACATAACTTTAACTTGTCAAAAGATAACTTTAACTTATTAAAACGTAACTTTAACTTCTATAAAGTGTAACTTTAACTTGTCAAAATGTAACTTTAACTTATCAAAACGTAACTTTAACTTATAAAACCTTGTCTTCAACTTGTCAAAATGTAACTTTAAAATGTCAAAATATAACTTTAACTTGTCAAATCGTATCTTAAACTTGTAAAAAGTGTAACTTTAACTTGTCAAAATGTAACTTTAACTTATCTAAACATAACTTTATCATATAAAACCGTTTCTTTAACTTATCAAAATGTAACTTTTAAATGTCAAAATATAACTTTAACTTGTAAAATCGTAACTTCAACTTGTCAAAATGTAACTTCAACACTTCAAAACGTAATTTTAACTTGTCAAAGTGTAATTTTAACTTGTCAAAATGTAACTTTAACTTGTCAAAACGTAACTTTAACTTGTCAAAAGTGTAACTTTAACTTATCAACATGTAACTTTAACTTATAAAACCGTATCTTCAACTTGTCAAAATGTAACTTTAAAATGTCAAAATATAACTTTAACTTGTCAAATCGTATCTTAAACTTGTCAAAATGTAACTTTAACTCTTCAAAACGTAACTTTAACTTGTCAAAATTTAACTTTAACTTGTCAAAACGTAACTTATACTTGTAAAAAGTGTAACTTTAACTTGTCAAAACGTAACTTAAACTTGTCAAAACGTAACTTTAACTTGTAAAAAACGTAACTTTAACTTGTAAAAAGTGTAACTTTAACTTGTCAAAATGTAACTTTAACTTGTCAAAACGTGAATTTAGCTTGTAAAAAACGTAACTTTAACTTGTAAAAAGTGTAACTATAACTTGTCAAAATGTAACTTTACCTTGTCAAAATTTAACTTTAACTTGTCAATACGTAACTTAAACTTGTAAAAAGTGTAACTTTAACTTGTCAAAATGTAACTTTAACTTATCAAAACATAACTTTAACATATAAAACCGTATCTTTAACTTGTCAAAATGTAACTTTTAAATGTCAAAATATAAGTTTAACTTGTAAAATCGTAACTTCAACTTGTCAAAATGTAACTTTCTTCAAAACGTAATTTAACTTGTCAAAGTGTAACTTTAACTTGTAAAAAGTGTAACTTTAACTTGTCAAAACGTAACTTAAACTTATCAAAACGTAACTTTAACTTGTAAAAAACGTAACTTTAACTTGTAAAAAGTGTAACTTTAACTTATCAAAACGTAACTTTAACTTATAAAACCGTATCTTCAACTTGTCAAAATGTAACTTTAACTCTTCAAAACAGAACTTTAACTATACAAAATGTAACTTTAACTTGTCAAAACGTAACTTTAACTTGTAAAAAACGTAACTATAACTTGTCAAAATGTAACTTTAACTTATCAAAACGTAACTTTAACTTATAAAACTGTATCTTCAACTTGTCAAAATGTAACTTTAACTCTTCAAAACGGAACTTTAACTTTACAAAATGTAACTTTAACTTGTCAAAATGTAACTTTAACTTATCAAAACATAAGTTTAACTTGTCAAAAGATAACTATAACTTATTAAAACGTAACTTTACCTTCTATAAAGTGTAACTTTAACTTGTCAAAATGTAACTTTAACTTATCAAAACGTAACTTTAACTTATAAAACCTTGTCTTCAACTTGTCAAAATGTAACTTTAAAATGTCAAAATATAACTTTAACTTGTCAAATCGTATCTTAAACTTGTCAAAATGTAACTTTAACTCATCAAAATGTAACTTTAACTTGTCAAAATTTAACTTTAACTTATCAAAACGTAACTTAAACTTGTAAAAAGTGTACTTTAACTTGTCAAAATGTAACTTTAACTTATTAAAACATAACTTTAACATATAAAACTGTATCTTTAACTTGTCAAAATGTAACTTTTAAATGTCAAAATATAACTTTAACTTGTAAAATCGTAACTTCAACTTGTCAAAATGTAACTTTAACACTTCAAAACGTAATTTTAACTTGTCAAAGTGTAATTTTAACTTGTCAAAATGTAACTTTAACTTGTCAAAACGTAACTTTAACTTGTTAAAAGTGTAACTTTAACTTATCAACACGTAACTTTAACTTATAAAACCGTATCTTCAACTTGTCAAAATGTAACTTTAAAATGTCAAAATATAACTTTAATTTGTTAAATCGTATCTTAAACTTGTCAAAATGTAACTTTAACTCTTCAAAACGTAACTTTAACTTGTCAAAATTTAACTTTAACTTGTCAAAACGTAACTTATACTTGTAAAAAGTGTAACTTTAACTTGTCAAAACGTAACTTAAACTTGTCAAAACGTAACTTTAACTTGTAAAAAACGTAACTTTAACTTGTAAAAAGTGTAACTTTAACTTGTCAAAATGTAACTTTAACTTGTCAAAACGTAACTTTAGCTTGTAAAAAACGTAACTTTAACTTGTAAAAAGTGTAACTTTAACTTGTCAAAATGTAACTAACTTTTCAAAATTTAACTTTAACTTGTCAAAACGTAACTTAAACTTGTAAAAAGTGTAACTTTAACTTGTCAAAATGTAACTTTAACATATAAAACCGTATCTTTAACTTGTCAAAATGTAACTTTTAAATGTCAAAATATAAGTTTAACTTGTAAAATCGTAACTTCAACTTGTCAAAGTGTAACTTTAACTTGTCAAAATGTAACTTTAACTTGTCAAAACGTAACTTTAACGTGTAAAAAGTGTAACTTTATCTAATCAACATGTAACTTTAACTTATAAAACCATATCTTCAACTTGTCAAAATGTAACTTTAAAATGACAAAATATAACTTTAACTTGTCAAATCGTATCTTAAACTTGTCAAAATGTAACTATAACTTTTCAAAATGTAACTTTAACTCTTCAAAACGTAACTTTAACTTGTCAAAATTTAACTTTAACTTGTCAAAACGTAACTTTAACTTGTAAAAAGTGTAACTTTAACTTGTCAAAACGTAACTTTAACTTGTCAAAACGTAACTCTAACTTGTAAAAAACGTAACTTTAACTTGTAAAAAGTGTAACTTTAACTTGTCAAAATGCAACTTTAACTTATCAAAACGAAACTTTAACTTATAAAACTGTATCTTCAACTTGTCAAAATGTAACTTTAACTCTTCAAAACGGAACTTTAACTTTACAAAATGTAACTTTAACTTGTCAAAATGTAACTTTAACTTATCAAAACATAACTTTAACTTGTCAAAAGATAACTTTAACTTATTAAAACGTAACTTTAACTTCTATAAAGTGTAACTTTAATTTGTCAAAGTGTAACTTTAATTTGTCAAAATGTAACTTTAACTCTTCAAAACGTAACTTTAACTTGTCAAAATTTAACTTTAACTTGTCAAAACGTAACTTTAACTTGTAAAAAGTGTAACTTTAACTTGTCAAAACGTAACTTAAACTTGTCAAAACGTAACTTTATCTTGTAAAAAACGTAACTTTAACTTGTAAAAAGTGTAACTTTAACTTGTCAAAATGTTACTTTAACTTATCAACACGTAACTTTAACTTATAAAACCGTAGCTTCAACTTCTCAAAATGTAACTTTAACTCTTCAAAACGGAACTTTAACTTTACAAAATGTAACTTTAACTTGTCAAAACGTAACTTTAACTTGTAAAAAACATAACTATAACTTGTCAAAACGTAACTTTAACTTGTCAAAATGTAACTTTAACTTGTCAAAATGTAACTTTAACTTGCAAAATGTAACTTTAACTTATCAAAACTTAACTTTAACTTATAAAACCTTATCTTCAACTTGTCAAAATGTAACTTTAAAATGTCAAAATATAACTTTAACTTGTCAAATCGTATCTTAAACTTTTAAAAATGTAACTTTAACTCTTCAAAATGTAACTTTAACTCTTCAAAATGTAACTTTAACTTGTCAAAATTTAACTTTAACTTCTCAAAACGTAACTTTAACTTGTAAAAAGTTTAACTTTAACTTATCTAAATGTAACTTTACCTTATCAAAACGTAACTTTAACATATAAAACCGTATCTTTAACTTGTCAAAATGTAACTTTTAAATGTAAAAATATAACTTTAACTTGTAAAATCGTAACTTCAAAATGTCAAAATGTAACTTTAACTCTTCAAAATGTAACTTTAACTTGTCAAAGTGTAACTTTAACTTGTCAAAATGTAACTTTAACTTGTCAAAACGTAACTTTAACTTGTAAAAAGTGTTACTTTAACTTATCAACACGTAACTTTAACTTATAAAACCGTATCTTCAACTTGTCAAAATGTAACTTTAAAATGTCAAAATATAACTTTAACTTTTCTAATCGTATCTTAAACTTTTCAAAATGTAAGTTTAACTCTTCAAAACGTAAGTTTAACTTGTCAAAATTTAACTTTAACTTGTCAAAACGTAACTTTAACTTGTAAAAATGTAACTTTAACTTGTCAAAACGTAAATTAAACTTGTCAAAACGTAACTTTAACTTGTAAAAAACGTAACTTTAACTTGTAAAAAGTGTAACTTTAACTTGTCAAAATGTAACTTTAACTTCTCAAAACGTAACTTTAATTTATAAAACCGTATCTTCAACTTGTCAAAATGTAACTTTAACTCTTCAAAACGGAACTTTAACTTTACAAAATGTAACTTTAACTTGTCAAAACGTAACATTAACTTGTAAAAAACTTAACTATAACTTGTCAAAATGTAACTTTAACTTATCAAAACATAACTTTAACTTGTCAAAAGATAACTTTAACTTATTAAAACGTAACTTTAACTTGTCAAAATGTAACTTTAACTTATCAAAACGTAACTTTAACTTATAAAACCTTATCTTCAACTTGTCAAAATGTAACTTTAAAATGTCAAAATATAACTTTAACTTGTCACATCGTATCTTAAACTTGTCAAAATGTAACTTTAACTCTTCAAAATGTAACTTTAACTTGTCAAGATTTAACTTTAACTTGTCAAAACGTAACTTTAACTTGTAAAAAGTGTAACTTTAACTTGTCCAAATGTAACTTTAAAATGTCAAAATATAACTTTAACTTGTCAAGTCGTATCTTAAACTTGTCAAAATGTAACTTTAACTCTTTAAAATGTAACTTTAACTTGTCAAAACGTAACTTTAACTTACAAAAAGTTTAACTTTAACTTGTCTAAATGTAACTTTAACTTCTCAAAACGTAACTTTAATTTATAAAACCGTATCTTCAACTTGTCAAAATGTAACTTTAACTCTTCAAAACGGAACTTTAACTTTACAAAATGTAACTTTAACTTGTCAAAACGTAACATTAACTTGTAAAAAACTTAACTATAACTTGTCAAAATGTAACTTTAACTTATCAAAACATAACTTTAACTTGTCAAAAGATAACTTTAACTTATTAAAACGTAACTTTAACTTGTCAAAATGTAACTTTAACTTATCAAAACGTAACTTTAACATATAAAACCGTATCTTTAACATGTCAAAATGTAACTTTTAAATGTCAAAATATGACTTTAACTTGTAAAATTGTAACGTCAACTTGTCAAAATGTAACTTTAACTCTTCAAAACGTAACTTTAACTTGTCAAAATGTAACTTTAACTTATCGAAATGTAACTTTAACTTGTCAAAACGTAACTTTAACTTGTAAAAAGTGTAACTTTAACTTATCAACACGTAACTTTAACTTATAAAACCGTATCTTTAACTTGTCAAAATGTAACTTTTAAATGTAAAAATATAACTTTAACTTGTAAAATCGTAACTTCAAAATGTCAAAATGTAACTTTAACTCTTCAAAATGTAACTTTAACTTGTCAAAGTGTAACTTTAACTTGTCAAAATGTAACTTTAACTTGTCAAAACGTAACTTTAACTTGTAAAAAGTGTAACTTTAACTCATCAACATGTAACTTTAACTTATAAAACCATATCTTCAACTTGTCAAAATGTAACTTTAAAATGTCAAAATATAACTTTAACTTGTCAAATCGTATCTTAAACTTGTCAAAATGTAACTTTAACTCTTCAAAACGTAACTTTAACTTGTCAAAATTTAAATTTAACTTGTCAAAATGTAACTTTAACTTGTAAAAAGGTTAACTTTAACTTGTCAAAATGTAACTTAAACTTGTCAAAACGTAACTTTAACTTGTAAAAAACGTAACTTTAACTTGTAAAAAGTGTAACTTTAACTTGTCAAAATGTAACTTTAACTTATCAAAACGTAACTTTAAATTATAAAAATGTATCTTCAACTTGGCAAAATGTAACTTTAACTCTTCAAAACGGAACTTTACCTTTACAAAATGTAACTTTAACTTGTCAAAACGTAACTTTAACTTGTAAAAAAACGTAACTATAACCTGTCAAAATGTAACTTTAACTTATCAAAACATAACTTTAACTTGTCAAAAGATAACTTTAACTTATTAAAACGTAACTTTAACTTCTATAAAGTGTAACTTTAACTTGTCAAAATGTAACTTTAACTTATCAAAACGTAACTTTAACTTATAAAACCTTGTCTTCAACTTGTCAAAATGTAACTTTAACTTGTCAAATCGTATCTTAAACTTGTCAAAATGTAACTTTAACTCTTCAAAATGTAACTTTAACATGTCAAAATTTAACTTTAACTTGTCAAAACGTAACTTAAACTTGTAAAAAGTGTAACTTTAACTTGTCAAAATGTAACTTTAACTTATCTAAACATAACTTTAACATATAAAACCGTATCTTTAACTTATCAAAATGTAACTTTTAAATGTCAAAATATAACTTTAACTTGTAAAATCGTAACTTCAACTTGTCAAAATGTATCTTCAACACTTCAAAACGTAATTTTAACTTGTCAAAGTGTAATTTTAACTTGTCAAAATGTAACTTTAACTTGTCAAAACGTAACTTTAACTTGTCAAAAGTGTAACTTTAACTTATAAACATGTAATTTAACTTATAAAACCGTATCTTCAACTTGTCAAAATGTAACTTTAAAATGTCAAAATACAACTTTAACTTGTCAAATCGTATCTCAAACTTGTCAAAATGTAACTTTAACTCTTCAAAACGTAACTTTAACTTGTCAAAATTTAACTTTAACTTGTCAAAATGTAACTTATACTTGTAAAAAGTGTAACTTTAACTTGTCAAAACGTAACTTAAACTTGTCAAAACGTAACTTTAACTTGTAAAAAAGGTAACTTTAACTTGTAAAAAGTGTAACTTTAACGTGTCAAAATGTAACTTTAACTTGTCAAAACGTAACTTTAGCTTGTAAAAAACGTAACTTTAACTTGTAAAAAGTGTAACTTTAACTTGTCAAAATGTAACTTTAACTTGTCAAAATTTAACTTTAACTTGTCAAAACGTAACTTAAACTTGTAAAAAGTGTAACTTTAACTTGTCAAAATGTAACTTTAACTTATCAAAGCATAACTTTAACATATAAAACCGTATCTTTAACTTGTCAAAATGTAACTTTTAAATGTCAAAATATAAGTTTAACTTGTAAAATCGTAACTTCAACTTGTCAAAATGTAACTTTCTTCAAAACGTAATTTAACTTGTCAAAGTGTAACTTTAACTTGTAAAAAGTGTAACTTTAACTTGTCAAAACGTAACTTAAACTTATCAAAACGTAACTTTAACTTGTAAAAAACGTAACTTTAACTTGTAAAAAGTGTAACTTTAACTTATCAAAACATAACTTTAACTTATAAAACCGTATCTTCAACTTGTCAAAATCTAACTTTAACTCTTCAAAACAGAACTTTAACTATACAAAATGTAACTTTAACTTGTCAAAACGTAACTTTAACTTGTAAAAAACGTAACTATAACTTGTCAAAATGTAACTTTAACTCTTCAAAACGGAACTTTAACTTTACAAAATGTAACTTGAACTTGTCAAAATGTAACTTTAACTTATCAAAACATAACTTGAACTTGTCAAAAGATAACTATAACTTATTAAAACGTAACTTTAACTTCTATAAAGTGTAACTTTAACTTGTCAAAATATAACTTTAACTTATCAAAACGTAACTTTAACTTATAAAACCTTGTCTTCAACTTGTCAAAATGTAACTTTAAAATGTCAAAATATAACTTTAACTTGTCAAATCGTATCTTAAACTTGTCAAAATGTAACTTTAACTCATCAAAATGTAACTTTAACTTGTCAAAATTTAACTTTAACTTGTCAAAACGTAACTTAAACTTGTAAAAAGTGTACTTTAACTTGTCAAAATGTAACTTTAACTTATTAAAACATAACTTTAACATATAAAACCGTATCTTTAACTTGTCAAAATGTAACTTTTAAATGTCAAAATATAACTTTAACTTGTAAAATCGTAACTTCAACTTGTCAAAATGTAACTTTAACACTTCAAAACGTAACTTTAACTTGTCAAAGTGTAACTTTAACTTGTCAAAACGTAACTTTAAAATGTCATAATATAACTTTAACTTGTCAAATCGTATCTTAAAGTTGTCAAAATGTAACTTTAACTCTTCAAAATGTAACTTTAACATGTCAAAATTTAACTTTAACTTGTCAAAACGTAACTTAAACTTATAAAAACTGTAACTTTAACTTGTTAAAATGTAACTTTAACTTATCAAAACATAACTTTAACATATAAAACCGTATCTTTAACTTATCAAAATGTAACTTTTAAATGTCAAAATATAACTTTAACTTGTAAAATCGTAACTTCAACTTGTCAAAATGTAACTTTAACACTTCAAAACGTAATTTTAAATTGTCAAAGTGTAATTTTAACTTGTCAAAATGTAACTTTAACTTGTCAAAACGTAACTTTAACTTGTAAAAAGTGTAACTTTAACTTATCAACACGTAACTTTAACTTATAAAACCGTATCTTCAACTTGTCAAAATGTAACTTTAAAATGTCAAAATATAACTTTAACTTGTCAAATCGTATCTTAAACTTGTCAAAATGTAACTTTAACTCTTCAAAACGTAACTTTAACTTGTCAAAATTTAACTTTAACTTGTCAAAACGTAACTTATACTTGTAAAAAGTGTAACTTTAACTTGTCAAAACGTAACTTAAACTTGTCAAAACGTAACTTTAACTTGTAAAAAACGTAACTTTAACTTGTAAAAAGTGTAACTTTAACTTGTCAAAATGTAACTTTAACTTGTCAAAACGTAACTTTAGCTTGTAAAAAACGTAACTTTAACTTGTAAAAAGTGTAACTTTAACTTGTCAAAATGTAACTTTAACTTGTCAAAATTTAACTTTAACTTGTCAAAGCGTAACTTAAACTTGTAAAAAGTGTAACTTTAACTTGTCAAAATGTAACTTTAACATATAAAACCGTATCTTAACTTGTCAAAATGTAACTTTTAAATGTCAAAATATAAGTTTAACTTGTAAAATCGTAACTTCAACTTGTCAAAGTGTAACTTTAACTTGTCAAAATGTAACTTTAACTTGTAAAAAGTGTAACTTTAACTAATCAACATGTAACTTTAACTTATAAAACCATATCTTCAACTTGTCAAAATGTAACTTTAAAATGTCAAAATATAACTTTAACTTGTCAAATCGTATCTTAAACTTGTCAAAATGTAACTTTAACTCTTCAAAATGTAACTTTAACTCTTCAAAACATAACTTTAACTTGTCAAAATTTAACTTTAACTTGTCAAAACGTAACTTTAACTTGTAAAAAGTGTAACTTTAACTTGTCAAAACGTAACTTAAACTTGTCAAAACGTAACTTTAACTTGTAAAAAACGTAACTTTAACTTGTAAAAAGTGTAACTTTAACTTGTCAAAATGCAACTTTAACTTATCAAAACGTAACTTTAACTTATAAAACTGTATCTTCAACTTGTCAAAATGTAACTTTAACTCTTCAAAACGGAACTTTAACTTTACAAAATGTAACTTTAACTTGTCAAAATGTAACTTAACTTATCAAAACATAACTTTAACTTGTCAAAAGATAACTTTAACTTATTAAAACGTAACTTTAACTTCTATAAAGTGTAACTTTAATTTGTCAAAGTGTAACTTTAATTTGTCAAAATGTAACTTTAACTCTTCAAAACGTAACTTTAACTTGTCAAAATTTAACTTTAACTTGTCAAAACGTAACTTTAACTTGTAAAAAGTGTAACTTAAACTTGTCAAAACGTAACTTAAACTTGTCAAAACGTAACTTTAACTTGAAAAAAACGTAACTTTAACTTGTAAAAAGTGTAACTTTAACTTGTCAAAATGTTACTTTAACTTATCAAAACGTAACTTTAACTTATAAAACCGTAGCTTCAACTTCTCAAAATGTAACTTTAACTCTTCAAAACGGAACTTTAACTTTACAAAATGTAACTTTAACTTGTCAAAACGTAACTTTAACTTGTAAAAAACATAACTATAACTTGTCAAAACGTAACTTTAACTTGTCAAAATGTAACTTTAACTTGTCAAAATGTAACTTTAACTTGCAAAATGTAACTTTAACTTATCAAAACGTAGCTTTAACTTATAAAACCTTATCTTCAACTTGTCAAAATGTAACTTTAAAATGTCAAAATATAACTTTAACTTGTCAAATCGTATCTTAAACTTTAAAAAATGTAACTTTAACTCTTCAAAATGTAACTTTAACTTGTCAAAATTTAACTTTAACTTCTCAAAACGTAACTTTAACTTGTAAAAAGTTTAACTTTAACTTGTCTAAATGTAACTTTACCTTATCAAAACGTAACTTTAACATATAAAACCGTATCTTTAACTTGTCAAAATGTCACTTTTAAATGTCAAAATATGACTTTAATTTGTAAAATCGTAACTTCAACTTGTCAAAATGTAACTTTAACTCTTCAAAACGTAACTTTAACTTATCAAAATGTAACTTTAACTTGTCAAAACGTAACTTTAACTTGTAAAAAGTGTAACTTTAACTTATCAACACGTAACTTTAACTTATAAAACCGTATCTTCAACTTGTCAAAATGTAACTTTAAAATGTCAAAATATAACTTTAACTTGTAAAATCGTAACTTCAACTTGTCAAAATGTAACTTTAACTCTTCAAAACGTATCTTTAACTTGTCAAAGTGTAACTTTAACTTGTCAAAATGTAACTTTAGTTTGTCAAAACGTAACTTTAACTTGTAAAAAGTGTTACTTTAACTTATCAACACGTAACTTTAACTTATAAAACCGTATCTTCAACTTGTCAAAATGTAACTTTAAAATGTCAAAATATAACTTTAACTTTTCAAATCGTATCTTAAACTTTTCAAAATGTAACTTTAACTCTTCAAAACGTAACTTTAACTTGTCAAAATTTAACTTTAACTTGTCAAAACGTAACTTTAACTTGTAAAAATGTAACTTTAACTTGTCAAAACGTAAGTTAAACTTGTCAAAACGTAACTTTAACTTGTAAAAAACGTAACTTTAACCTGTAAAAAGTGTAACTTTAACTTGTCAAAATGTAACTTTAACTTATCAAAACGTAACTTTAATTTATAAAACCGTATCTTCAACTTGTCAAAATGTAACTTTAACTCTTCAAAACGGAACTTTAACTTTACAAAATGTAACTTTAACTTGTCAAAACGTAACATTAACTTGTAAAAAACTTAACTATAACTTGTCAAAATGTAACTTTAACTTATCAAAACATAACTTTAACTTGTCAAAAGATAACTTTAACTTATTAAAACGTAACTTTAACTTGTCAAAATGTAACTTTAACTTATCAAAACGTAACTTTAACTTATTAAACCTTATCTTCAACTTGTAAAAATGTAACTTTAAAATGTCAAAATATAACTTTAACTTGTCACATCGTATCTAAAACTTGTCAAAATGTAACTTTAACTCTTCAAAATGTAACTTTAACTTGTCAAAATTTAACTTTAACTTGTCAAAACGTAACTTTAACTTGTAAAAAGTGTAACTTTAACTTGTCAAAATGTAACTTTAAAATGTCAAAATATAACTTTAACTTATCAAGTCGTATCTTAAACTTGTCAAAATGTAACTTTAACTCTTTAAAATGTAACTTTAACTTGTCAAAACGTAACTTTAACTTGTAAAAAGTTTAACTTTAACTTGTCTAAATGTAACTTTACCTTATCAAAACGTAACTTTAACATATAAAACCGTATCTTTAACTTGTCAAAATGTAACTTTTAAATGTCAAAATATGACTTTAACTTGTAAAATTGTAACTTCAACTTGTCAAAATGTAACTTTAACTCTTCAAAACGTAACTTTAACTTGTCAAAGTGTAACTTTAACTTATCGAAATGTAACTTTAACTTGTCAAAACGTAACTTTAACTAGTAAAAAGTGTAACTTTAACTTATCAACACGTAACTTTAACTTATAAAACCGTATCTTCAACTTGTCAAAATGTAACTTTAAATTGTCAAAATATAACTTTAACTTGTAAAATCGTAACTTCAACTTGTCAAAATGTAACTTTAACTCTTCAAAACGTAACTTTAACTTGTCAAAGTGTAACTTTAACTTGTCAAAATGTAACTTTAACTTGTCAGAACGTAACTTTAACTTGTAAAAAGTGTTACTTTAACTTATCAACACGTAACTTTAACTTATAAAACCGTATCTTCAACTTGTCAAAATGTAACTTTAAAATGTCAAAATATAACTTTAACTTGTCAAATCGTATCTTAAACTTTTCAAAATGTAACTTTAACTCTTCAAAACGTAACTTTAACTTGTCAAAATTTAACTTTAACTTGTCAAAACGTAACTTTAACTTGTAAAAAGTGTAACTTTAACTTGCCAAAACGTAAGTTAAACTTGTCAAAACGTAACTTTAACTTGTAAAAAACGTAACTTTAACTTGTAAAAAGTGTAACTTTAACTTGTCAAAATGTAACTTTAACTTCTCAAAACGTAACTTTAACTTATAAAACCGTATCTTCAACTTGTCAAAATGTAACTTTAACTCTTCAAAACGGAACTTTAACTTTACAAAATGTAACTTTAACTTGTCAAAACGTAACTTTAACTTGTAAAAAACATAACTATAACTTGTCAAAATGTAACTTTAACGTATCAAAACATAACTTTAACTTGTCAAAAGATAACTTTAACTTATTAAAACGTAACTTTAACTTCTATAAAGTATAACTATAACTTGTCAAATTGTAACTTTAACTTGTCAAATCGTATCTTAAACTTGTCAAAATGTAACTTTAACTTGTTAAAATGTAACTTTACCTTATCAAAACGTAACTTTAACATATAAAACCGTATCTTTAACTTGTCAAAATGTAACTTTTAAATGTCTGAATATGACTTTAACTTGTAAAATTGTAACTTCTACTTGTCAAAATGTAACTTTAACTCTTCAAAACGTAACTTTAACTTGTCAAAGTGTAACTTTAACTTGTCAAAATGAAACTTTAACTTGTCAAAACGTAACTTTAACTTGTAAAAAGTGTTACTTTAACTTATCAACACGTAACTTTAACTTATAAAACCGTATCTTCAACTTGTCAAAATGTAACTTTAAAATGTCAAAATATAACTTTAACTTGTCAAATCGTATCTTAAACTTTTCAAAATGTAACTTTAACTCTTCAAAACGTAACTTTAACTTGTCAAAATTTAAACTTAACTTGTCAAAACGTAACTTTAACTTGTAAAAAGTGTAACTTTAACTTGTCAAAACGTAACTTAAACTTGTCAAAATGTAACTTTAACTTGTAAAAAACGTAACTTTAACTTGTAAAAGGTGTAACTTTAACTTGTCAAAATGTAACTTTAACTTCTCAAAACGTAACTTTAACTTGTCAAAATTTTAACTTAACTTGTCAAAACGTAACTTTAACTTGTAAAAAGTGTAACTTTAACTTGTCAAAACGTAACTTAAACTTGTCAAAATGTAACTTTAACATAAAAAAAACGTAACTTTAACTTGTGTCAAAATGTAACTTTAACTTGTCAAAATTTTAACTTAACTTGTCAAAACGTAACTTTAACTTGTAAAAAGTGTAACTTTAACTTGTCAAAACGTAACTTAAACTTGTCAAAATGTAACTTTAACATGTAAAAAACGTAACTTTAACTTGTGTCAAAATGTAACTTTAACTTTACAAAATGTAACTTTAACTTGTCAAAACGTAACTTTAACTTGTAAAAAACATAACTATAACTTGTCAAAATGTAACTTTAACGTATCAAAACATAACTTTAACTTGTCAAAAGATAACTTTAACTTATTAAAACGTAACTTTAACTTCTATAAAGTGTAACTATAACTTGTCAAAATGTAACTTTAACTTGTCAAATCGTATCTTAAACTTGTCAAAATGTAACTTTAACTCTTTAAAATGTAACTTTAACTTGTCAAAACGTAACTTTAACATGTAAAAAGTTTAACTTTAACTTGTCTAAATGTAATTTTACCTTATCAAAACGTAACTTTAACATATAAAACCGTATCTTTAACTTGTCAAAATGTAACTTTTAAATGTCAAAATATGACTTTAACTTGTAAAATTGTAACTTCAACTTGTCAAAATGTAACTTTAACTCTTCAAAACGTAACTTTAACTTGTCAAAGTGTAACTTTAACTTATCAAAATGTAACTTTAACTTGTCAAAACGTAACTTTAACTTGTAAAAAGTGTAACTTTAACTTGTCAAAATGTAACTTTAAAATGTCAAAATATAACTTTAACTTGTCAAGTCGTATCTTAAACTTGTCAAAATGTAACTTTAACTCTTTAAAATGTAACTTTAACTTGTCAAAACGTAACTTTAACTTGTAAAAAGTTTAACTTTAACTTGTCTAAATGTAACTTTACCTTATCAAAACGTAACTTTAACATATAAAACCGTATCTTTAACTTATCAAAATGTAACTTTTAAATGTCAAAATATGACTTTAACTTGTAAAAAGTGTAACTTTAACTTGTAAAAATGTAACTTTAAAATGTCAAAATATAACTTTAACTTGTCAAGTCGTATCTTAAACTTGTCAAAATGTAACTTTAACTCTTCAAAACGTAACTTTAACTTGTCAAAATTTAACTTTAACTTGTCAAAACGTAACTTTAACTTGTAAAAAGTGTAACTTTAACTTGCCAAAACGTAAGTTAAACTTGTGAAAACGTAACTTTAACTTGTAAAAAACGTAACTTTAACTTGTAAAAAGTGTAACTTTAACTTGTCAAAATGTAACTTTAACTTCTCAAAACGTAACTTTAACTTATAAAACCGTATCTTCAACTTGTCAAAATGTAACTTTAACTCTTCAAAACGGAACTTTAACTTGTCAAAACGTAACTTTAACTTGTAAAAAACATAACTATAACTTGTCATAATGTAACTTTAACGTATCAAAACATAACTTTAACTTGTCAAAAGATAACTTTAACTTATTAAAACGTAACTTTAACTTCTATAAAGTGTAACTATAACTTGTCAAAATGTAACTTTAACTTGTCAAATCGTATCTTAAACTTGTCAAAATGTAACTTTAACTTGTTAAAATGTAACTTTACCTTATCAAAACGTAACTTTAACATATAAAACCGTATCTTTAACTTGTCAAAATGTAACTTTTAAATGTCAAAATATGACTTTAACTTGTAAAATTGTAACTTCTACTTGTCAAAATGTAACTTTAACTCTTCAAAACGTAACTTTAACTTGTCAAACTGTAACTTTAACTTGTCAAAATGAAACTTTAACTTGTCAAAACGTAACTTTAACTTGTAAAAAGTGTTACTTTAACTTATCAACATGTAACTTTAACTTATAAAACCGTATCTTCAACTTGTCAAAATGTAACTTTAAAATGTCAAAATATAACTTTAACTTGTAAAATCGTAACTTCAACTTGTCAAAATGTAACTTTAACTCTTCAAAACGTAACTTTAACTTGTCAAAATTTAAACTTAACTTGTCAAAACGTAACTTTAACTTGTAAAAAGTGTAACTTTAACTTGTCAAAACGTAACTTAAACTTGTCAAAACGTAACTTTAACTTGTAAAAAACGTAACTTTAAGTTGTAAAAGGTGTAACTTTAACTTGTCAAAATGTAACTTTAACTTCTCAAAACGTAACTTTAACTTATAAAACCGTATCTTCAACTTGTCAAAATGTAACTTTAACTCTTCAAAACGGAACTTTAACTTTACAAAATCTAACTTTAACTTGTCAAAACGTAACTTTAACTTGTAAAAAACATAACTATAACTTGTCAAAATGTAACTTTAACTTATCAAAACGTAACTTTAACTTCTATAAAGTGTAACTTTAACTTGTCAAAATGTAACTTTAACTTATCAAAACGTAACTTTAACTTATAAAACCTTATCTTCAACTTGTCAAAATGTACCTTTAAAATGTCAAAATATAACTTTAACTTGTCAAATCGTATCTTAAACTTGTCAAAATGTAACTTTAACTCTTCAAAATGTAACTTTAACTTGTCAAAATTTAACTTTAACTTGTCAAAACGTAACTTTAACTTGTCAAAACGTAACTTTAACTTGTAAAAAGTGTAACTTTAACTTGTCAAAATGTAACTTTAAAATGTCAAAATATAACTTTAACTTGTCAAGTCGTATCTTAAACTTGTCAAAATGTAACTTTAACTCTTTAAAATGTAACTTTAACTTGTCAAAACGTAACTTTAACTTGTAAAAAGTTTAACTTTAACTTGTCTAAATGTAACTTTACCTTATCAAAACGTAACTTTAACATATAAAACCGTATCTTTAACTTGTCAAAATGTAACTTTTAAATGTCAAAATATGACTTTAACTTGTAAAATTGTAACTTCAACTTGCCAAAATGTAACTTTAACTCTTCAAAACGTAACTTTAACTTGTCAAAACGTAACTTTAACTTGTAAAAAACGTAACTTTAACTTATAAAACCGTATCTTCAACTTGTCAAAATGTAACTTTAACTCTTCAAAACGGAACTTTAACTTTACAAAATGTAACTTTAACTTGTCAAAACGTAACTTTAACTTGTAAAAAACATAACTATAACTTGTCAAACTGTAACTTTAACTTATCAAAACATAACTTTAACTTGTCAAAACATAACTTTAACTTATTAAAACGTAACTTTAACTTCTATAAACTGTAACTTTAACTTGTCAAAATGTAACTTTAACTTATCAAAACGTAACTTTAACTTATAAAACCTTATCTTCAACTTGTCAAAATGTAACTTTAAAATGTCAAAATATAACTTTAACTTGTCAAATCGTATCTTAAACTTGTCAAAATGTAACTTTAACTCTTCAAAATGTAACTTTAACTTGTCAAAATTTAACTTTAACTTGTCAAAACGTAACTTTAACTTGTAAAAAGTGTAACTTTAACTTGTCAAAATATAACTTTAAAATGTCAAAATATAACTTTAACTTGTCAAGTCGTATCTTAAACTTGTCAAAATGTATCTTTTAAATGTCATAATATAACTTTAACTTGTAAAAAACGTAACTATAACTTGTCAAAATGTAACTTTAACTTGTCAAAATGTAACTTTAACTTTTAAAAAGTGTAACTTTAACTTATCAAAACGTAACTTTAACTTATAAAACCGTATCTTCAACTTGTCAAAATGTAACTTTTAAATGTTAAAATATAACTTTAACTTGTAAAATCATAACTTCAACTTGTCAAAATGTAACTTTAACTCTTCAAAACGTAACTTTAACTTGTCAAAGTGTAAATTTAACTTATCAACACGTAACTTTAACTTATAAAAAGTGTAACTTTAACTTATCAACACGTAACTTTAACTTATAAAACCGTATCTTCAAGTTGTCAAAATGTAACTTTAACTCTTCAAAACGTAACTTTAACTTGTCAAAGTGAAACTTTAACTTGTCAAAACGTAACTTTAACTTGTAAAAAGTGTAACTTTAACTTATCAACACGTAACTTTAACTTATAAAACCTTATCTTCAACTTGTCAAAATGTACCTTTAAAATGTCAAAATATAACTTTAACTTTTCAAATCGTATCTTAAACTTGTCAAAATGTAACATTAACTCTTCAAAATGTAACTTTAACTTGTCAAAATTTAACTTTAACTTGTCAAAACGTAACTTTAACTTGTAAAAAGTGTAACTTTAACTTGTCAAAATATAACTTTAAAATGTCAAAATATAACTTTAACTTGTCAAGTCGTATCTTAAACTTGTCAAAATGTATCTTTTAAATGTCATAATATAACTTTAACTTGTAAAAAACGTAACTATAACTTGTCAAAATGTAACTTTAACTTGTCAAAATGTAACTTTAACTTTTAAAAAGTGTCACTTTAACTTATCAAAACGTAACTTTAACTTATAAAACCGTATCTTCAACCTGTCAAAATGTAACTTTAAGTCTTCAAAACGGAACTTTAACTTTAAAAAATGTAACTATAACTTCTCAAATCTAACTTTTACTTGTCAAAACGTAACTTTAACTTGTCAAAACGTAACTTTAACTTGTAAAAAGTGTAACTTTAACTTGTCAAAATGTAACTTTAACTTATCAAAACATAACTTAAGCATATAAAACCGTATCTTTAACTTGTCAAAATGTAACTTTTAAATGTTAAAATATAACTTTAACTTGTAAAATCATAACTTCAACTTGTCAAAATGTAACTTTAACTCTTCAAAACGTAACTTTAACTTGTCAAAGTGTAAATTTAACTTATCAACACGTAACTTTAACTTATAAAAAGTGTAACTTTAACTTATCAACACGTAACTTTAACTTATAAAACCGTATCTTCAAGTTGTCAAAATGTAACTTTAACTCTTCAAAACGTAACTTTAACTCTTCAAAACGTAACTTTAATTTGTCAAAGTGAAACTTTAACTTGTCAAAACGTAACTTTAACTTGTAAAAAGTGTAACTTTAACTTATCAACTCGTAACTTTAACTTATAAAACCGTATCTTCAACTTGTCAAAATGTAACTTTAAAATGTCAAAATATAACTTTAACTTGTCAAATCGTATCTTAAACTTTTCAAAATGTAACAATAACTCTTCAAAACGTAACTTTAACTTGTCATAATTTAACTTTAACTTGTCAAAACGTAACTTTAACTTGTAAAAGGTGTAACTTTAACTTATCAAAACGTAACTTAAATTTGTCAAAACGTAACTTTAACTTGTAAAAAACGTAACTTTAAATTGTAAAAAACGTGACTTTAACTTGTAAAAATGTAACTTTAACTTATCAAAACGTAACTTTAACTTATAAAACCGTATCATCAACTTGTCAAAATGTAACTTTAATTCTTCAAAACGGAACTTTAACTTTACAAAATGTAACATTAACTTGTCAAAACCTAACTTTAAGTAAAAAACATAACTATAACTTGTCAAAATGTAACTTTACCTTGTCAAAACATAACTTTAACTTCTAAAAAGTGCAACTTTAACTTGTCAAAATGTAATTTTAACTTATCAAAATGTAACTTTAACATATAAAACCGTATCTTCCACTTGTCAAAATGTAACTTTAAACTGTCAAAATATTACTTTAATTCTTCAAAACGTGACTTTAATTTGTCAAATTGTAACTTTAACTTGTCAAAATGTAACTTTAACTTGTCAAAATGAAACGTTAACTTGTCAAAACGTAACTTTAACTTGTGAAAATGTAAGTTTTAAATGTCAAAATATAACCTTAACTTGTATAATCGTAACTTCAACTTGACAAAATGTAACTTTAACTCTTCAAAACGTAAATTTAACTTGTCAAAATGTAACTTTAACTTGCCAAAATGTAACTTTAACTTGTCAAAATGTAATTTTAACTTGTCAAAATGTAACTTTAACTTATCAAAACGTAATTTTAACTTATAAAACCTTATCTTCAACTTGTCAAAATATAACTTTAAAATGTCAAAATATAACTTTAACTTGTCAAGTCGTATCTTAAACTTGTCAAAATGTAACTTTAACGCTTCAAAATGTAACTTTAACTTGTCAAAACGTAACTTTAACTTGTAAAAAGTTTAACTTTAACTTGTCTAAATATAACTTTACCTTATAAAAACTTAACTTTAACATATAAAACCGTATCTTTAACTTGTCAAAATGTAACTTTTAAATGTCAAAATATGACTTTAACTTGTAAAATCGTAACTTCAACTTGTCAAAATGTAACTTTAACTCTTCAAAACGTAACTTTAACTTGTCAAAGTGTAACTTTAACTTATCAAAATGTAACTTTAACTTGTCAAACAGTAACTTTAACTTGTAAAAAGTGTAACTTTAACTTATCAACACGTAACTTTAACTTATAAAACCCAATCTTCAACTTATCAAAACGTAACTTTAAAATGTCAAAATATAACTTTAACTTGTAAAATCGTAACTTCAACTTGTCAAAACATAACTTTAACTCTTCAAAACGTAACTTTAACTTGTCAAAGTGTAACTTTAACTTGTCAAAGTGTAACTTTAACTTGTCAAAACGTAACTTTAACTTGTAAAAAGTGTAACTTTAACTTGTAAAAATGTAACTGTAACTTATCAAAACATAACTTTAACATATAAAACCGTATCTTTAACTTGTCAAAATGTAACTTTTAAATGTCAAAATATAACTTTAACTTGTAAAATCGTAACTTCAACTTGTCAAAATGTAACTTTAACACTTCAAAACGTAACTTTAACTTGTCAAAATGTAACTTTAACTTGTCAAAACGTAACTTTAACTTGTAAAAAGTGTAACTTTAACTTGTCAAAATGTAACTTTAACTTGTCAAAACGTAACTTTTACTTGTAAAAAGTGTAACTTTAACTTATCAACACGTAACTTTAATTTATAATATCGTATCTTCTTCTTGTCAAAATGTAACTTTAAAATGTCAAAATATAACTTTAACTTGTCAAATCGTACCTTAAACTTGTCAAAATGTAACTTTAACTTGTAAAAAACGTAACTTTAACTTGTAAAAAGTGTGACTTTAACTTGTCAAAATGTAACTTTAACTTGTCAAAACGTAACTTTAACTTGTAAAAAACATAACTATAACTTGTCAAAATGTAACTTTAACTTATCAAAACATAACTTTAACTTGTCAAAAGATAACTTTAACTTATTAAAACGTAACTTTAACTTCTATAAAGTGTAACTATAACTTGTCAAAATGTAACTTTAACTTATCAAAACGTAACTTTAACTTATAAAATCTTATCTTCAACTTGTTAAAATGTAACTTTATAATGTCAAAATATAACTTTAACTTGTCAAATCGTATCTTAAACTTGTCAAAATGTAATTTTAACTCTTCAAAATGTAACTTTAACTTGTTAAAATTTAACTTTAACTTGTCAAAACGAAACTTTAACTTGTAAAAAGTGTAATTTTAACTTGTCAAAACGTAACTTAAACTTGTCAAAACGTAACTTTAACTTGTAAAAAACGTAACTTTAACATGTAAAAAGTGTAACTTTAACTTGTCAAAATGTAACTTTAACTTATTAAAACGCAACTTTAACTTCTATAAAGTATAACTTTAACTTGTCAAAATGTAACTTTAACTTATCAAAACGTAACTTTAACTTATAAAACCTTATCTTCAACTTGTCAAAATGTAACTTTAAAATGTCAAAATATAACTTTAACTTGTCAAATCATATGTTAAACTTGTCAAAATGTAACTTTAACTCTTCAAAATATAACTTTAAATTGTCAAAATTTAACTTTAACTTGTCAAAACGTAACTTTAACTTGTAAAAAGTGTAACTTTAACTTGTAAAAATGTAACTGTAACTTATCAAAACATAACTTTAACATATAAAACCGTATCTTTAACTTGTCAAAATGTAACTTTTAAATGTCAAAATATAACTTTAACTTGTAAAATCGTAACTTCAACTTGTCAAAATGTAACTTTAACTCTTCAAAACGTAACTTTAACTTGTCAAAATGTAACTTTAACTTGTCAAAACGTAACTTTTACTTGTAAAAAGTGTAACTTTAACTTATCAACACGTAACTTTAATTTATAATATCGTATCTTCTTCTTGTCAAAATGTAACTTTAAAATGTCAAAATATAACTTTAACTTGTCAAATCGTACCTTAAACTTGTCAAAATGTAACTTTAACTCTTCAAAACGTAACTTTAACTTGTCAAAACGTAACTTAAACTTGTCAAAATGTAACTTTAACTTGTAAAAAACGTAACTTTAACTTGTTAAAAGTGTAACTTTAACTTGTCAAAATGTAAATTTAACTTATCAAAACGTAACTTTAACTTCTATAAAGTATAAATTTAATTTGCCAAAATGTAACTTTAACTTATCAAAACGTACTTTAACTTGTAAAACCTTATCTTCAACTTGTCAAAATGTAACTTTAAAATGTCAAAATATAACTTTAACTTGTCAAACCGTATTTTAAGCTTGTCAAAATGTAACTTTAACTCTTCAAAATGTAACTTTAAATTGTCAAAATTTAACTTTCACTTGTCAAAACGTAACTTTAACTTGTAAAAAGTGTAACTTTAACTTGTCAAAATGTAACTTTAACTTATCAAAACATAACTTTAACATATAAAACCGTATCTTTAACATGTCAAAATGTAAATTTTACATGTCAAAATATAACTTGTAAAATCGTAACTTCAACTTGTCAAAATGTAACTTTAACTCTTCAAAACGTAACTTTAACTTGTCAAAATATAACTTTAACTTGTCAAAACGTAACTTTAACTTGTAAAAAGTGTAACTTTAACTTATCAACACGTAACTTTAACTTATAAAACCGTATCTTCAACTTGTCAAAATGTAACTTTAAAATGTCAAAATATAACTTTAACTTGTCAAATCGTATCTTAAATTTGTCAAAATGTAACTTTAACTCTTCAAAACGTAACTTTAACTTGTCAAAATTTAACTTTAACTTGTCAAAACGAATCTTTAACTTGTAAAAAGTGTAACTTTAACTTGTCAAAACGTAACTTAAAATTGTCAAAACGTAACTTTAACTTGTAAAAAGTGTAACTTTAACTTGTCAAAATGTAACTTTAACTTATTAAAACGTAACTTTAACTTCTATAAAGTAAAACTTTAACTTGTCAAAATGTAACATTAACTTATCAAAACGTGAATTTAACTTATAAAACCTTATCTTCAACTTGTCAAAATGTAACTTTAAAATGTCAAAATATAACTTTAACTTGTCAAACCGTATCTTAAGCTTGTCAAAATGTAACTTTAACTCTTCAAAATGTAACTTTAAATTGTCAAAATTTAACTTTAACTTGTCAAAACATAACTTTAACTTGTAAAAAGTGTAACTTTAACTTGTTAAAATGTAACTTTAACTTATCAAAACATAACTTTAACATATAAAACCGTATCTTTAACTTGTCAAAATGTAACTTTTAAATGTCAAAATATAACTTTAACTTGTAAAATCGTAACTTCAACTTGTCAAAATGTAACTTTAACTCTTCAAAACGTAACTTTAACTTGTCAAAATATAACTTTAACTTGTCAAAACGTAACTTTAACTTGTAAAAAGTTTAACTTTAACTTGTCAAAACGTAACTTAAACTTGTCAAAACGTAACTTTAAATTTTAAAAAACGTAACTTTAACTTGTAAAAAGTGTAACATTAACTTGTCAAAATGTAACTTTAACTTATTAAAACGTAACTTTAACTTCTATAAAGTATAACTTTAACTTGTCAAAATGTAACTTTAACTTATCAAAACCTAACTTTAACTTATAAAACCTTATCTTCAACTTGTCAAAATGTAACTTTAAAATGTCAAAATATAACTTTAACTTGTCAAATCGTATCTTAAGCTTGTCAAAATGTAACTTTAACTCTTCAAAATGTAACTTTAAATTGTCAAAATTTAACTTTAACTTGTCAAAACGTAACTTTAACTTGTAAAAAGTGTAACTTTAACTTGTCAAAATGTAACTTTAACTTATCAAAACATAACTTTAAAATATAAAACCTTATCTTTAACTTGTCAAAATGTAACTTTTAAATGTCAAAATATAACTTTAACCTGTAAAATCGGAACTTCAACTCGTCAAAATGTAACTTTAACTTGTCAAAACGTAACTTTAACTTGTAAAAAGTGTAACTTTAACTTATGAACACGTAACTTTAACTTATAAAACCGTATCTTCAACTTGTCAAAATGTAACTTTAAAATGTCAAAATATAACTTTAACTTGTCAAATCGTATCTTAAACTTGTCAAAATGTAACTTCAACTCTTCAAAACGTAACTTTAACTTGTCAAAATTTAACTTTAACTTGTCAAAACGAAACTTTAACTTGTAAAAAGTGTATCTTTAACTTGTCAAAACATAACTTAAACTTGTCAAAACGTTATTTTAACTTGTAAAAAACGTAACTTTAACTTGTAAAAAGTTAACTTTAACTTGTCAAAATGTAACTTTAACTTATTAAAACGTAACTTTAACTTCTATAAAGTATAAATTTAACTTGTCAAAATGTAACTTTAACTTATCAAAACGTAACTTTAACTTATAAAACCTTATCTTCAACTTGTCAAAATGAAACTTTAAAATGTCAAAATATAACTTTAACTTGTCAAATCGTATCTTAAACTTGTCAAAATGTAACTTTAACTCTTCAAAATGTAACTTTAAATTGTCAAAATTTAACTTTAACTTGTCAAAACGTAACTTTAACTTGTAAAAAGTGTAACTTTAACTTGTCAAAATATAACTTTAACTTGTAAAATCGTAACTTCAACTTCTCAAAATGTAACTTAACTCTTCAAAACGTAACTTTAACTTGTCAAAGTGAAACTTTAACTTGTCAAAATGTAACTTTAACTTGTCAAAACGTAACTTTCACTTGTAAAAAGTTTAACTTTAACTTATCAACCCGTAACTTTAACTTATAAAACCGTATCTTCAACTTGTCAAAATGTGACTTTAAAATGTCAAAATGTAACTTTAACTTGTCAAATCGTATCTTAAACTTGTCAAAATGTAACTTTAACTCTTCAAAACGTAACTTTAACTTGTCAAAACGAAACTTTAACTTGTAAAAAGTGTAACTTTAACTTGTCAAAACGTAACTTAAACTTGTCAAAACGTAACTTTAACTTGTAAAAAACGTAACTTTAACTTGTAAAAAGTGTAACATTAACTTGTCAAAACGTAACTTTAACTTATTAAAACGTAACTTTAACTTCTATAAAGTATAACTTTTAACTTGTCAAAATGTAACTTTGACTTATCAAAACGTAACTTTAACTTATAAAACCTTATCTTCAACTTGTCAAAATGTAACTTTAAAATGTCAAAATATAACTTTAACTTGTCAAATCGTATCTTAAGCTTGTCAAAATGTAACTTTAACTCTTCAAAATGTAACTTTAAATTGTCATAATTTAACTTTAACTTGTCAAAACGTAACTTTAACTTGTAAAAAGTGTAAATTTATCTTGTCAAAATGTAACTTTAACTTATCAAAACGTAACTTTAACTTATAAAACCTTATCTTCAACTTGTCAAAATGAAACTTTAAAATGTCAAAATATAACTTTAACTTGTCAAATCGTATCTTAAACTTGTCAAAATGTAACTTTAACTCTTCAAAATGTAACTTTAAATTGTCAAAATTTAACTTTAACTTGTCAAAACGTAACTTTAACTTGTAAAAAGTGTAACTTTAACTTGTCAAAATGGAACTTTAACTTATCAAAACATAACTTTAACATATAAAACCGTATCTTTAACTTGTCAAAATGTAACATTTAAATGTCAAAATATAACTTTAACTTGTAAAATCGTAACTTCAACTTGTCAAAATGTAACTTTAACTCTTCAAAACGTAACTTTAACTTGTCAAAGTGTAACTTTAACTTGTCAAAATGTAACTTTAACTTGTCAAACGTAACTTTAACTTGTAAAAAGTGTAACTTTAACTTATCAACACGTAACTTTAACTTATAAAACCGTATCTTCAACTTGTCAAAATGTAACTTTAAAATGTCAAAATATAACTTTAACTTGTCAAATCATATCTTAAACTTGTCAAAATGTAACTTTAACTCTTCAAAACGTAACTTTAACTTGTCAAAATTTAACTTTAACTTGTCAAAACAAAACTTTAACTTGTAAAAAGTGTATCTTTAACTTGTCAAAACGTAACTTAAACTTGTCAAAACGTAATTTTAACTTGTAAAAAACGTAACTTTAACTTGTAAAAAGTGTAACTTTAACTTGTCAAAATGTAACTTTAACATATTAAAACGTAACTTTAACTTCTATAAAGTATAAATTTAACTTGTCAAAATGTAACTTTAACTTATCAAAACGTAACTTTAACTTATAAAACCTTATCTTCAACTTGTCAAAATGAAACTTTAAAATGTCAAAATATAACTTTAACTTGTCAAATCGTATCTTAAACTTGTCAAAATGTAACTTTAACTCTTCAAAATGTAACTTTAAATTGTCAAAATTTAACTTTAACTTGTCAAAACGTAACTTTAACTTGTAAAAAGTGTAACTTTAACTTGTCAAAATGGAACTTTAACTTATCAAAACATAACTTTAACATATAAAACCGTATCTTTAACTTGTCAAAATGTAACATTTAAATGTCAAAATATAACTTTAACTTGTAAAATCGTAACTTCAACTTGTCAAAATGTAACTTTAACTCTTCAAAACGTAACTTTAACTTGTCAAAGTGTAACTTTAACTTGTCAAAATGTAACTTTAACTTGTCAAACGTAACTTTAACTTGTAAAAAGTGTAACTTTAACTTATCAACACGTAACTTTAACTTATAAAACCGTATCTTCAACTTGTCAAAATGTAACTTTAAAATGTCAAAATATAACTTTAACTTGTCAAATCATATCTTAAACTTGTCAAAATGTAACTTTAACTCTTCAAAACGTAACTTTAACTTGTCAAAATTTAACTTTAACTTGTCAAAACAAAACTTTAACTTGTAAAAAGTGTATCTTTAACTTGTCAAAACGTAACTTAAACTTGTCAAAACGTAATTTTAACTTGTAAAAAACGTAACTTTAACTTGTAAAAAGTGTAACTTTAACTTGTCAAAATGTAACTTTAACATATTAAAACGTAACTTTAACTTCTATAAAGTATAAATTTAACTTGTCAAAATTTAACTTTAACTTATCAAAAAGTAACTTTAACTTATAAAACCTTATCTTCAACTTGTCAAAATGAAACTTTAAAATGTCAAAATATAACTTTAACTTGTCAAATCGTATCTTAAACTTGTCAAAATGTAACTTTAACTCTTCAAAATGTAACTTTAAATTGTCAAAATTTAACTTTAACTTGTCAAAACGTAACTTTAACTTGTAAAAAGTGTAACTTTAACTTGTCAAAATGTAACTTTAACTTATCAAAACATAACTTTAACATATAAAACCGTATCTTTAACTTGTCAAAATGTAACTTTTAAATGTCAAAATATAACTTTAACTTGTAAAATCGTAACTTCAACTTGTCAAAATGTAACTTTAACTCTTCAAAACGTAACTTTAACTTGTCAAAATGTAACTTTAACTTGTCAAAACGTAACTTTAACTTGTAAAAAGTGTAACTTTAACTTATCAACCCGTAACTTTAACTTATAAAACCGTATCTTCAACTTGTCAAAATGTGACTTTAAAATGTCAAAATATAACTTTAACTTGTCAAATCGTATCTTAAACTTGTCAAAATGTAACTTTAACTCTTCAAAACGTAACTTTAACTTGTCAAAATTTAACTTTAACTTGTCAAAACGAAACTTTAACTTGTAAAAAGTGTAACTTTAACTTGTCAAAACGTAACTTAAACTTGTCAAAAAGTAACTTTAACTTTTAAAAAACGTAACTTTAACTTTTAAAAAACGTAACTTTAACTTGTAAAAAGTGTAACATTAACTTGTCAAAATGTAACTTTAACTTATCAAAACGTAACTTTAACTTATAAAATCGTATCTTCAACTTGTCAAAATGTAACTTTAACTCATCAAAACGGAACTTTAACTTTACAAAATATAACTTAAACTTGTCAAAACGTAACTATAATTTGTTAAAATGTAACTTTAACTTATCAAAAAATAACTTTAAATTGTTAAAATGTAACTTTAACTTATTAAAACGTAACTTTAGCTTCTATATAGTGTAACTTTAACTTGTCAAAATGTAACTTTAACTTGTCAAAACGAAACTTTAACTTGTAAAAAGTGTAACTTTAACTTATCAACACGTAACTTTAACTTATAAAACCGTATCATCAACTTGCCAAATGTAACTTTAAAATGTCAAAATATAACTTTAACTTGTCAAATCGTATCTTAAACTTGTGAAAATGTAACTTTAACTCTTCAAAACGTAACTTTAAATTTTCAAAATTTAACTTTAACTTGTCAAAACGTAATTTTAACTTGTAAAAAGTGTAACATTAACTTGTCAAAACGTAACTTAAACTTGTAAAAATTGTAACTTTAACTTGTCAAAACGTAACTTAAACTTGTCACAACGTAACCTTAACTTGTAAAAAACGTAACTTTAACTTGTCAAAATGTAACTTTAACTTATCAAAACATAACTTTAAAATATAAAACCGTATCTTTAACTTGTCAAAATGTAACTTTTAAATGTCAAAATATAACTTTAACTTGTAAAATCGTAACTTCAACTTGTCAAAATGTAACTTTAACTCTTCAAAACGTAACTTTAACTTGTCAAAGTGTAACTTTAACTTATCAAAATGTAACTTTAACTTATCAAAACATAACTTTAACATATAAAACCGTATCTTTAACTTAGCAAAATGTAACTTTTAAATGTCAAAATATAACTTTAACTTTTAAAATCATAACTTCAACTTGTCAAAATGTAACTATAACTCTTAAAAACGTAACTTTAACTTGTCAAAGTTTAACTTTAATTTGTCAAAATGTAACTTTAACTTGTCAAAACGTAACTTTAACTTGTAAATAGTGTAACTTTAACTTATCAACACGTAACTTTAACTTATAAAACCGTATCTTCAATTTGTCAAACTGTACCTTTAAAATGTCAAAATATAACTTTAACTTGTCAAATCGTATCTTAAACTTGTCAAAATGTAACTTTAACTCCTCAAAACGTAACTTTAACTTGTCAAAATTTAACTTTAACTTGTAAAAATGTAACTTTAACTTGTAAAAAGTGTAACTTTAACTTGTCAAAACGTAACTTAAACTTGTCAAAACGTAACTTAAACTTGTAAAAAAACGTAACTTTAACTTGTAAAAAGTGTAACTTTAACTTGTCAAAATGTAACTTTAACTTATCAAAACGTAACTTTAACTTATAAAACCGTATCTTCAACTTGTCAAAATATAACTTTAACTCTTCAAAACGGTACTTTAACTTTAAAAAACTTAACTTTAACTTGTAAAAAATGTGACTATAACTTGTCAAAATGTAACTTTAACTTATCAAAATGTAACTTTAATTCTTCAAAGCGTAACTTTAACTTGTCAAAATTTAACTTTAACTCTTCAAAACGTAACTTTAACTTGTCAAAATGTAATTTTAACTTGTCAAAATGTAACTTTAACTTGTCAAAATGTAACGTTAACTTGTCAAAACGTAATTTTAACTTGTCAAAATGTAACTTTTAAATGTCAAAATATAACTTTAACTTGTATAATCGTAACTTCAACTTGTCAAAATGTAACTTTAACTCTTTAAAACGTAACTTTAACTTGTCAAAATGTAACTTTAACTTGTCAAAATGTAACTTTAACTTGTCAAAACGTTACTTTAACTTGTAAAAAGTGTAACATTAACTTATCAACATGTAATTTTAAATTATAAATCCGTATCTTTAACTTGACAAAATGTAACTTTAACTCTTTAAAACGTAACTTTAACTTGTCAAAATGTAACTTTAACTTGTCAAAATGTAACTTTAACTTGTCACAATGTAACTTTAACTTGTCAAAACGTTAATTTAACTTGTAAAAAGTGTAACATTAACTTATCAACATGTAACTTTAAAGTATAAATCCGTATCTTTAACTTGACAAAATGTAACTTTAAAATGTCAAACTATAACTTTATCTTGTCAAATCGTAACTTTAACTTGTAAAAATGTAATTTTAACTCTTCAAAACGTAACTTTAACTTTATAAAATGTAACTTTAAGATGTAAAAAACGTAATTATAACTTGTCAAAATGTAACTTTAACTTGTCAAAACGTAACTTTAACTTGTAAAAAGTGTAATTTTAACTTATCAAAACGTAAATTTAACTTATAAAACCGTATCTTCAACCTGTCAAAATGAAACTTTTACTCTTCAAAACGTAACTTTAATTTTATAAAATGTAACTTTAACTTGTCAAAACGTAACTTTAACTTGTAAAAAACGTAACTATATGTTGTCAAAATGTAACTTTAACTTGTCAAAACGTAACTTTAATTTCTAAAAAGTGTAACTTTAACTTGTCAAAATATAACTTTAACTTATCAAAACGTAACTTTAACATATAAAACCGTATCTTCCACTTGTCAAAATGTAACTTTAAAATGTCCAAATATAACTTTAACTTTTCATATCGTATCTTAAACTTGTCAAAATGTAACTTTAACTTGTCAAAATTTAACTTTAACTCTTCAAAACGTAACTTTAACTCTTCAAAACGTAACTTTAACTTATCAAAATGTAACTTTAACTTGTCAAAAAGTAACTTTAACTTGTCAAAATGTAACGTTAACTTCTCAAAACGTAATTTTAACTTGTCAAAATGTAACTTTTAAATGTCAAAATATAACTTTAAATTGTAACTTCAACTTGTCAAAATGTAACTTTAACTCTTTAAAACGTAACTTTAACTTGTCAAAATGTAACTTTAACTTGTTAAAATGTAACTTTAACTTGTCAAAATGTAACTTTAACTTGTCAAAATGTAACTTTAACTTGTCAAAACGTTACTTTAACTTGTAAAAAGTGTAACTTTAACTCTTTAAAACGTAACTTTAACTTTATAAAATGTAACTTTAACTTATCAAAACGTAACATTAACATATAAAACCGTATCTTCCACTTGTCAAAATGTAACTTTAAAATGTCCAAATATAACTTTAACTTTTCAAATCGTATCTTAAACTTGTCAAAATGTAACTTTAATTCTTCAAAACGTAACTTTAACTTGTCAAAATTTAACTTTAACTCTTCAAAACGTAACTTTAACTTGTCAAAATGTATTTTTAACTTGTCAAAAAGTAACTTTAACTTGTCAAAATGTAACGTTAACTTCTCAAAACGTAATTTTAACTTGTCAAAATGTAACTTTTAAATGTCAAAATATAACTTTAAATTGTAACTTCAACTTGTCAAAATGTAACTTTAACTCTTTAAAACGTAACTTTAACTTGTCAAAATGTAACTTTAACTTGTTAAAATGTAACTTTAACTTGTCAAAATGTAACTTTAACTTGTCAAAATGTAACTTTAACTTGTCAAAACGTTACTTTAACTTGTAAAAAGTGTAACATTAACTTATCAACATAACTTTAACTTATAAATCCGTATCTTTAACTTGACAAAATGTAACTTTAAAATGTCAAAATATAACTTTATCTTGTCAAATCGTAACTTTAACTTGTAAAAATGTAATTTTAACTCTTCAAAACGTAACTTTAACTTTATAAAATGTAACTTTAACATGTAAAAAACGTAACTATAACTTGTCAAAATGGAACTTTAACTTGTCAAAACGTAAATTTAACTTGTAAAAAGTGTAATTTTAACTTATCAAAACGTAAATTTAACTTATAAAACGGTATCTTCAACCTGTCAAAATGTAACTTTTATTCTTCAAAACGTAACTTTAACTTTATAAAATGTAAATTTAACTTGTCAAAACGTAACTTTAACTTGTAAAAAACGTAACTATAACTTGTCAAAATGTAACTTTAACTTGTCAAAACGTAACTTTAACTTGTAAAAAGTATAACTTTAACTTATCAAAACGTAAATTTAACTTATAAATCCGTATCTTCAACCTTTCAAAATGTAACTTTTACTCTTCAAAACGTAACTTTAACTTTATAAAATGTAACTTTAACTTGTCAAAACGTAACTTTAACTTGTAAAAAACGTAACTATAAGTTGTCAAAATGTAACTTTAACTTGTCAAAACGTAACTTTAATTTCTAAAAAGTGCAACTTTAACTTGTCAAAATGTAACTTTAACTTATCAAACGTAACTTTAACATATAAAACCGTATCTTCCACTTGTGAAAATGTAACTTTAAAATGTCCAAATATAACTTTAACTTTTCAAGTCGTATCTTAAACTTGTCAAAATGTAACTTTAATTCTTCAAAACGTAACTTTAACTTGTCAAAATTTAACTTTAACTCTTCAAAACATAACTTTAACTTATCAAAATGTAACTTTAACTTGTCAAAATGTAACTTTAACTTGTCAAAATGTAACGTTAACTTCTCAAAACGTAATTTTAACTTGTCAAAATGTAACTTTTAAATGTCAAAATATAACTTTAAATTGTAACTTCAACTTGTCAAAATGTAACTTTAACTCTTTAAAACGTAACTTTAACTTGTCAAAATGTAACTTTAACTTGTTAAAATGTAACTTTAACTTGTCAAAATGTAACTTTAACTTGTCAAAATGTAACTTTAACTTGTCAAAACGTTACTTTAACTTGTAAAAAGTGTAACTTTAACTCTTTAAAACGTAACTTTAACTTGTCAAAATGTAACTTTAACTTGTCAAAATGTAACTTTAACTTGTCAAAATGTAACTTTAACTTGTCAAAACGTAACTTTAACTTGTAAAAAGTGTAACTTTAACTTATCAACACGTAACTTTAACTTATAAAACCTTATCTTTAACTCGACAAAATGTAACTTTAAAATGTCAAAATATAACTTTTACTTGTCAAATCGTAACTTTAACTTATCAAAATGTAACTTTAACTCTTCAAAACGTAACTTTAACTTTATAAAATGTAAGTTTAACTTGTCATAACGTAACTTTAAGTTGTAAAAAACGTAACTATAACATGTCAAAATGTAACTTTAACTTGCCAAAACGTAACTTTAACTTGTAAAAAGTGTAACTTTAACTTATCAAAACATAAATTTATCTTATAAAACCGTATCTTCAACCTATCAAAATGTAACTTTAAGTCTTCAAAACGGAACTTTAACTTTAAAAAATGTAACTTTAACTTCTCAAAATCTAACTGTTACTTGTCAAAACGTAACTTTAACTTGTATAAACGTAACTTTAACTTGTAAAAAGCTTAACTTTAACTTGTAAAAAACGTAACTTTAACTTGTAAAAAGTGTTACTTTAACTTGTCAAAATGTAACTTTAACTTGTCAAAACGTAACTTTAACTTGTAAAAAGTGTAACTTTAACTTATCAATACGTAATTTTAACTTATAAATCTGTATCTTTAACTTGTCAAAATGTAACTTTAAAATGTCCAAATATAACTTTAACTTTTCTAATCGTATCTTAAACTTATCAAAATGCAACTTTAACTCTTTAAAACGTAACTTTAACTTGTCAAAATTTAACTTTAACACTTTAAAACGTAACTTTAACTTGTCAAAATCTAACTTTAACTTGTCAAAATCTAACTTTATCTTGTCAAAAAGTAACTTTAACTTGTCAAAACGTAACTTTAACTTGTAAAACCGTAACTTTAACTTGCAAAAAACGTAACTTTAACTTGTAAAAAGTGTAACTTTAAATTGTCAAAATGTAATTTCAACTCTTTAAAACGTAACTTTAACTTGTCAAAATGTAATTTTAACTTGTTAAAATGTAACTTTAACTTGTATAAAGTGTAACTTTATCTTGGCAAATGTAACTTTAACTTATCAAAACGTAACTTTAACTTATAAAACCGTCTCTTCAAATTCTCAAAATGTAACTTTAACTCTTCAAATTGGAACTTTAACTTTACAAAATGTAACTTTAACTTATCAAAATCTAACTTTAACTTATAAAAAACATAACTATAACTTGTCAAAATGTAACTTTAACTTTTCAAAACGTAACTTTAACTTCTAAAAAGTGTAACTTTAACTTATCAAAATGTAACTTTAACTTATCAAAACGTAACTTTAACATATAAAACCGTATCTTCCACTTGTCAAAATGTAACTTTAAAATGCCAAAATATAACTTTAACTTGTCAAATCGTATCTTAAACTTGTCAAAATGTAACTTTAACTCTTCAAAACGTAACTTTAACAAGTGAAAATTTAACTTTAAGTTGTCAAAGCATAAGTTTAACTTGTAAAAAGTGTAACTTTAACTTGTCCAAATGTAACTTTAACTTATCAAATCGTAACTTTAACATATAAAACCGCATATTTAACTTGTCAAAAGGTAACTTTAAAATGTCAAAATATAACTCTAACTTGTAAAGTCGTAACTTCTACTTGTCAAAATGTAACTTTAACTTATCAAAACGTTATTTTAACTTATAAAACCGTATCTTCAACTTCTCAAAATGTAATTCAAAACGGAACTTTATCTTTACAAAATGTAACTTTAACTTGTCAAAATCTAAACTTACCTCTTCAAAACGTAACTTTAACTAGTGAAATTTTAACTTTAAGTTGTCAAAACGTAACTTTGACTTGGCAAAATGTAACTTTAACTTATCAAAACGTAACTTTAACTTATAAAACCATATCTTCAAATTCTCAAAATGTAATTTTAACTCTTCAAATCGGAACTTTAACTCTACAAAATGTAACTTTAACTTGTCAAAATCTAACTTTAACTTGTAAAAAACATAACTATAACTTGTCAAAATGTAACTTTAACTTGGCAAAACGTAACTTTAACTTCTAAAAAGTTTAACTTTAACTTGTCAATATGTAACTTTAATTTAGCAAAACGTAACTTTAACATATAAAACCGTATCTTCCACTTGTCAAAATGTAACTTTAAAATGTCAAAATATAACTTTAACTTGTCAAATCGTATCTTAAACTTGTCAAAATGTAACTTTAACTCTTCCAAATGTAACTTGAACTTGTCAAAATTTAACTTTATCTTGTCAAAACGTAACTTTAACTTGTAAAGAGTGTAACTTTAACTTGTCAAAATGTAACTTTAACTTATCAAAACGTAACTTTAACATATAAAACCGTATTTTTAACTTGTCAAAATGTAACTTTTAAATGTCAAAATATAACTTTAACTTGTAAAATCGTAACTTCAACTTGTCAAAATGTAACTTTAACTCCACAAAACGTAACTTTAACTTGTCAAAATGTAACTTTAACTTGTCAAAATGTAACTTTAACTTGTCAAAACGTAACTTTAACTTGTAAAAAGTGTAACTTAAACTTATCAACACGTAACTTTAACTTATAAAACCGTATCTTTAACTTGACAAAATGTAACTTTAAAATGTCAAAATATAACTTTATCTTGTTAAATCGTAACTTTAACTTGTCAAAATCTAATTTTAAATTATTAAAAACAGAACTTTAATTTACAAAATGTAACTTTAACTTGTCAAAATATAACTTTAACTTGTAAAAAATGTAACTATAACTTGTCAAAATGTAACTTTAACTTGTCAAAACGTAACTTTAACTTCTAAAAAGTATAATTTTAACTTGTCAAAATGTAACTTTAATTTATCAAAACGTAACTTTAACTTATTAAACCGTATCTTCAAATTCTCAAAATGTAACTTTAACTATTCAAATCGGAACTTTAACTCTATAAAATGTAACTTTAACTTGTCAAAATCTAACTTTAACTTGTAAAAAACATAACTATAACTTGTCAAAATGTAACTTTAACTTGGCAACACGTAACTTTAACTTCTAAAAAGTGTAACTTTAACTTGTCAAAATGTAATTTTAACTTATTAAAACGTAACTTTAATATATAAAACCGTATCTTCCACTTGTCAAAACGTAACTTTAACTTGTCAAAATTTAACTTTAAGTTGTCAAAACGTAACTTTAACTTGTAAAAAAGTGTAACTTTAACTTGTCAAAATGTAACTTTAACTTATCAAAACGTAACTTTAACATATAAAACCGCATATATAACTTGTCAAAATGTAACTTTTAAATGTCAAAATATAACTCTAACTTGTAAAATCGTAACTTCAACTTGTCAAAATGTAACTATAACTCTTCAAAACATAACTTTAACTTGTCAAAATGTAACTTTAACTTGTCAAAATGTAACTTTAACTTGTCAAAACGTAACTTTAACTTGAAAAAAGTGTAACTTTAACTTGTAAAAATGTAACTTTAACTTATGAAAACGTAACTTTAACTTGTAAAACCGTATGTTCAAGTTGTCAAAATGTAACTTTAACTCTTCAAAACGTAACTTTAACTTGTAAAAAATGTAACTATAACTTGTCAAAATGTAACTTTAACTTGTCAAAATGTAACTTTAACTTGTAAAAAGTGTAACTTTAACTTGTCAAATGTAACTTTAACTTATCAAAACGTAAATTTAACTTATAAAACCGTATTTTAAACCTGTCAAAATGAAACTTTAACTCTTCAAAACGGAACTTTAACTTTTCAAAATGTAACTTTAACTTGTCAACTTCTAACTTTTAGTTGTCAAAACGTAATTTTAATTTGACAAAACGTAACTTTAACTTGTCAAAATGTAACTTTAACTTATGAAAACGTAACTTTAACTTATAAAACCGTATCTTCAACTTGTCAAAATGTAACTTTAACTCTTCAAAACGGAACTTTAACTTTATAAAATGTAACTTTAATTTGTCAAAATGTAACTTTAACTTGTAAAAAACGTAAACTTGTCAAAATGAAACTTTAACTTGTCAAAACGTAACTTTAACTTCTAAAAAGTGCAACTTTAACTTGTCAAAATGTAACTTTAACTTATCAAAACGTAACTTTAACATATAAAACCGTATCTGTCACTTGTCAAATGTTACTTTAAAATGACAAAATATAACTTTAACTTGTCAAATCTTATCTTAAACTTGTCAAAATGTAACTTTAACTCTTCAAACCGTAACTTTAACTGATCAAAACGTAACTTTAACTTGTACAATGTATAACTTTAACTTGTCAAAATGTAACTTTAACTTATTAAAACATAACTTTAAAATATAAAACTGTATCTTTAACTTGACAAAATGTAACTTTAAAATGTCAAAATATAACTTTATCTTGTCAAATCGTAACTTTAACTTGTCAAAATGTAACTTTAACTCTTCAAAACGTAACTTTAACTTTATAAAATGTAACTTTAATTTGTCAAAACGTAACTTTAACTTGTAAAAAACATAACTATAACATGGCAAAATGTAACTTGAACTAGTCAAAATGTAACTTTAACTTGTCAAAATGTAACTTTAACTCTTTAAAACGTAACTTTAACTTGTCAAAATGTAACTTTAACTTGGCAAAATGTAACTTTAACTTATCAAAACGTAACTTTAACTTATAAAACCGTATCTTCAAATTCTCAAAATGTAACTTTAACTCTTCAAATCGGAACTTTTACTTTACAAAATGTAACTTTAACTTGTCAAAATCTATCTTTAACTTGTAAAAAACATAACTATAACTTGTTAAAATGTAACTTTAACTTGGCAAAACGTAACTTTAACTTCTAAAAAGTATAACTTTAACTTGTCAAAATGTAACTTTAACTTATCAAAACGTAACTTTAACATATAAAACCGTATCTTTAACTTGTCAAAATATAACTTTTAAATGTCAAAATATAACTTTAACTTGTAAAATCGTAACTTCAACTTGTAAAAAAATAACTTTAACTCCACAAAACGTAAATTTAACTTGTCAAAATGTAACTTTAACTTGTCAAAATGTAACTTTAACTTGTCAAAACGTAACTTCTAACTTGTAAAAAGTGTAACTTAAACTTATCAACACGTAACTTTTACTTATAAAACCGTATCTTTAACTTGAAAAAATGTAACTTTAAAATGTTAAAATATAACTTTATCTTGTCAAATCGTAACTTTAACTTGTCAAAATGTAATTTTAAATTATCAAAACGTAACTTTAACATGTAAAAAACGTAACAATAACTTGTCAAAATGTAACTTTAACTTGTCAAAATGTAACTTTAACTTGTAAAAAGTGTAACTTTAACTTGTCAAAATGTATCTTTAACTTATCAAAACGTAAATTTAACTTATAAAACCGTATCTTAAACCTGTCCAAATATTAACTTCTCAAAATGTAACTTGAACTTGTTAAAAACATACTTTAACTTGTTAAAATGTAATTTAACTTGTCAAAACATTACTTTAACATGTCAAAATGTAACTTTAACTTGTCAAAACGTAACTTTAATATGTCAAATCGTAACTTTAACTTGTTAAAACGTAACTTAAACATAAAGAAAACGTAATTTAACTTGTAAGAAACGTAATTTAACTTGTCAAGACGTAACTTGATCTTGTAAAAAAGGTACTTTAACTTGTAAAAAACTTAATTTAACTTGTTAAAATGTAACTTTAACTTGTTAAAAACGTGCTTCAACTTGTAAACATAATTTAACTTGTCAAAAAATTACTTTAACTTGTAAAAAACGTACTCAAACTTGTAAAAAATGTAATTTAACTTGTTAAAAACGTACTTTAACTTGTTAAAACGTAATTTAACTTGTCAAAACGTAACTTTAACGTGTCAAAATGTAACTTTAACTTGTCAAAACATAACTTTAATGTGTCAAAACGTAACTTTGACTTGTTAAAACGTAACTTAAATTTAAAGAAAACGTAATTTAACTTGTAAAACACGTAATTTAACTTGTAAAAAATGTACTTTAACTTGTAAAAAACGTAATTTAACTTTTCTAAACGTAACTTGAACTTGTAATAAACATATTTTAACTTGTCAAAACGTAAGTTTAACTTCTAAAAGACGTACTTTAACTTCTTAAAAATGTAGTTTAACTTGTAAAAAACGTACTTTAACTTGTAAAAAACGTACTTTAACTTGTAAAAAACGTACACAATCTTGTAAAAAATGTACTTTAACATGTCAATATGTTACTTTAACTTGTCAAAACATAACTTGATCTTGTAAAAATATATACTTTAACTTGTAAAAAACTTAATTTAAGTTGTCAAAACGTAACTTTTAACACGTAAAAAACGTACTTTAACTTGTAAAAAACTTAATTTAACATGTTAAAATGTAACTTTAACTTGTCAAAACGTAACTTTAACGTTGTAAAAAACGTACTTCAACTTGTTAACATAATTTAACTTGTAAAAAACGTACTCAAACTTGTAAAAAATATAATTTAACTTGTAAAAAATGTAGTTTAACTTGTCAAAAAGTAACTTTACGTTGTCGAAACATAACATTAACTTGTCAAAACGTAACTTTAACTTGGAAAAAATGTACTTTGACATGTACAAAAAGTACATTTACTTGTAAAATGTAACTTTAACTTTTCAAAATGTAACTTTAACTTGTTAAAAACGTACTTTAAGTTGTTAAAACGTAATTTAACTTGTCAAAACGAACTTTAACGTGTTAAAACGTAACTTTACCTTGTCAAAAACATAACCTTAACGTGTCAAAACGTACTTCAACTTGTTAACATAATTTATCTTGTCAAAACGTTACTTTAACTTGTAAAAAACGTACTTTAACTTGTAAAAAATGTAGTTTAACTTGTCAAAAAGTAACTTTACGTTGTCGAATCGTAACATTAACTTTTCAAAATGTAATTTTAACTTGTTAAAAATGTACTTTAACTTATTAAAACATAATTTAACTTGACAAAACGTAACGATAACTTGTTAAAAACGTACTTTACTTGTCAACACGTAACAGTAACGTGTCAAAACGTAACTCTAACTCTTTAAAACGTAATTTTAACTTATAGAAAACGTAACTTTAACTTGTCAAAATGTTATTTTTACTTGTTAAAAACGTACTTTAACTTGTTAAAAACGTAATTAAACTTGTCAAAACATAACTTGAACTTGTAAAAAACGTATTTTAACGTGTCAAAACGTAACTTTAACCTGTCAAAACGTAACTTTAACTTGTTAAAAACGTACTTTAACTTGTAAAAAGCATAATTTAACTTGTCAAAATGTAACTTTAACTTGTTAAAACGTAACTTTAACTTGTCAAAACGTAACTTTAACTTATTAAAAACGTACTTTATCTTTTAAATAACGTAATTTTACTTGTCCCAACGAAACTTTATCTTGTAAAAAAAGTACTTTAACTGGTAGAAAACGTAATTTAACTTGTCAAAACGTAACTTGAACTTGTAAAAACGTACTTTAACTTGTGTAACTCTAATTTTAATGTGCCAAAACGTAACTTTAACTTGTTAAAACGTAATTTTAACTTGTAAAAAACGTAATTAAACTTGTCAAAACGTAACTTTAACTTTTAAAAAATGTACTTTAACTTGGCAAAATGTAATTTTAATGTGTCAAAACGTAACTTTAAGATGTTAAAACGTACCTTTAAGTTGTAAAAAATGTACTTTAACTTGTAAAAAACGTACTTCAACTTGTAAAAAACGTACTTTAACTTGTAAAAAACGTATTTAAACGTGTCAAAAAGTAAATTTAACTTGTTAAAAACGTACATTAACTTGTACAAAACGTAATTTAACTTGTAAAAACGTAACTTTAACTTGTTAAAAAGTACTATAACTTGTAAAAAAATGTACTTTAACTTGTAAAAAACGTACTTTAACTTGTCAAAACATAACTTTAACTTGTCAAACCGTAACTTTAACTTGTCAAAACGTAACTTTAACTTTTAAAATGTAATTTTAATGTGTCAAAACGTAACTTTATGTTGTTAAAACGTAACTTTTACTTGTAACAAATGTACTTCAACTTGTAAAACACGTTAACTTGTAAAAAACGTACTTCAACTTGTAAAAAACGTACTTTAATTTGTAAAAAATGTATTTTAACGTATCAAAATGTAACTTTAACTTGTCAAAACGGAAATTTAACTTGTTAAAAACGTACTTTAACTTGTAAAAAACCTACTTTAACTTGTCAAAACGTAACTTAAACTTGTCAAAACGTAACTTTAAATTATTAAAAACGTACTTTAACTTGTAAAAAACGTACTTTAACTTGTAAAAAACGTACTTTAACTTGTCAAAACGAAACTTTAACTTTTAAAAAACCCTACTTTAACTTGTCAAAACGTAACTTTAACTTGTCAAAACGTAACTTTAACTTATTAAAATTAAACTTTAACTTGTTAAACACGTACTTTAACTTGTTAAAAACGTAACTTTAACTTGTGAAAAACATACATTAACTTGTAAAAATCGTACTTTAACTAGTTAAAAATGTGGTTTAACTTGTAAGAAATGTACTTTAACTTGTAATAAACATACATTAACTTGTAAAAACGTACTTTAACTTGTAAAAAACGCAATTTAACTTGTCAAAACGTAAATTGAACTTGTAAAAAACGTACTTTAACTTGTCTAAATGTAATTTTAATGTGCCAAAACGAAACTTTAACTTGTCAAAAATTTGATTTAACTTGTAAAAATTGTACATTAACTTGTCAAAACATACTTCAACTTGTAAAAAACGTAATTTAAATTGTAAAAAATGTACTTTAACTTGTCAAAACATAACTTTAACTTGTCAAAACGTAAGTTTTACTTGTTAAAAATGTACTTTCACTTTTAAATAACGTAATTTTACGTGTCCCAACGAAACTTTATCTGGTAAAAAACGTACTTTAACTTGTAAAAAACGTAATTTAACTTTTCAAAAAATAACTTGAACTTGTGAAAAACGTAGTTTAACTATAAATCTAATTTTAATGTGCCAAAACGTAACTATAAGTTGTTAAAACGTAACTTTAACTTGTAAAAAACGTAATTAAACGTGTCAAAACGTAACTTTAACTTGTAAAAAATGTATTTTAACTTGAGAAAATGTAATTTTAATGTGTCAAAACGTAACTTTAAGATGTTAAAACGTAACTTTAAGTTGTAAAAAATGTAATTTAACTTGTAAAAAATGTACTTCAACTTGTAAAAAACGTACTTTAACTTGTAAAAAACGTATTTAAACGTGTCAAAAAGTAACTTTAACTGGTTAAAAACGTACATTAACTTGTACAAAACGTAATTTAACTTGTAAAAACGTAACTTTAACTTGTTAAAAAGTACTATAACTTGTAAAAAAATGTACTTTAACTTGTAAAAAACGTACTTTAACTTGTCAAAACATAACTTTAACTTGTCAAACCGTAACTTTAACTTGTCAAAACGTAACTTTAACTTTTAAAATGTAATTTTAATGTGTCAAAACGTAACTTTATGTTGTTAAAACGTAACTTTTACTTGTAACAAATGTACTTCAACTTGTAAAACACGTTAACTTGTAAAAAACGTACTTCAACTTGTAAAAAACGTACTTTAATTTGTAAAAAATGTATTTTAACGTATCAAAATGTAACTTTAACTTGTCAAAACGGAAATTTAACTTGTTAAAAACGTACTTTAACTTGTAAAAAACCTACTTTAACTTGTCAAAACGTAACTTAAACTTGTCAAAACGTAACTTTAAATTATTAAAAACGTACTTTAACTTGTAAAAAACGTACTTTAACTTGTAAAAAACGTACTTTAACTTGTCAAAACGAAACTTTAACTTTTAAAAAACCCTACTTTAACTTGTCAAAACGTAACTTTAACTTGTCAAAACGTAACTTTAACTTATTAAAATTAAACTTTAACTTGTTAAACACGTACTTTAACTTGTTAAAAACGTAACTTTAACTTGTGAAAAACATACATTAACTTGTAAAAATCGTACTTTAACTAGTTAAAAATGTGGTTTAACTTGTAAGAAATGTACTTTAACTTGTAATAAACATACATTAACTTGTAAAAACGTACTTTAACTTGTAAAAAACGCAATTTAACTTGTCAAAACGTAAATTGAACTTGTAAAAAACGTACTTTAACTTGTCTAAATGTAATTTTAATGTGCCAAAACGAAACTTTAACTTGTCAAAAATTTGATTTAACTTGTAAAAATTGTACATTAACTTGTCAAAACATACTTCAACTTGTAAAAAACGTAATTTAAATTGTAAAAAATGTACTTTAACTTGTCAAAACATAACTTTAACTTGTCAAAACGTAAGTTTTACTTGTTAAAAATGTACTTTAACTTTTAAATAACGTAATTTTACGTGTCCCAACGAAACTTTATCTGGTAAAAAACGTACTTTAACTTGTAAAAAACGTAATTTAACTTTTCAAAAAATAACTTGAACTTGTGAAAAACGTAGTTTAACTATAAATCTAATTTTAATGTGCCAAAACGTAACTATAAGTTGTTAAAACGTAACTTTAACTTGTAAAAAACGTAATTAAACGTGTCAAAACGTAACTTTAACTTGTAAAAAATGTATTTTAACTTGAGAAAATGTAATTTTAATGTGTCAAAACGTAACTTTAAGATGTTAAAACGTAACTTTAAGTTGTAAAAAATGTAATTTAACTTGTAAAAAATGTACTTCAACTTGTAAAAAACGTACTTTAACTTGTAAAAAACGTATTTAAACGTGTCAAAAAGTAAATTTAACTTGTTAAAAACGTACATTAACTTGTACAAAACGTAATTTAACTTGTAAAAACGTAACTTTAACTTGTTAAAAAGTACTATAACTTGTAAAAAAATGTACTTTAACTTGTAAAAAACGTACTTTAACTTGTCAAAACATAACTTTAACTTGTCAAACCGTAACTTTAACTTGTCAAAACGTAACTTTAACTTTTAAAATGTAATTTTAATGTGTCAAAACGTAACTTTATGTTGTTAAAACGTAACTTTTACTTGTAACAAATGTACTTCAACTTGTAAAACACGTTAACTTGTAAAAAACGTACTTCAACTTGTAAAAAACGTACTTTAATTTGTAAAAAATGTATTTTAACGTATCAAAATGTAACTTTAACTTGTCAAAACGGAAATTTAACTTGTTAAAAACGTACTTTAACTTGTAAAAAACCTACTTTAACTTGTCAAAACGTAACTTAAACTTGTCAAAACGTAACTTTAAATTATTAAAAACGTACTTTAACTTGTAAAAAACGTACTTTAACTTGTAAAAAACGTACTTTAACTTGTCAAAACGAAACTTTAACTTTTAAAAAACCCTACTTTAACTTGTCAAAACGTAACTTTAACTTGTCAAAACGTAACTTTAACTTATTAAAATTAAACTTTAACTTGTTAAACACGTACTTTAACTTGTTAAAAACGTAACTTTAACTTGTGAAAAACATACATTAACTTGTAAAAATCGTACTTTAACTAGTTAAAAATGTGGTTTAACTTGTAAGAAATGTACTTTAACTTGTAATAAACATACATTAACTTGTAAAAACGTACTTTAACTTGTAAAAAACGCAATTTAACTTGTCAAAACGTAAATTGAACTTGTAAAAAACGTACTTTAACTTGTCTAAATGTAATTTTAATGTGCCAAAACGAAACTTTAACTTGTCAAAAATTTGATTTAACTTGTAAAAATTGTACATTAACTTGTCAAAACATACTTCAACTTGTAAAAAACGTAATTTAAATTGTAAAAAATGTACTTTAACTTGTCAAAACATAACTTTAACTTGTCAAAACGTAAGTTTTACTTGTTAAAAATGTACTTTCACTTTTAAATAACGTAATTTTACGTGTCCCAACGAAACTTTATCTGGTAAAAAACGTACTTTAACTTGTAAAAAACGTAATTTAACTTTTCAAAACGTAACTTGAACTTGTGAAAAACGTAGTTTAACTATAAATCTAATTTTAATGTGCCAAAACGTAACTATAAGTTGTTAAAACGTAACTTTAACTTGTAAAAAACGTAATTAAACGTGTCAAAACGTAACTTTAACTTGTAAAAAATGTATTTTAACTTGAGAAAATGTAATTTTAATGTGTCAAAACATAACTTTAAGATGTTAAAACGTAACTTTAAGTTGTAAAAAATGTAATTTAACTTGTAAAAAATGTACTTCAACTTGTAAAAAACGTACTTTAACTTGTAAAAAACGTATTTAAACGTGTCAAAAAGTAAATTTAACTTGTTAAAAACGTACATTAACTTGTACAAAACGTAATTTAACTTGTAAAAACGTAACTTTAACTTGTTAAAAAGTACTATAACTTGTAAAAAAATGTACTTTAACTTGTAAAAAACGTACTTTAACTTGTCAAAACATAACTTTAACTTGTCAAACCGTAACTTTAACTTGTCAAAACGTAACTTTAACTTTTAAAATGTAATTTTAATGTGTCAAAACGTAACTTTATGTTGTTAAAACGTAACTTTTACTTGTAACAAATGTACTTCAACTTGTAAAACACGTTAACTTGTAAAAAACGTACTTCAACTTGTAAAAAACGTACTTTAATTTGTAAAAAATGTATTTTAACGTATCAAAATGTAACTTTAACTTGTCAAAACGGAAATTTAACTTGTTAAAAACGTACTTTAACTTGTAAAAAACCTACTTTAACTTGTCAAAACGTAACTTAAACTTGTCAAAACGTAACTTTAAATTATTAAAAACGTACTTTAACTTGTAAAAAACGTACTATAACTTGTAAAAAACGTACTTTAACTTGTCAAAACGAAACTTTAACTTTTAAAAAACCCTACTTTAACTTGTCAAAACGTAACTTTAACTTGTCAAAACGTAACTTTAACTTATTAAAATTAAACTTTAACTTGTTAAACACGTACTTTAACTTGTTAAAAACGTAACTTTAACTTGTGAAAAACATACATTAACTTGTAAAAATCGTACTTTAACTAGTTAAAAATGTGGTTTAACTTGTAAGAAATGTACTTTAACTTGTAATAAACATACATTAACTTGTAAAAACGTACTTTAACTTGTAAAAAACGCAATTTAACTTGTCAAAACGTAAATTGAACTTGTAAAAAACGTACTTTAACTTGTCTAAATGTAATTTTAATGTGCCAAAACGAAACTTTAACTTGTCAAAAATTTGATTTAACTTGTAAAAATTGTACATTAACTTGTCAAAACATACTTCAACTTGTAAAAAACGTAATTTAAATTGTAAAAAATGTACTTTAACTTGTCAAAACATAACTTTAACTTGTCAAAACGTAAGTTTTACTTGTTAAAAATATACTTTCACTTTTAAATAACGTAATTTTACGTGTCCCAACGAAACTTTATCTGGTAAAAAACGTACTTTAACTTGTAAAAAACGTAATTTAACTTTTCAAAAAATAACTTGAACTTGTGAAAAACGTAGTTTAACTATAAATCTAATTTTAATGTGCCAAAACGTAACTATAAGTTGTTAAAACGTAACTTTAACTTGTAAAAAACGTAATTAAACGTGTCAAAACGTAACTTTAACTTGTAAAAAATGTATTTTAACTTGAGAAAATGTAATTTTAATGTGTCAAAACATAACTTTAAGATGTTAAAACGTAACTTTAAGTTGTAAAAAATGTAATTTAACTTGTAAAAAATGTACTTCAACTTGTAAAAAACGTACTTTAACTTGTAAAAAACGTATTTAAACGTGTCAAAAAGTAAATTTAACTTGTTAAAAACGTACATTAACTTGTACAAAACGTAATTTAACTTGTAAAAACGTAACTTTAACTTGTTAAAAAGTACTATAACTTGTAAAAAAATGTACTTTAACTTGTAAAAAACGTACTTTAACTTGTCAAAACATAACTTTAACTTGTCAAACCGTAACTTTAACTTATCAAAACGTAACTTTAACTTTTAAAATGTAATTTTAATGTGTCAAAACGTAACTTTATGTTGTTAAAACGTAACTTTTACTTGTAACAAATGTACTTCAACTTGTAAAACACGTATTTAACTTGTAAAAAACGTACTTCAACTTGTAAAAAACGTACTTTAATTTGTAAAAAATGTATTTTAACGTATCAAAATGTAACTTTAACTTGTCAAAACGGAAATTTAACTTGTTAAAAACGTACTTTAACTTGTAAAAAACCTACTTTAACTTGTCAAAACGTAACTTAAACTTGTCAAAACGTAACTTTAAATTATTAAAAACGTACTTTAACTTGTAAAAAACGTACTTTAACTTGTAAAAAACGTACTTTAACTTGTCAAAACGAAACTTTAACTTTTAAAAAACCCTACTTTAACTTGTCAAAACGTAAACTTTAACTTGTCAAAACGTAACTTTAACTTATTAAAATTAAACTTTAACTTGTTAAACACGTACTTTAACTTGTTAAAAACGTAACTTTAACTTGTGAAAAACATACATTAACTTGTAAAAATCGTACTTTAACTAGTTAAAAATGTGGTTTAACTTGTAAGAAATGTACTTTAACTTGTAATAAACATACATTAACTTGTAAAAAACGTACTTTAACTTGTCAAAAAAGTGGTTTAACTTGTAAAAAATGTACTTTAACTTGTAAAAAACGTACTTCAACTTGTAAAAAACATACTTTAACTTGTAAAAACGTACTTTAACTTGGCAAAATGTAACTTTAACTTGTCAAAATGTAATTTTAACTTGTTATAAACGTAGTTTAACTTGTAAAAAACGTACTTTAACTTGTGAAAACATAACTTTAACTTGTCAAACCGTAACTTTAACTTGTCAAAACGTAATTTTAACTTGTAATAAACATACAGTAACATTTAAAAAACGTACTTTAACTTGTCAAAAAAGTGGTTTAACTTGTAAAAGCTGTACTTTAACTCGTAAAAAACGTACTTCACCTTGTAAAAAACGTATTTTAACTTGTAAAAAACGTACTTTAACTTGTCAAAACATAACTTTAACATGTCAAAATGTAAGTTTTACTTATTAAAAACGTACTTTAACTTTTAAATAACGTAATTTTACTTGTCCCAACGAAACTTTATCTTGTAAAAAACGTACTTTAACTTGTAAAAAATGTAATTTAACTTTTCAAAACGTAACTTGAACTTGTAAAAAACATACTTTAACTTGTCTAAATGTAATTTTAATGGTCCAAAACGTAACTTTAAGTTGTTAAAACGTAACTGTAACTTGTAAAAAACATAATTAAACTTGTCAAAACGTAACTTTAACTTTTAAAAAAAATGTACTTTAACTTGAGAAAATGTAATTTTAATGTGTCAAAACGTAACTTTAAGATGGTAAAACGTAACTTTAGGTTGTAAAAAATGTATTTTAACTTCTAAAAAACGTACTTTAACTTGTCAAAACGTAACTTTAACTTGTAAAACACGTACTTTAACTTGTCAAAATGTAATTTTAATGTATCAAAACGTAACTTTAAGTTGTTAAAACGTTACTTTAACTTGTAAAAAACGTACTTCAACTTGTAAAAAACGTACTTCAACTTGTAAAAAACGTACTTTAACTTGTAAAAAACGTAATCTAACTTGTCAAAACGTAACTTTAACTATCAAAATGTAACTTTAACTTGTTAAAAACGTTCTTTAACCTGTTAAAAAATTAACTTTAACTTGTAAAAAACGTATTTTAACTTGTTAAAAATGTGGTTTAACTTGTAAAAAATGTGCTTTAACGTGTATTAAACATACATTAACTTGTAAAAAACGTACTTTAACTTGTCAAAAAAGTGGTTTAAACTAGTAAAAAATGTACTTTAACTTGTAAAAAACGTACTTTAACTTGTAAAACACATACTTTTACTTGTAAAAACGTACTCTACCTTGTCAAAACGTAACTTTAACTTGTCAAAACGTAACTTTAAGTTGTTAAAAACGTACTTTAATTTGTAAAAAACGTATTTTAACGTATCAAAATGTAACTTTAACTTGTCAAAACGTAAATTTAACTTGTTAAAAACGTACTTTAACTTGTAAAAAACCTACTTTAACTTGTCAAAACGTAACTTTAACTTGTCAAAACGTAAGTTTAACTTGTTAAAAACGTACTTTAGCTTGTAAAAAACGTACTTTAACTTGTAAAAGACGTACTTTAACTTGTCAAAACGTAACTTTAACTTGTAATAAACCTACTTTAACTTGTCAAAATGTAACTTTAACTTGTCAAAACGTAACTTTAACTTGTAAAAAACGTACTTTAACTTGTAAAAAACGTACATTAACTTGTCAAAACGAAACTTTAACTTTTAAAAAACCTACTTTAACTTGTCAAAACGTAACTTTAACTTGTCAAAACGTGAGTTTAACTTGTTAAAAACAAACATTAACTTGTAAAAAACGTAATTTAAGTAGTAAAAAATGTTGTTTAACTTGTAACAAATATACTTTAACTTGTATAAACGTACTTCAACTTGTAAAAAACGTACTTTAACTTGTAAAAAACCTACTTCAACTTGTCAAAACATAACTTTAATTTGTCGAAACGTAAGTTTAACTTGTTAAAAATGTAGTTTAACTTGTCAAAACGTAACTTTAATTTGTTAAAAACGTACTTTAACTTGTTAAAATGTAATTTTAATGTGTCAAAACGTAAGTTTATGTTGTTAAAACGTAACTTTAACTTGTAACAAATGTACTTTAACTTGTAAAGAATGTACTTCAACTTGTAAAACACGTACGTTAACTTGTAAAAAACGTACTTCAACTTGTAAAAAACGTACTTTAATTTGTAAAAAACGTATTTTAACGTATCAAAATGTAACTTTAACTTGTCAAAACGTAAATTTAACTTGTTAAAAACGTACTTTAACTTGTTAAAATGTAATTTTAATGTGTCATAACGTAACTTTATGTTGTTAAAACGTAACTTTAACTTGTAACAAATGTACTTCAACTTGTAAAACACGTATTTAACTTGTAAAAAACGTACTTCAACTTGTAAAAAACGTACTTTAATTTGTAAAAAATGTATTTTAACGTATCAAAATGTAACTTTAACTTGTCAAAACGGAAATTTAACTTGTTAAAAACGTACTTTAACTTGTAAAAAACCTACTTTAACTTGTCAAAACGTAACTTAAACTTGTCAAAACGTAACTTTAAATTATTAAAAACGTACTTTAACTTGTAAAAAACGTACTTTAACTTGTAAAAAACGTACTTTAACTTGTCAAAACGAAACTTTAACTTTTAAAAAACCCTACTTTAACTTGTCAAAACGTAAACTTTAACTTGTCAAAACGTAACTTTAACTTATTAAAATTAAACTTTAACTTGTTAAACACGTACTTTAACTTGTTAAAAACGTAACTTTAACTTGTGAAAAACATACATTAACTTGTAAAAATCGTACTTTAACTAGTTAAAAATGTGGTTTAACTTGTAAGAAATGTACTTTAACTTGTAATAAACATACATTAACTTGTAAAAAACGTACTTTAACTTGTCAAAAAAGATGTTTAACTTGTAAAAAATGTACTTTAACTTGTAAAAAACGTACTTCAACTTGTAAAAAACATACTTTAACTTGTAAAAACGTACTTTAACTTGGCAAAATGTAACTTTAACTTGTCAAAATGTAATTTTAACTTGTTATAAACGTAGTTTAACTTGTAAAAAACGTACTTTAACTTGTGAAAACATAACTTTAACTTGTCAAACCGTAACTTTAACTTGTCAAAACGTAATTTTAACTTGTAATAAACATACAGTAACATTTAAAAAACGTACTTTAACTTGTCAAAAAAGTGGTTTAACTTGTAAAAGCTGTACTTTAACTCGTAAAAAACGTACTTCACCTTGTAAAAAACGTATTTTAACTTGTAAAAAACGTACTTTAACTTGTCAAAACATAACTTTAACATGTCAAAATGTAAGTTTTACTTATTAAAAACGTACTTTAACTTTTAAATAACGTAATTTTACTTGTCCCAACGAAACTTTATCTTGTAAAAAACGTACTTTAACTTGTAAAAAATGTAATTTAACTTTTCAAAACGTAACTTGAACTTGTAAAAAACATACTTTAACTTGTCTAAATGTAATTTTAATGGTCCAAAACGTAACTTTAAGTTGTTAAAACGTAACTGTAACTTGTAAAAAACATAATTAAACTTGTCAAAACGTAACTTTAACTTTTAAAAAAAATGTACTTTAACTTGAGAAAATGTAATTTTAATGTGTCAAAACGTAACTTTAAGATGGTAAAACGTAACTTTAGGTTGTAAAAAATGTATTTTAACTTCTAAAAAACATAATTTAACTTGTCAAAACGTAACTTTAACTTGTAAAACACGTACTTTAACTTGTCAAAATGTAATTTTAATGTATCAAAACGTAACTTTAAGTTGTTAAAACGTTACTTTAACTTGTAAAAAACGTACTTCAACTTGTAAAAAACGTACTTCAACTTGTAAAACACATACTTTAACTTGTAAAAAACGTAATCTAACTTGTCAAAACGTAACTTTAACTATCAAAATGTAACTTTAACTTGTTAAAAACGTTCTTTAACCTGTTAAAAAATTAACTTTAACTTGTAAAAAACGTATTTTAACTTGTTAAAAATGTGGTTTAACTTGTAAAAAATGTGCTTTAACGTGTATTAAACATACATTAACTTGTAAAAAACGTACTTTAACTTGTCAAAAAAGTGGTTTAACTAGTAAAAAATGTACTTTAACTTGTAAAAAACGTACTTTAACTTGTAAAACACATACTTTTACTTGTAAAAACGTACTCTACCTTGTCAAAACGTAACTTTAACTTGTCAAAACGTAACTTTAAGTTGTTAAAAACGTACTTTAATTTGTAAAAAACATATTTTAACGTATCAAAATGTAACTTTAACTTGTCAAAACGTAAATTTAACTTGTTAAAAACGTACTTTAACTTGTAAAAAACCTACTTTAACTTGTCAAAACGTAACTTTAACTTGTCAAAACGTAAGTTTAACTTGTTAAAAACGTACTTTAGCTTGTAAAAAACGTACTTTAACTTGAAAAAGACGTACTTTAACTTGTCAAAACGTAACTTTAACTTGGAATAAACCTACTTTAACTTGTCAAAATGTAACTTTAACTTGTCAAAACGTAACTTTAACTTGTAAAAAACGTACTTTAACTTGTAAAAAACGTACATTAACTTGTCAAAACGAAACTTTAACTTTTAAAAAACCTACTTTAACTTGTCAAAACGTAACTTTAACTTGTCAAAACGTGAGTTTAACTTGTTAAAAACAAACATTAACTTGTAAAAAACGTAATTTAAGTAGTAAAAAATGTTGTTTAACTTTTAACAAATATACTTTAACTTGTATAAACGTACTTCAACTTGTAAAAAACGTACTTTAACTTGTAAAAAACCTACTTCAACTTGTCAAAACATAACTTTAATTTGTCGAAACGTAAGTTTAACTTGTTAAAAATGTAGTTTAACTTGTCAAAACGTAACTTTAACTTGTTAAAAACGTACTTTAACTTGTTAAAATGTAATTTTAATGTGTCAAAACGTAAGTTTATGTTGTTAAAACGTAACTTTAACTTGTAACAAATGTACTTTAACTTGTAAAGAATGTACTTCAACTTGTAAAACACGTACGTTAACTTGTAAAAAACGTACTTCAACTTGTAAAAAACGTACTTTAATTTGTAAAAAACGTATTTTAACGTATCAAAATGTAACTTTAACTTGTCAAAACGTAAATTTAACTTGTTAAAAACGTACTTTAACTTGTTAAAATGTAATTTTAATGTGTCATAACGTAACTTTATGTTGTTAAAACGTAACTTTAACTTGTAACAAATGTACTTCAACTTGTAAAACACGTATTTAACTTGTAAAAAACGTACTTCAACTTGTAAAAAACGTACTTTGATTTGTAAAAAACATACTTTAACTTGTAAAAACGTACTTTAACTTGGCAAAATGTAACTTTAACTTGTCAAAATGTAATTTTAACTTGTTAAAAACGTAGTTTAACTTGTAAAAACGTACTTTAACTTGTGAAAACATAACTTTAACTTGTCAAACCGTAATTTTAACTTGTCAAAACGTAACTTTAACTTGTAATAAACATACAGTAACATTTAAAAAACGTACTTTAACTTGTCAAAAAAGTGGTTTAACTTGTAAAAGCTGTACTTTTAACTCGTAAAAAACGTACTTCACCTTGTAAAAAACGTATTTTAACTTGTAAAAAACGTACTTTAACTTGTCAAAACATAACTTTAACATGTCAAAATGTAAGTTTTACTTATTTAAAACGTACTTTAAGTTTTAAATAACGTAATTGTACTTGTCCCAACGAAACTTTATCCTGTAAAAAACGTACTTTAACTTGTAAAAAATGTAATTTAACTTTTCAAAACGTAACTTGAACTTGTAAAAAACATACTTTAACTTGTCTAAATGTAATTTTAATGGTCAAAAACGTAACTTTAAGTTGTTAAAACGTAACTGTAACTTGTAAAAAACATAATTAAACTTGTCAAAACGTAACTTTAACTTGTAAAAAAAATGTACTTTAACTTGAGAAAATGTAATTTTAATGTGTCAAAACGTAACTGTAAGATGGTAAAACGTACTTTAACCTGTTAAAAAAGTAACTTTAACTTGTAAAAAACATATTTTAACTTGTTAAAAATGTGGTTTAACTTGTAAAAAATGTGCTTTAACGTGTATTAAACATACATTAACTTGTAAAAAACGTACTTTAACTTGTCAAAAAACGTACTTTAACTTGTAAAAAACGTACTTTAACTTGTAAAACACATACTTTTACTTGTAAAAACGTACTCTACCCTGTCAAAACGTAACTTTATCTTGTCAAAACGTAACTTTAAGTTGTTAAAAACGTAGTTTAACTTGTTAAAAACGTACTTTAACATGTCAAAACGTAACTTTAACTTGTTAAAAACATAAGTTTAACTTGTTAAAAACCTAATTTAACTTTTAAAAACCCTAATTTTACTTGTCACAACGAAACTTTATCTTTTAAAACACGTACTTTAACTTGTAAAAAACATAATTTAACTTGTCAAAACGTAACTTTAACTTGTAAAACACGTACTTTAACTTGTCAAAATGTAATTTTAATGTATCAAAACGTAACTTTAAGTTGTTAAAACGTTACTTTAACTTGTAAAAAACGTACTTCAACTTATAAAAAACGTACTTCAACTTGTAAAAAACGTACTTTAACTTGTAAAAAACGTAATCTAACTTGTCAAAACGTAACTTTAACTATCAAAATGTAACTTTAACTTGTTAAAAACGTTCTTTAACCTGTTAAAAAATTAACTTTAACTTGTAAAAAACGTATTTTAACTTGTTAAAAATGTGGTTTAACTTGTAAAAAACGTGCTTTAACGTGTATTAAACATACATTAACTTGTAAAAAACGTACTTTAACTTGTCAAAAAAGTGATTTAACTAGTAAAAAATGTACTTTAACTTGTAAAAAACGTACTTTAACTTGTAAAACACATACTTTTACTTGTAAAAACGTACTCTACCTTGTCAAAACGTAACTTTAACATGTCAAAACGTAACTTTAAGTTGTTAAAAACGTACTTTAACTTGTTAAAAACAAACATTAACTTGTAAAAAACGTAATTTAAGTAGTCAAAAATATTGTTTAACTTGTAACAAATATACTATAACTTGTATAAACGTACTTCAACTTGTAAAAAACGTACTTTAACTTGTAAAAAACCTACTTTAACTTGTCAAAACAAAACTTTAATTTGTCGAAACGTAAGTTTAACTTGTTAAAAACGTAGTTTAACTTGTCAAAACGTAACTTTAACTTGTTAAAAACGTACTTTAACTTGTTAAAATGTAATTTTAATGTGTCAAAACGTAACTTTATGTTGTTAAAACGTAACTTTAACTTGTAACAAATGTAATTTAACTTGTAAAGAATGTACTTCAACTTGTAAAACACGTACGTTAACTTGTAAAAGACGTACTTCAACTTGTAAAAAACGTACTTTAATTTGTAAAAAACGTATTTTAACGTATCAAAATGTAACTTTAACTTGTCAAAACGTAAATTTAACTTGTTAAAAACGTACTTTAACTTGTTAAAATGTAATTTTAATGTGTCATAACGTAACTTTATGTTGTTAAAACGTAACTTTAACTTGTAACAAATGTACTTCAACTTGTAAAACACGTATTTAACTTGTAAATAACGTACTTCAACTTGTAAAAAACGTACTTTGATTTGTAAAAAACGTATTTTAACGTATCAAAATGTAACTTTAACTTGTCAAAACGTAAATTTAACTTGTTGAAAACGTACTTTAACTTGTAAAAAACCTACTTTAACTTGTCAAAACGTAACTTAAACTTGTCAAAACGTAACTTTAAATTATTAAAAACGTACTTTAACTTGTAAAAAACGTACTTTAACTTGTAAAAAATGTACATTAACTTGTCAAAACGAAACTTTAACTTTTAAAAAACCTACTTTAACTTGTCAAAACGTAACTTTAACTTGTCAAAACATGAGTTTAACTTGTTAAAAACAAACATTAACTTGTAAAAAACGTAATTTAAGTTGTCAAAAATGTTGTTTAACTTGTAACAAATGTACTTTAACTTGTATAAACGTACTTCAACTTGTAAAAAACGTACTTTAACTTGTAAAAAACCTACTTTAACTTGTCAAAACGTAACTTTAATTTGTCGAAATGTAAGTTTAACTTGTTAAAAACGTAGTTTATCTTGTCAAAACTTAACTTTAACTTGTAAAAAACGTACTTTAACTTGTTAAAATGTAATTTTAATGTGTCAAAACGTAACTTTATGTTGTTAAAACGTAACTTTAACTTGTAACAAATGTACTTTAACTTGTAAAGAACGTACTTCAACTTGTAAAACACGTACTTTAACTTGTAAAAAACGTACTTTAATTTTTAAAAAACGTATTTTAACGTATCAAAATGTAACTTTAACTTGTCAAAACGTAAATTTAACTAGTTAAAAACGTACTTTAACTTGTAAAAAACCTACTTTAACTTGTCAAAACGTAACTTTAGCTTGTCAAAACGTAAGTTTAACTTGTTAAAAACGTACTTTAGCTTGTAAAAAACGTACTTTAACTTGTAAAAGACGTACTTTAACTTGTCAAAACGTAACTTTAATTAGTAAAAAACCAACATTAACTTGTCAAAACGTAACCCTAATTTGTCAAAACGTTAGTTTAACTTGTTAAAAACATACATTACCTTGTAAAAAACGTACTTTACCTTGTCAAAAATCTGGTTTAACTTGTAACAAATGTACTTTAACTTGTATAAACGTACTTCAACTTGTAAAAAACGTACTTTAACTTGTGAAAAACCTACTTTAACTTGTCAAAACGTAACTTTAATTTGTCAAAACGTAAGTTTAACTTGTTAAAAACGTAGTTTAACTTGTCAAAACGTAACTTTAACTTGTAAAAAACGTACTTAAACTTCTTAAAATGTAATTTTAATGTGTCAAAACGTAACTTTATGTTGTTAAAACGTAATTTTAACTTGAAACAAATGTACTTTAACTTGTAAAGAATGTACTTCAACTTGTAAAACACGTACATTAACTTGTAACCCGTTCCTTCATCTGGCTTATGTTCTTCATGTAGCATTCAGACCGAATGACTCTATGAAATTGCGTAAACGTACTTCAACTTGTAAAAAACGTACTTTAATTTGTAAAAAACGTATTTTAACGTATCAAAATGTAACTTTAACTTGTCAAAACGTAAATTTAACTTGTTAAAAACGTACTTTAACTTGTAAAAAACCTACTTTAACTTATCAAAACGTAACTTTAACTTGTCAAAACGTAAGTTTAACTTGTTAAAAACGTAGTTTAAGTTGTCAAAACGTAAGTTTAACTTGTAAAAAACGTACTTTAACTTGTAAAAATGTAATTTTAATGTGTCAAAACGTAACTTTATGTTGTTAAAACGTATTTTAACTTGTAACAAATGTACTTTAACTTGTAAAGAACGTACTTCAACTTGTAAAACACGTACTATAACTTGTAAAAAACGTACTTCAACTTGTAAAAAACGTACTTTAATTTTTAAAAAACGTATTTTAACGTATCAAAATGTAACTTTAACTTGTCAAAACGTAAATTTAACTTGTTAAAAACGTACTTTAACTTGTAAAGAACCTACTTTAATTGTCAAAACGTAAGTTTAACTTGTCAAAACGTAAGTTTAACTTGTTAAAAACGTACTTTAGCTTGTAAAAAACGTACTTTAACTTGTAAAAGACGTACTTTAACTTGTCAAAACGTAACTTTAACTTGTAAAAAACCTACATTAACTTGTCTAAACGTAACTCTAATTTGTCAAAACGTTAGTTTAACTTGTTAAAAACATATATTAACTTGTAAAAAACGTACTTTAGCTTGTCAAAAATCTGGTTTAACTTGTAACAAATGTACTTAAACTTGTATAAACGTACTTCAACTTGTAAAAAACGTACTTTAACTTGTAAAAAACCTACTTTAACTTGTCAAAATGTAACTTTAATTTGTCGAAACGTAAGTTTAACATGTCAAAATGTAACTTTAACTTGTAAAAAACCCTACATTAACTTGTCAAAATGTAACTTTAACTTGTAAAAAACCTACATTAACTTGTCAAAACGTAACTTTAACTTGTCAAAACGTGAGTTTAACTTGTTAAAAACATACATTAACTTGTAAAAAACGTACTTTAACTTGTCAAAAATGTGGTTTAACTCGTAACAAATGTACTTAAACTTGTATAAACGTACTTCAACTTGTAAAAAACGTACTTTAACTTGTAAAAAACATACTTTAACTTGTCAAAACGTAACTTTAATTTGTCGAAACGTAAGTTTAACTTGTTAAAAACGTAGTTTAACTTGTCAAAACATAACTTTAACTTGTAGATAACGTACTTTAACCTGTTAAAATGTAATTTTATTGTGTTAAAACGTAACTTTATGTTGTTAAAACGTAATTTTAACTTGTAACAAATGTACTTTAACTTGTAAAGAACGTACTTCAACTTGTACAACACGTACTTTAACTTGTAAAAAACGTAGTTCAACTTCTAAAAAATGTACTTTAATTTTTAAAAAACGTATTTTAACGTATCAAAATGTAACTTTAACTTGTCAAAACGTAAATTTAACTTGTTAAAAACGTACTTTAACTTGTAAAAAACCAACTTTAACTTGTCAAAACGTAACTTTAACTTGTCAAAACGTAAGTTTAACTTGTTAAAAACGTACTTTAGATTGTAAAAAACGTACTTTAACTTGTAAAAGACGTACTTTAACTTGTCAAAACGTAACTTTAACTTGTAAAAAACCTACATTAACTTGTCAAAACGTAACTTTAATTTGTCAAAACGTGAGTTTAACTTGTTAAAAACATACATTAACTTGTAAAAAACGTACTTTAGCTTGTCAAAAATCTGGTTTAACTTGTAACAAATGTACTTAAACTTGTATAAACGTACTTCAACTTGTAAAAAACGTACTTTAACTTGTAAAAAACCTACTTTAACTTGCCAAAATGTAACTTTAATTTATCGTAACGTAACTTTAACTTGTTAAAATATAACTTTAACTTGTAAAAAACCTACATTAACTTGTCAAAACGGAACTTTAATTTGTCGAAACGTAAGTTTAACTTGTTAAAAACGTAGTTTAACTTGTCAAAACGTAACTTTAACTTGTAGATAACGTACTTGTTAAAATGTAATTTTATTGTGTCAAAACGTAACTTTATGTTGTTAAAACGTAATTTTAACTTGAAACAAATGTACTTTAACTTGTAAAGAACGTACTTCAACTTGTAAAACACTTACTTTAACTTGTAAAAAACGTACTTCAACTTGTAAAAAACGTACTTTAATTTGTAAAAAACGTATTTTAACGTATCAAAATGTAACTTTAACTTGTCAAAACGTAAATTTAACTTGTTAAAAACGTACTTTAACTTGTAAAAAACCTACTTTAACTTGTCAAAACGTAACTTTAACTTGTCAAAACGTAAGTTTAACTTGCTAAAAACGTACTTTAGCTTGTAAAAAACGTACTTTAACTTGTAAAAGACGTACTTTAACTTGTCAAAACGTAACTTTAACTTGTAATAAACCTACATTAACTTGTCAAAACATAACTTTAACTTGTCAAAATTTGAGTATAACTTGTTAAAAATAAACATTAACTTGTAAAAAACGTACTTTAACTTGTAAAAAATGTGGTTTAACTTGTAACAAATGGACTTTAACTTGTAAAAACGTACTTCAACTTTTAAAAAACGTACTTTAACTTGTAAAAAACGTACTTTAACTTGTAACAAATGTACTTTAACTTGTCAAAACGTAACTTTAACTTTTAAAAAACCTACTTTAAGTTGTCAAAACGTAACTTTAACTTGTAAAAAACCTACATTAAATTGTCAAAACGTAACTTTAACTTGTCAAATCGAGAGTTTAACTTTATAAAAACATACATTAATTTGTAAAAAACATTCTTTAACTTGTAACAAATGTACATTAACTTATAAAAACATACTTCAACTTGTAAAAAACGTACTTTAACTTGTAAAAAACGTACTTTAACTTGTAAAAACCCTACTTTAACTTGTCAAAAGGTAACTTTAACTTGTAACAAAACTATATTAATTTGTCAAAACGTAACTTTAATTTGTCAAAACGTGAGTTTAACTTGTTAAAAACATACATTAATTTGTAAAAAACGTTTTTTGACTTGTCAAAAATGTGGTTTAACTTGTAACAAATGTACTTTAACTTGTAGAAACGTACTTCAACTTGTAAAAAACGTACTTAAACTTAGAAAAAATGTACTTTAACTTGTAAAAAACGTACTTTAACTTGTCAAAATGTAACTTTAACTTGTAAAAACCATACTTTAACTTGTCAAAACGTAACTTTAACTTGTAAAAAACCTACATTAAATTGTCAAAACGCAACTTTAACTTGTCAAAACGTGAGTTTAACTTGCTAAAAACATACATTAACTTGTAAAAAACATTCTTTAACTTGTCAAAAATGAGGTTTAACTTGTAACAAATGTACATTAACTTGATAAACGTAGTTCAACTAATAAAAAACGTACTTTAACTTGTAAAAAACGTACTTTAACTTGTAAAAACCCTACTTTAACTTGTCAAAACGTAACTTTAACTTGTAAAAAACCTACATTAAATTGTCAAAACGTAACTTTAACTTGTCAAAACCTGAGTTTAACTTGCTAAAAACATACATTAACTTGTAAAAAACATTCTTTAACTTGTCAAAAATGTGGTTAAACTTGTAACAAATGTACATTAACTTGTAAAAACGTACTTCAACTAGTAAAAAATGTACTTTAACTTGTAAAAAATGTACTTTAACTATTAAAAATCCTACTTTAACTTGTCAAAACGTAACTTTAACTTGTAAAGAACATACATTAAATTGTCAAAACGTAACTTTAACTTGTCAAAATGTGAGTTTAACTTGCTAAAAACATACATTAACTTGTAAAAAACAATCTTAACTTGTCAAAAATGTCGTTTAACTTGTAACAAATGTACATTAACTTATAAAAACGTACTTCAACTTGTAAAAAAAACGTACTTTAACTTGTAAAAAACCTACTTTAACTTGTCAAAACGTAACTTTAATTTGTCAAAACGTAATTTTAACTTGTTAAAAACGTAATTGAACTTGTCAAAACGTACTTTTAACTTATAAAAAACGTACTTTAACTTGTCAAAATGTAATTTTTATGTGTCAAAACGTAACTTTAAGTTGTTAAAATATAACTTTAACTGGTAAAAAATATACTTTAACTTGTAAAAAACGTACTTCAACTTGTAATACTCGTAAATTTCCTTGTAAAAAACGTACTTCAACTTGTAAAAAACGTAATTTAACTTGTAAAAAACGTATTTTATCGTGTCAAAATGTAACTTTAACTTGTCAAAACGTAACTTTAACTTGTTTAAAACGTACTTTAACTTGTTAAAAACGTACTTTAACTTGTCAAAACGTAACTTTAACTTGTCAAAAACCTAGTTTAACTGGTCAAAACGTAACTTTAACTTGTCAAAACGTATGTTTAACTTGTTAAAAAACGTATTTTAACTTGTCAAAACGTAAGTTAACCTTGTTAAAAACATACATTAACTTGTAAAAAAAGTACTTTAACTTGTCAAGAATGTTGTTTAACTTGTAACAAATGGACTTTAACTTGTAAAAACGTACTTAAAATTGTAAAAAAACGTACTTTAACTTGTCAAAACGTAACTTTAACTTGTAAAAAACCTACATTAACTTGTCTAAACATAACTCTAATTTGTCAAAAACGTTAGTTTTAACTTGTTAAAAAACATATATTAACTTGTAAAAAACGTACTTTAGCTTGTCAAAAATCTGGTTTAACTTGTAACAAATGTACTTAAACTTGTATAAACGTACTTCAACTTGTAAAAAACGTACTTTAACTTGTAAAAAACCTACTTTAACTTGTCAAAATGTAACTTTAATTTGTCGAAACGTAAGTTTAACATGTCAAAATGTAACTTTAACTTGTAAAAAACCCTACATTAACTTGTCAAAATGTAACTTTAACTTGTAAAAAACCTACATTAACTTGTCAAAACGTAACTTTAACTTGTCAAAACGTGAGTTTAACTTGTTAAAAACATACATTAACTTGTAAAAAACGTACTTTAACTTGTCAAAAATGTGGTTTATAACTCGTAACAAATGTACTTAAACTTGTATAAACGTACTTCAACTTGTAAAAAACGTACTTTAACTTGTAAAAAACATACTTTAACTTGTCAAAAACGTAACTTTAATTTGTCGAAACGTAAGTTTAACTTGTTAAAAACGTAGTTTAACTTGTCAAAACATAACTTTAACTTGTAGATAACGTACTTTAACTTGTTAAAATGTAATTTTATTGTGTTAAAACGTAACTTTATGTTGTTAAAACGTAATTTTAACTTGTAACAAATGTACTTTAACTTGTAAAGAACGTACTTCAACTTGTACAACACGTACTTTAACTTGTAAAAAACGTAGTTCAACTTCTAAAAAATGTACTTTAATTTGTAAAAAACGTATTTTAACGTATCAAAATGTAACTTTAACTTGTCAAAACGTAAATTTAACTTGTTAAAAACGTACTTTAACTTGTAAAAAACCTACTTTAACTTGTCAAAACGTAACTTTAACTTGTCAAAACGTAAGTTTAACTTGCTAAAAACGTACTTTAGCTTGTAAAAAACGTACTTTAACTTGTAAAAGACGTACTTTAACTTGTCAAAACGTAACTTTAACTTGTAATAAACCTACATTAACTTGTCAAAACAGAACTTTAACTGGTCAAAATTTGAGTATAACTTGTTAAAAATAAACATTAACTTGTAAAAAACGTACTTTAACTTGTAAAAAATTTGGTTTAACTTGTAACAAATGGACTTTAACTTGTAAAAACGTACTTCAACTTTTAAAAAACGTACTTTAACTTGTAAAAAACGTACTTTAACTTGTAACAAATGTACTTTAACTTGTCAAAACGTAACTTTAACTTTTAAAAAACCTACTTTAAGTTGTCAAAACGTAACTTTAACTTGTAAAAAACCTACATTAAATTGTCAAAACGTAACTTTAACTTGTCAAATCGAGAGTTTAACTTTATAAAAACATACATTAATTTGTAAAAAACATTCTTTAACTTGTAACAAATGTACATTAACTTATAAAAACATACTTCAACTTGTAAAAAACGTACTTTAACTTGTAAAAAACGTACTTTAACTTGTAAAAAACCCTACTTTAACTTGTCAAAAGGTAACTTTAACTTGTAACAAAACTATATTAATTTGTCAAAACGTAACTTTAATTTGTCAAAACGTGAGTTTAACTTGTTAAAAACATACATTAATTTGTAAAAAACGTTTTTTGACTTGTCAAAAATGTGGTTTAACTTGTAACAAATGTACTTTAACTTGTAGAAACGTACTTCAACTTGTAAAAAACGTACTTAAACTTAGAAAAAATGTACTTTAACTTGTAAAAAACGTACTTTAACTTGTCAAAATGTAACTTTAACTTGTAAAAACCATACTTTAACTTGTCAAAACGTAACTTTAACTTGTAAAAAACCTACATTAAATTGTCAAAACGCAACTTTAACTTGTCAAAACGTGAGTTTAACTTGCTAAAAACATACATTAACTTGTAAAAAACATTCTTTAACTTGTCAAAAATGTGGTTTAACTTGTAACAAATGTACATTAACTTGATAAACGTACTTCAACTAATAAAAAACGTACTTTAACTTGTAAAAAACGTACTTTAACTTGTAAAAAACCCTACTTTAACTTGTCAAAACGTAACTTTAACTTGTAAAAAACCTACATTAAATTGTCAAAACGTAACTTTAACTTGTCAAAAACCTGAGTTTAACTTGCTAAAAACATACATTAACTTGTAAAAAACATTCTTTAACTTGTCAAAAATGTGGTTAAACTTGTAACAAATGTACATTAACTTGTAAAAACGTACTTCAACTAATGTACTTTAACTTGTAAAAAACGTACTTTAACTATTAAAAATCCTACTTTAACTTGTCAAAACGTAACTTTAACTTGTAAAAAATATACATTAAATTGTCAAAACGTAACTTTAACTTGTCAAAATGTGAGTTTAACTTGCTAAAAACATACATTAACTTGTAAAAAACAATCTTTAACTTGTCAAAAATGTCGTTTAACTTGTAACAAATGTACATTAACTTATAAAAAACGTACTTCAACTTGTAAAAAAACGTACTTTAACTTGTAAAAAACCTACTTTAACTTGTCAAAACGTAACTTTAATTTGTCAAAACGTAATTTTAACTTGTTAAAAACGTAATTGAACTTGTCAAAACGTACTTTTAACTTATAAAAAACGTACTTTAACTTGTCAAAATGTAATTTTTATGTGTCAAAACGTAACTTTAAGTTGTTAAAATATAACTTTAACTGGTAAAAAATATACTTTAACTTGTAAAAAACGTACTTCAACTTGTAATACTCGTAAATTTCCTTGTAAAAAACGTACTTCAACTTGTAAAAAACGTAATTTAACTTGTAAAAAACATATTTTATCGTGTCAAAATGTAACTTTAACTTGTCAAAACGTAACTTTAACTTGTTTAAAACGTACTTTAACTTGTTAAAAACGTACTTTAACTTGTCAAAACGTAACTTTAACTTGTCAAAAACCTAGTTTAACTGGTCAAAACGTAACTTTAACTTGTCAAAACGTATGTTTAACTTGTTAAAAACGTATTTTAACTTGTCAAAACGTAAGTTAACCTTGTTAAAAACATACATTAACTTGTAAAAAAAGTACTTTAACTTGTCAAGAATGTTGTTTAACTTGTAACAAATGGACTTTAACTTGTAAAAACGTACTTAAAATTGTAAAAAACGTACTTTAACTTGTCAAAACGTAACTTTAACTTGTAAAAAACCTACATTAACTTGTCTAAACATAACTCTAATTTGTCAAAACGTTAGTTTAACTTGTTAAAAACATATATTAACTTGTAAAAAACGTACTTTAGCTTGTCAAAAATCTGGTTTAACTTGTAACAAATGTACTTAAACTTGTATAAACGTACTTCAACTTGTAAAAAACGTACTTTAACTTGTAAAAAACCTACTTTAACTTGTCAAAATGTAACTTTAATTTGTCGAAACGTAAGTTTAACATGTCAAAATGTAACTTTAACTTGTAAAAAACCCTACATTAACTTGTCAAAATGTAACTTTAACTTGTAAAAAAACCTACATTAACTTGTCAAAACGTAACTTTAACTTGTCAAAACGTGAGTTTAACTTGTTAAAAACATACATTAACTTGTAAAAAACGTACTTTAACTTGTCAAAAATGTGGTTTAACTCGTAACAAATGTACTTAAACTTGTATAAACGTACTTCAACTTGTAAAAAACGTACTTTAACTTGTAAAAAACATACTTTAACTTGTCAAAACGTAACTTTAATTTGTCGAAACGTAAGTTTAACTTGTTAAAAACGTAGTTTAACTTGTCAAAACATAACTTTAAACTTGTAGATAACGTACTTTAACCTGTTAAAATGTAATTTTATTGTGTTAAAACGTAACTTTATGTTGTTAAAACGTAATTTTAACTTGTAACAAATGTACTTTAACTTGTAAAGAACGTACTTCAACTTGTACAACACGTACTTTAACTTGTAAAAAACGTAGTTCAACTTCTAAAAAATGTACTTTAATTTTTAAAAAACGTATTTTAACGTATCAAAATGTAACTTGAACTTGTCAAAACGTAAATTTAACTTGTTAAAAACGTACTTTAACTTGTAAAAAACCTACTTTAACTTGTCAAAACGTAACTTTAACTTGTCAAAACGTAAGTTTAACTTGTTAAAAACGTACTTTAGATTGTAAAAAACGTACTTTAACTTGTAAAAGACGTACTTTAACTTGTCAAAACGTAACTTTAACTTGTAAAAAACCTACATTAACTTGTCAAAACGTAACTTTAATTTGTCAAAACGTGAGTTTAACTTGTTAAAAACATACATTAACTTGTAAAAAACGTACTTTAGCTTGTCAAAAATCTGGTTTAACTTGTAACAAATGTACTTAAACTTGTATAAACGTACTTCAACTTGTAAAAAACGTACTTTAACTTGTAAAAAACCTACTTTAACTTGTCAAAATGTAACTTTAATTTATCGTAACGTAACTTTAACTTGTTAACATATAACTTTAACTTGTAAAAAACCTACATTAACTTGTCAAAACGGAACTTTAATTTGTCGAAACGTAAGTTTAACTTGTTAAAAACGTAGTTTAACTTGTCAAAACGTAACTTTAACTTGTAGATAACGTACTTGTTAAAATGTAATTTTATTGTGTCAAAACGTAACTTTATGTTGTTAAAACGTAATTTTAAATTGAAACAAATGTACTTTAACTTGTAAAGAACGTACTTCAACTTGTAAAACACTTAGTTTAACTTGTAAAAAACGTACTTCAACTTGTAAAAAACGTACTTTAATTTGTAAAAAACGTATTTTAACGTATCAAAATGTAACTTTAACTTGTCAAAACGTAAATTTAACTTGTTAAAAACGTACTTTAACTTGTAAAAAACCTACTTTAACTTGTCAAAACGTAACTTTAACTTGTCAAAACGTAAGTTTAACTTGCTAAAAACGTACTTTAGCTTGTAAAAAACGTACTTTAACTTGTAAAAGACGTACTTTAACTTGTCAAAACGTAACTTTAACTTGTAATAAACCTACATTAACTTGTCAAAACAGAACTTTAACTGGTCAAAATTTGAGTATAACTTGTTAAAAATAAACATTAACTTGTAAAAAACGTACTTTAACTTGTAAAAAATTTGGTTTAACTTGTAACAAATGGACTTTAACTTGTAAAAACGTACTTCAACTTTTAAAAAACGTACCTTAACTTGTAAAAAACGTACTTTAACTTGTAACAAATGTACTTTAACTTGTCAAAACGTAACTTTAACTTTTAAAAAACCTACTTTAAGTTGTCAAAACGTAACTTTAACTTGTAAAAAACCTACATTAAATTGTCAAAACGTAACTTTAACTTGTCAAATCAAGAGTTTAACTTTATAAAAACATACATTAATTTGTAAAAAACATTCTTTAACTTGTCAAAAATGTGGTTTAACTTGTAACAAATGTACATTAACTTATAAAAACATACTTCAACTTGTAAAAAACGTACTTTAACTTGTAAAAAACGTACTTTAACTTATAAAAACCCTACTTTAACTTGTCAAAAGGTAACTTTAACTTGTAACAAAACTACATTAATTTGTCAAAACGTAACTTTAATTTGTCAAAACGTAAGTTTAACTTGCTAAAAACGTACTTTAGCTTGTAAAAAACGTACTTTAACTTGTAAAAGACGTACTTTAACTTGTCAAAACGTAACTTTAACTTGTAATAAACCTACATTAACTTGTCAAAACAGAACTTTAACTGGTCAAAATTTGAGTATAACTTGTTAAAAATAAACATTAACTTGTAAAAAACGTACTTTAACTTGTAAAAAATTTGGTTTAACTTGTAACAAATGGACTTTAACTTGTAAAAACGTACTTCAACTTTTAAAAAACGTACTTTAACTTGTAAAAAACGTACTTTAACTTGTAACAAATGTACTTTAACTTGTCAAAACGTAACTTTAACTTTTAAAAAACCTACTTTAAGTTGTCAAAACGTAACTTTAACTTGTAAAAAACCTACATTAAATTGTCAAAACGTAACTTTAACTTGTCAAATCGAGAGTTTAACTTTATAAAAACATACATTAATTTGTAAAAAACATTCTTTAACTTGTCAAAAATGTGGTTTAACTTGTAACAAATGTACATTAACTTATAAAAACATACTTCAACTTGTAAAAAACGTACTTTAACTTGTAAAAAACGTACTTTAACTTGTAAAAACCCTACTTTAACTTGTCAAAAGGTAACTTTAACTTGTAACAAAACTACATTAATTTGTCAAAACGTAACTTTAATTTGTCAAAACGTGAGTTTAACTTGTTAAAAACATACATTAATTTGTAAAAAACGTACTTTGACTTGTCAAAAATGTGGTTTAACTTGTAACAAATGTACTTTAACTTGTAGAAACGTACTTCAACTTGTAAAAAACGTACTTAAACTTAGAAAAAATGTACTTTAACTTGTAAAAAACGTACTTTAACTTGTCAAAATGTAACTTTAACTTGTAAAAACCATACTTTAACTTGTCAAAACGTAACTTTAACTTGTAAAAAACCTACATTAAATTGTCAAAACGCAACTTTAACTTGTCAAAACGTGAGTTTAACTTGCTAAAAACATACATTAACTTGTAAAAAACATTCTTTAACTTGTCAAAAATGAGGTTTAACTTGTAACAAATGTACATTAACTTGATAAACGTACTTCAACTAATAAAAAACGTACTTTAACTTGTAAAAAACGTACTTTAACTTGTAAAAACCCTACTTTAACTTGTCAAAACGTAACTTTAACTTGTAAAAAAAACCTACATTAAATTGTCAAAACGTAACTTTAACTTGTCAAAACCTGAGTTTAACTTGCTAAAAACATACATTAACTTGTAAAAAACATTCTTTAACTTGTCAAAAATGTGGTTAAACTTGTAACAAATGTACATTAACTTGTAAAAACGTACTTCAACTAGTAAAAAATGTACTTTAACTTGTAAAAAATGTACTTTAACTATTAAAAATCCTACTTTAACTTGTCAAAACGTAACTTTAACTTGTAAAAAATATACATTAAATTGTCAAAACGTAACTTTAACTTGTCAAAATGTGAGTTTAACTTGCTAAAAACATACATTAACTTGTAAAAAACAATCTTTAACTTGTCAAAAATGTCGTTTAACTTGTAACAAATGTACATTAACTTATAAAAACGTACTTCAACTTGTAAAAAAACGTACTTTAACTTGTAAAAAACCTACTTTAACTTGTCAAAACGTAACTTTAATTTGTCAAAACGTAATTTTAACTTGTTAAAAACGTAATTGAACTTGTCAAAACGTACTTTTAACTTATAAAAAACGTACTTTAACTTGTCAAAATGTAATTTTTATGTGTCAAAACGTAACTTTAAGTTGTTAAAATGTAACTTTAACTGGTAAAAAATATACTTTAACTTGTAAAAAACGTACTTCAACTTGTAATACTCGTAAATTTCCTTGTAAAAAACGTACTTCAACTTGTAAAAAACGTAATTTAACTTGTAAAAACGTATTTTATCGTGTCAAAATGTAACTTTAACTTCTCAAAACGTAACTTTAATTTGTTTAAAATGTACTTTAATTTGTTAAAAACGTACTTTAACTTGTCAAAACGTAACTTTAACTTGTCAAAAACCTAGTTTAACTGGTCAAAACGTAACTTTAACTTGTCAAAACGTATGTTTAACTTGTTAAAAACGTACTTTAACTTGTCAAAACGTAAGTTAACCTTGTTAAAAACATACATTAACTTGTAAAAAAAGTACTTTAACTTGTCAAAAATGTTGTTTAACTTGTAACAAATGGACTTTAACTTGTAAAAACGTACTTAAAATTGTAAAAAACGTACTTTAACTTGTAAAAAACCTACTTTAACTTGTCAATACGTAACTTTAATTTGTCAAAACGTAAGTTTAACCTGTTAAAAATGTAGTTTAACTTGTCAAAACGTAACTTTAACTTGTACAAAACGTACTTTAACTGGTCAAAATGTAATTTTAATGTGTCAAAACGTAACTTTATGTTGTTAAAACGTAACTTTAACTTGTAAAAAATGTACTTTAACTTGTAAAGAACGTACTTCAACTTGTAAAACACGTACTTGAACTTGTAAAAACCGTACTTAAACTTGTAAAAAACGTATTTTAACGTATCAAAGTGTAACATTAACATGTCAAAACGTAAATTTAACTTGTTAAAAACGTACTTTACCTCGTAAAAAACCGACTTTAACTTGTCAAAACGTAACTTTAACTTGTGAAAACGTAAATTTAATTTGTTAAAAACGTACTTTAATTTGTAAAAAACGTACTTTAATTTGTAAAAGACGTACTTTAATTTGTCAAAACGTAATTTTAACTTGTAAAAAACCTACATTAATTTGTCAAAACGTAACCTTAACTTGTCAAAACGTGAGTTTAACTTGTTAAAAACATACATTAACTTGTAAAAAACGTACTTTAACTTGTCAAAAATGTGGTTTAACTTGTAAAATGTACTTTAACTTGTCAAAACGTAACTTAAACTTGTTAAAAACTTAACTTTAAGTTGTTAAAACATAACTTTAACTTGTAAAAAACGTACTTCAACTTGTAAAAAACGTACATCAACTTGTAAATCACTTGCTTCAACTTGCAAAAAACGTACTTTATGTTTTAAAAAACGTATTTTAACATGTCAAAATGTAACTTTAACTTTTGAAAACGTAACTTTAACTTGTTAAAAACGTACTTTAACTTGTAAAAAATGTAATTTAACTTATCAAAATGTAACTTTAACTTGTCAAAACGTAACTTTAAATTATTAAAAACGTACTTTAACTTGTAAAAAACGTACTTTAACTTGTCAAAACGTAAGTTTAACTTGTCAAAACGTAAGTTTAACTTGTTAAAAACATATAATAACTAGTAAAAAACGTATTTTAACTTTGCAAAAATGTGGTTGGACTTGTAACAAATGTACTTTAACTTGAAAAACGTACTTCAACTTGTAAAAAACGTACTTTAACTTGTAAAAACCCTACTTTAACTTGTCAAAACGTACCTTTAACTTGTAAAAAACCTACATTAAATTTGCAAAACGTAACTTTAACTTGTCAAAACGTGAGTTTAACTTGCTAAAAACATACATTAACTTGTAAAAAACAATCTTTAACTTGTCAAAAATGTGGTTTAACTTGTAACAAATGTACATTAACTTGTAAAAACGTACTTCAACTTGTAAAAAACGTACTTTAAATTGTAAAAAACCTACTTTGACTTGTCAAAACGTAACTTTAATTTGTCAAAACGTAATTTTAACTTGTTAAAAACGTAATTGAACTTGTCAAAACGTAATTTTAACTTATAAAAAACGTACTTTAACTTGTCAAAATGTAATTTTTATGTGTCAAAACGTAACTTTAAGTTCTTAAAACGTAACTTTAACTGGTAAAAAATATACTTTAACTTGTAAAAAACGTACTTCAACTTGTAATACTCGTAAATTTCCTTGTAAAAAACGTACTTCAACTTGTAAAAAACGTAATTTAACTTGTAAAAAACGTATTTTATCGTGTCAAAATGTAACTTTAACTTGTCAAAACGTAACTTTTACTTGTCAAAACGTACTTTAACTTGTAAAAAACGTACTTTAACTTGTCAAAACGTAACTTTAACTTGTCAAAACGTAAGTTTAACTTGTTAAAAACATATATTAACTAGTAAAAAACGTACTTTAACTTTGCAAAAATGTGGTTGGACTTGTAACAAATGTACTTTAACTTGTCATAATGTAATTTTAATGTGTCAAAACGTAACTTTATGTTGTTAAAACGTAACTTTAACTTGTAAAAAATGTACTTTAACTTGTAAAGAACGTACTTCAACTTGTAAAACACGTACTTGAACTTGTAAAAACCGTACTTAAACTTGTAAAAAACGTATTTTAACGTATCAAAGTGTAACATTAACTTGTCAAAACAAAAATTTAACTTGTTAAAAACGTACTTTACCTTGTAAAAAACCGACTTTAATTTGTCAAAACGTAACTTTAACTTGTGAAAACGTAAATTTAATTTGTTAAAAACGTACTTTAATTTGTAAAAAACGTACTTTAATTTGTAAAAGACGTACTTTAATTTGTCAAAACGTAACTTTAACTTGTAAAAAACCTACATTAATTTGTTGAAACGTAACCTTAACTTGTCAAAACGTGAGTTAACTTGTTAAAAACATACATTAACTTGTAAAAAACGTACTTTAACTTGTCAAATATGTGGTTTAACTTGTAAAATGTACTTTAACTTGTCAAAACGTAACTTAAACTTGTTAAAAACGTAAGTTTAAGTTGTTAAAACATAACTTTAACTTGTAAAAAACGTACTTCAACTTGTAAAAAACGTACATCAACTTGTAAAACACTTGCTTCAATTTGCAAAAATGTACTTTATCTTGTAAAAAACGTATTTTAACGTGTCAAAATGTAACTTTAACTTGTGAAAACGTTACTTTAACTTGTTATAAACGTACTTTAACTTGTAAAAAATGTAATTTAACTTGACAAAATGTAACTTTAACTTGTCAAAACGTAACTTTAAATTTTTAAAAACGTACTTTAACTTGTAAAACCGTACTTTAACTTGTAAAAAACGTACTTTAACTTGTCAAAACATAACTTTAACTTTTAACAGTCCTACTTTAACTTGTCAAAACGTAACTTTAACATGTAAAAAACCTACATTAAATAGTCAAAACGTAACTTTAACTTGTCAAAACGTAAGTTTAACTTGCTAAAAACATACATTAACTTGTAAAAAACATTCTTTAACTTGTCGAAAATGTGGTTTAACTTGTAACAAATGTACATTAACTTGATAAACGTACTTCAACTAATAAAAAACGTACTTTAACTTGTAAAAAACGTACTTTAACTTGTAAAAACCATACTTTAACTTGTCAAAACGTAACTTTAACTTGTAAAAAACCTACATTAAATTGTCAAAACGTAACTTTAACTTGTCAAAACCTGAGTTTCACTTGCTAAAAACATACATTAACTTGTAAAAAACATTCTTTAACTTGTCAAAAATGTGGTTAAACTTGTAATAAATGTACATTAACTTGTAAAAACGTACTTCAACTAGTAAAAAATGTACTTTAACTTGTAAAAAACGTACTTTAACTATTAAAAATCCTACTTTAACTTGTCAAAACGTAACTTTAACTTGTAAAAAACATACATTAAATTGTAAAAACGTAACTTTAACTTGTCAAAATGTGAGTTTAACTTGCTAAAAACATACATTAACTTGTAAAAAACAATCTTTAACTTGTCAAAAATGTGGTTTAACTTGTAATAAATGTACATTAACTTGTAAAAACGTACTTCAAATTGTAAAAAACGTACTTTAACTTGTAAAAAACCTACTTTAACTTGTCAAAACGTAACTTTAATTTGTCAAAACGTAATTTTAACTTGTTAAAAACGTAATTGAACTTGTAAAAAACGTACTTTAACTTGTAAAAAACTTACTTTAAATTTTCAAAATGTAATTTTTATGTGTCAAAACGTAACTTTAAGTTGTTAAAACGTAACTTTAACTGGTAAAAAATATACTTTAACTTGTAAAAATCGTACTTCAACTTGTAATACTCGTAAATTTCCTTGTAAAAAACGTACTTCAACTTGTAAAAAACGTAATTTAACTTGTAAAAAACGTATTTTATCGTGTCAAAATGTAACTTTAACTTGTCAAAACGTAACTTTAACTTGTTTAAAACGTACTTTAACTTGTAAAAAACGTACTTTAACTTGTCAAAACGTAACTTTAACTTGTAAAAAACCTACATTAATTTGTCAAAACGTAACCTTAACTTGTCAAAACGTGAGTTTAACTTGTTAAAAACATACATTATCTTGTAAAAAACGTATTTTATCTTGTCAAAAATGTGGTTTAACTTGTAAAATGTACTTTAACTTGTCAAAACGTAACTTAAACTTGTTAAAAACGTAACTTTAAGTTGTTAAAACATAACTTTAACTTGTAAAAAACGTACTTCAACTTGTAAAAAACGTACATCAACTTGTAAATCACTTGCTTCAACTTGCAAAAAACATACTTTATCTTGTAAAAAACGTATTTTAACGTGTCAAAATGTAACTTTAACTTGTGAAAACGTAACTTTAACTTGTTAAAAATGTACTTTAACTTGTAAAAAATGTAATTTAACATCAAAATGTAACTTTAACTTGACAAAACGTAACTTTAAATTATTAAAAACGTACTTTAACTTGTAAAAAACGTACTTTTACTTGTCAAAACGTAACTTTAACTTGTCAAAACGTAAGTTTAACTTGTTAAAAACATATATTAACTAGTAAAAAACGTACTTTAACTTTGCAAAAATGTGGTTGGACTTGTAACAAATGTATTTTAACTTGAAAAACGTACTTCAACTTTTAAAAAACGTACTTTAACTTGTAAAAACCCTACTTTAACTTGTCAAAACGTACCTTTAACTTGTAAAAAACCTACATTAAATTGTCAAAACGTAACTTTAACTTGTCAAAACGTGAGTTTACCTTGCTAAAAACATACATTAACTTGTAAAAAAAATTCTTTAACTTGTCAAAAATGTGGTTTAACTTGTAACAAATGTACATTAACTTGTAACAACGTACTTCAACTTGTAAAAAACATACTTTAACTTGTAAAAAACCTACTTTAACTTGTCAAAACGTAACTTTAATTTGTCAAAACGTAAGTTTAACTTGTTAAAAACGTAATTGAACTTGTCAAAACGTAACTTTAAGTTATAAAAAACGTACTTTAACTTGTCAAAATGTAATTTTTATGTGTCAAAACGTAACTGTAAGTTGTTAAAACGTAACTTTAACTGGTAAAAAATGTACTTTAACTTGTAAAAAACGTACTTCAACTTGTAAAACGCGTAAATTTACTTGTAAAAAACGTACTTAAACTTGTAAAAAACGTAATTTATCTTTTAAAAACGTATTTTGACATGTCAAAATGTAACTTTAACTTGTCAAAACGTAAATTTAACTTGTTTAAAACGTACTTTAACTTGTAAAAAACGTATTTTAACTTGTCAAAACGTAACTTTAACTAGTCAAAAACCTACTTTAACTTGTCAAAACGTAACTTTAACTTGTCAAAACGTAGGTTTAACTTGTTAAAAACATACATTAACTTGTAAAAAACGTACTTTAACTTGTCAAAAATGTGGTTTAACTTGTAACAAATGGACTTTAACTTGTTAAAACGTATTTCAACTTGTAAAACACTTGCTTTAACTTGTAAAAAACGTACTTCAACTTGTAAAACACGTACTGTAACTTGTAAAAAATGTATTTTAACGTGTCAAAATGTAACTTTAACTTGTCAAAACGTAAGTTTAACTTGTTAAAAACATATATTAACTAGTAAAAAACGTACTTTAACTTTGCAAAAATGTGGTTGGAATTGTAACAAATGTACTTTAACTTGAAAAACGTACTTCAACTTTTAAAAAACGTACTTTAACTTGTAAAAACCCTACTTTAACTTGTCAAAACGTAACTTTAACTTGTAAAAAACCTACATTAAATTGTCAAAACGTAACTTTAACTTGTCAAAACGTGAGTTTAACTTGCTAAAAACATACATTAACTTGTAAAAAAAATTCTTTAACTTGTCAAAAATGTGGTTTAACTTGTAACAAATGTACATTAACTTGTAACAACGTACTTCAACTTGTAAAAAACATACTTTAACTTGTAAAAAACCTACTTTAACTTGTCAAAACGTAACTTTAATTTGTCAAAACGTAAGTTTAACTTGTTAAAAACGTAATTGAACTTGTCAAAACGTAACTTTAAGTTATAAAAAACGTACTTTTACTTGTCAAAATGTAATTTTTATGTGTCAAAACGTAACTGTAAGTTGTTAAAACGTAACTTTAACTGGTAAAAAATGTACTTTAACTTGTAAAAAACGTACTTCAACTTGTAAAACGCGTAAATTTACTTGTAAAAAACGTACTTAAACTTGTAAAAAACGTAATTTATCTTTTAAAAACGTATTTTGACATGTCAAAATGTAACTTTAACTTGTCAAAACGTAAATTTAACTTGTTTAAAACGTACTTTAACTTGTAAAAAATGTATTTTAACTTGTCAAAACGTAACTTTAACTTGTCAAAAACCTACTTTAACTTGTCAAAACGTAACTTTAACTTGTCAAAACGTAGGTTTAACTTGTTAAAAACATACATTAACTTGTAAAAAACGTACTTTAACTGTCAAAAATGTGGTTTAACTTGTAACAAATGGACTTTAACTTGTTAAAACGTATTTCAACTTGTAAAAGACTTGCTTTAACTTGTAAAAAACGTACTTCAACTTGTAAAACACGTACTGTAACTTGTAAAAAATGTATTTTAACGTGTCAAAATGTAACTTTAACTTGTCAAAACCTAACTTTAACTTGTTAAAAACGTAATTTAACTTGTAAAAATTTAATTTTAACATGTCAAAACGTAACTTTAACTTGTAAAAAACGTACTTTAAATTGTCAAAACTTAATTTTAACTTTTCAAAAACCTACTTTAACTTGTCAAAACGTAGCTTTAACTTGTCAAAACGTAAGTTTAACTTGTTAAGAACATACATTAATTTGTAAAAAACGTACTTTAACTTGTCAAAAATGTGGTTTAACTTGTAACAAATGGACTTTAACTTGTAAAAACGTACTTCAACTTGTAAAAAACGTACTTTAACTTGTAAAAAATATACTTTAACTTGTCAAAACGTAACTTTAATTTGTCAAAACGTAAGTTTAACTTGTTAAAAACGTAGTTTAACTTGTCATAACGCAACTTTAACTTGTAAAAAACGTACTTTAACTTGTCAAAATATAATTTAAATGTGTCAAAACGTAAATTTATGTTGTTAAAACGTAACTTTAACTTGGAAAAATGTACTTTAACTTGTAAAGAACATACTTCAACTTGTAAAACACGTACTTCAACTTGTAAAAAACGTATTTTAATTTGTAAAAAACGTATTTTAATTTATCAAAATGTAACTTTAACTTGTCAAAACGTAAATTTAACTTGTTAAAAATGTACTTTAACTTGTAAAAAACCTACTTTAACTTGTCGAAACGTAATTTTAACTTGTCAAAACGTAAGTTTAACTTGTAAAAAACGTACTTTAATTTGTAAAAAACGTACTTTAACTTGTAAAAGACGTAGTTTAACTTGTCAAAACGTAACTTGAACTTGTAAAAAACCTACATTAACTTGTCAAAACGTAACTTTAACTCGTCAAAACGTGAGTTTAATTTGTTAAAAACATACATTAACTTGTAAAAAACGTACTTTATCTTGTCAAAAATCTGGTTTAACTTGTAACAAATGTACTTTACCCTGTAAAAACGTACTTCAACTTGTAAAAAACGTACTTTAACTTGTAAAAAACCTACTTTAACTTGTCAAAAATGTTGTTTAACTTGTAACAAATGGACTTTAACTTCTAAAAACGTACTTGAACTTGTAAAAAACGTACTTTAACTTGTAAAAAACGTAACTTTAATTTATAAAACGTAACTTTGATTTGTTAAAACGTAAGTTTAAATTGTTAAAAACGTAGTTTAACTTGTAAAAACGTAACTTTAACTTGTAAAAAACGTACATTAACTTTTCAAAATGTAATTTAAATGTGTCAAAACGTAACTTTATGTTGTTAAAACGTAACTTTAACTTGTAAAAAATGTACTTTAACTTGTAAACAACATACTTCAACTTGTAAAACACGTACTTTAACTTGTAAAAACCGTACTTCAACTCGTAAAAAACGTAATTTAAATTGAAAAAAACGTATTCTAACGTATCAAAATGTAACTTTAACTTCTCAAAACGTAAATTTAACTTGTTAAAAACGTACTTTAACTTGTAAATAACCTACTTTAACTTGTCAAAACGTAACTTTAACTTGTCAAAACGTAATTTTAACTTGTAAAAAACGTACTTTAATTTGTAAAGAACGTACTTTAACTTGTAAAAGACGTACTTTAACTTGTCAAAACGTAACTTTAACTTGTAAAAAACCTACATTAACTTGTCAAAACGTAACTTTAACTTGTCAAAACGTGAGTTTAACTTGTTAAAAACATACATTAACTTGTAAAAAACGTACTTTAACTTGTCAAAAAGCTGGTTTAACTTGTAACAAATGTACTTTAACTTGTAAAAACGTACTTCAACTTGTAAAAAACGTACTTTAACTTGTAAAAAAAGTACTTGAACTTGTCAGAAATGTGGTTTAACTTGTAACAAATGGACTTTAACTTCTAAAAACGTAATTCAACTTGGAAAAAATGTACTTTAACTTGTAAAACACCTACCTAAACTTGTCAAAATGTAACTTTAATTTGTCAAAACGTAAGTTTAACTTATAAAAAACGTAGTTTAACTAGTCAAAACGTAACTTTAACTTGTAAAAAACATACATTAACTTGTCAAAATGTAATTTAAATGTGTCAAAACATAACTTTATGTTGTTAAAACGTAACTTTAAGTTGTAAAAAATGTACTTTAACTTGTAAAGAACATACTTCAACTTGTAAAACACGTACTTTAACTTGTAAAAACCGTACTTCAACTCGTAAAATACGTACTTTAATTTGTAAAAAACGTATTCTAACGTATCAAAAAGTAACTTTAACTTGTCAAAACGTAAATTGAACTTGTTAAAAACGTACTTTAACTTGTAAATAACCTACTTTAACTTGTCAAAACGTAACTTTAACTAGTCAAAACGTAATTTTAACTTGTAAAAAACGTACTTTAATTTGTAAAAAACGTACTTTAACTTGTAAAAGACGTACTTTAACTTGTCAAAACGTAACTTTAACTTGTAAAACACCTACATTAACTTGTAGAAACGTAACTTTAACTTGTCAAAACGTGAGTTTAACTTGTTAAAAACATACATTAACTTGTATAAAACGTACCTTAACTTGTAGAAAATCTGGTTTAACTTCTAACAAATGTACTTTAACTTGTAAAAACGTACTTGAACTTGTAAAAAACGTACTTTAACTTGTAAAAAAAATACTTTAACTTGTCAAAAATGTGGTTTAACTTGTAACAAATGGACTTTAACTTGTAAAAACGTACTTCAACTTGTAAAAAACGTACTTTAACTTGTAAAAAACCTAGTTTAACTAGTCAAAACGTAACTTTAATTTGTCAAAACGTAAGTTTAACTTGTTAAAAACGTAGTTTAACTAGTCAAAACGTAACTTTAATTTGTAAAAAACGTATTTGAACGTATCAAAATGTAACTTTAACTTGTCAAAACGTAAATTTAAGTTGTTAAAAACGTACTTTAACTTGTAAAAAACCTACTTTAACTTGTCAAAACGTAACTTTAACTTGTAAAAAAGTAAGTTTAACTTGTTAAAAACGTACTTTAATTTGTAAAAAACGTACTTTAACTTGTAAAAGACGTACTTTAACTTGTCAAAACGTAACTTTAACTTGTAAAAACGTAAGTTTAACTTGTTAAAAACGTACTTTAATTTGTAAAAAACGTACTTTAACTTCTAAAAACGTACTTCAACTTGTAAAAAACGTACTTTAACTTGTAAAAAACCAACTTTACCTTGTCAAAACGTAACTTTAATTCGTCAAAACGTAAGTTTAACTTGTTAAAAACGTAGTTTAACTAGTCAAAATGAAACTTTAACTTGTAAAAAACATACATTAACTTGTCAAAATGTAATTTAAATGTGTCAAAACATAACTTTATGTTGTTAGAACGTAACTTTAAGTTGTAAAAAATGTACTTTAACTTGTAAAGACCATACTTCAACTTCTAAAACACGTACTTTAACTTGTAAAAACCGTACTTCAACTTGTAAAAAACGAACTTTAATTTGTAAAAAACGTATTTGAACGTATCAAAATGTAACTTTAACTTGTCAAAACGTAAATTTAACTTGTTAAAAACGTACTTTAACTTGTAAAAAACCTACTTTAACTTGTCAAAACGTAACTTTAACTTGTAAAAACGTAAGTTTAACTTGTTAAAAACGTACTTTAATTTGTAAAAAACGTACTTTAACTTGTAAAAGACGTACTTTAACTTGTCAAAACGTAACTTTAACTTGTAAAAAACCTACATTAACTTGTCAAAACGTAACTTTAACTTGTCAAAACGTGAGTTTAACTTGTTAAAAACATACATTAACTTGTTAAAAACGTACTTTAACTTGTCAAAAATCTGGTTTAACTTGTAACAAATGTACTTTAACTTGTAAAAACGTATTTCAACTTGTAAAAAATGTACTTTAACTTGTCAAAAATGTTGTTTAACTTGTAACAAATGGACTTTAACTTCTAAAAACGTACTTCAACTTGTAAAAAACCTACCTAAACTTGTCAAAATGTAACTTTAATTTGTCAAAACGTAAGTTTAACTTGTTAAAAACGTAGTTTAACTAGTCAAAAAATAACTTTAACTTGTAAAAAACATACATTAACTGTCAAAATGTAATTTAAATGTGTCAAAACATAACTTTATGTTGTTAGAACGTAACTTTAACTTGTAAAAAATGTACTTTAACTTGTAAAGAACATACTTTAACTTCTAAAACACGCACTTTAACTTGTAAAAACCGTACTTCAACTTGTAAAAAACGAACTTTAATTTGTAAAAAACGTATTTGAACGTATCAAAATGTAACTTTAACTTGTCAAAACGTAAATTTAACTTGTTAAAAACGTACTTTAACTTGTAAAAAACCTACTTTAGCTTGTCAAAACGTAACTTTAACTTGTAAAAACGTAAGTTTAACATGTTAAAAACGTACTTTAATTTGTAAAAAACGTACTTTAACTTGTAAAAGACGTACATTAACTTGTCAAAACGTAACTTTAACTTGTCAAAACGTGAGTTTAACCTCTTAAAAACATACATTAACTTGAAAAAACGTACTTTAACTTGTCAAAAATCTTGTTTAACTTGTAACAAATGTACTTTAACTTGTAAAAACGTACTTCAACTTGTAAAAAACGTATTTTAACTTGTAAAAAACCTACTTTAACTTGTCAATACGTAACTTTAATTTGTCAAAACGTAAGTTTAACTTGTTAAAAACGTAATTTAACTTGTCAAAACGTAACTTTAACTTGTCAAAATGTAATTTTAATGTGTCAAAACGTAACTTTAAGTTGTTAAAACGTAACTTTAACTTGTAAAAAACGTACTTCAACTTGTAAAAAACGTACTTCAACTTGTAAAACACTTGCTTCAACTTGTAAAAAACGTACTTTAACTTGTAAAAAACGTATTTTAACGTGTCAAAATGTAACTTTAACTTGTGAAAACGTAACTTTAAATTGTTAAAAACGTACTTTAACTTTTAAAAAATTAATTTAACTTGTCAAAATGTAACTTTAACTTGTCAAAACGTAACTTTAAATTATTAAAAACGTACTTTAACTTGTAAAAAACGTACTTTAACTCGTAAAAAACGTACTTTAACTTGTCAAAACGTAACTTTAACTTTTAAAAACCTACTTTAACTTGTCAAAACGTAACTTTAACTTGTCAAAACGTAAGTTTAACTTGCTAAAAACATATATTAACTAGTAAAAAATGTACTTTAACTTGTAAAGAACGTACTTCAACTTGTAAAACACGTACTTTAACTTGTAAAAAACGTACTTCAACTTGTAAAAAACGTACTTTAATTTGTTAAAAAACGTATTTTAAAGTATCAAAATGTAACTTTAATTTGTCAAAACGTAAATTTAACTTGTTTAAAACGTATTTTAACTTGTAAAAAACGTACATTAACTTGTCAAAACGTAACTTTAACTTGTAAAAAACCTACTTAAACTTGTCAAAACGTAACTTTAATTTGTCAAAACGTAAGTTTAACTTGTTAAAAATGTAGTTTAACTTGTCAAAACGTAATTTTAACGTGTAAAAAACGTACATTAACTTGTCAAAATGTAATTTAAATGTGTAAAAACGTAAGTTTATGTTGTTAAAACGTAACTTTAACTTGTAAAAAATGTACTTTAACTTGTAAAGAACATACTTCAACTTTTAAAACACGTACTTTAACTTGTAAAAACCGTACTTCAACTTGTAAAAAACGAACTTTAATTTGTAAAAAACGTATTTGAACGTATCAAAATGTAACTTTAACTTGTCAAAACGTAAATTTAACTTGTTAAAAACGTACTTTAACTTGTATAAAACCTACTTTAACTTGTCAAAACGTAACTTGAACTTGTCAAAACGTAAGTTTAACTTGTTAAAAACGTACTTTAATTTGTAAAAAACGTACTTTAACTTGTCAAAACGTAACTTTAACTTGTAAAAAACCTACATTAACTTGTCAAAACGTAACTTTAACTTGTCAAAACGTGAGTTTAACTTGTTAAAAACATACATTAACTTGTAAAAAACGTACTTTAACTTGTCAAAAATCTGGTTTAACTTGTAACAAATGTACTTTAACTTGTAAAAACGTACTTCAACTTGTAAAAAACGTATTTTAACTTATAAAAAAAGTACTTTAACTTGTCAAAAATGTGGTTTAACTTGTAAAAAATGGACTTTAACTTGTAAAAAGTACTTCAACTTGTTAAAAACGTACTTTAACTTGTAAAAAACCAACCTAAACTTGTGAAAATGTAACTTTAATTTGTCAAAACGTAAGATTAACTTGTTAAAAACGTACTTTAACTTGTCAAAACGTAACTTTAACTTGTAAAAAACGTACTTTAACTTGTCAAAATGTAATTTAAATGTGTCAAAACGTAACTTTATGTTGTTAAAACGTAACTTTAACTTGTAAAAAACGTACTTTAACTTGTAAAAAAAGTACATTAACTTGTCAAAAATGTGGTTTAACTTGTAACAAATGGACTTTAACTTGTAAAAACGTACTTCAACTTGTAAAAAACGTACGTTAACTTGTAAAAAACCTACCTTAACTTGTCAAAATGTAACTTTAATTTGTCATAACGTAAGTTTAACTTGTTAAAAACGTACTTTAACTTGTAAAAGACGTATTTTAACTTGTCAAAACGTAACTTTAACTTCTAAAAAACCTACATTAACTTGTCAAAACGTAACTTTAACTTGTCAAAACGTGAGTTAAACTTATTAAAAACATACATTAACTTGTAAAAAATGTACTTTAACTTCTCAAAAATCTGGTTTAACTTGTAACAAATGTACTTTAACTTGTAAAAACGTACTTCAACTTGTAAAAAACTTACTTTAACTTATAAAAAACCTACTTTAACTTGTCAAAAATGTTGTTTAACTTGCAACAAATGGACTTTAACTTCTAAAAACGTACTTCAACTTGTAAGAAACGTACTTTAACTTGTAAAAAACCAACTTTAACTTGTCAAAATGTAACTTTAATTTGTCAAAACGTAAGTTTAACTTGTTAAAAACGTAGTTTAACTTGTCAAAACGTAACTTTAACTTGTAAAAAACGTACATTAACTTTTCAAAATGTAATTTAAATGTGTCAAAACGTAACTTTATGTTGTTAAAACGTAACTTTAAGTTGTAAAAAATGTACTTTAACTTGTAAAGAACATACTTCAACTTCTAAAACACGTTCTTTAACTTGTAAAAACTGCACTTCAACTTGTAAAAAACGAACTTTAATTTGTAAAAAACGTATTTGAACGTATCAAAATGTAACTTTAACTTGTCAAAACGTAAATTTAAGTTGTTAAAAACGTACTTTAACTTGTAAAAAACCTACTTTAACTTGTCAAAACGTAACTTTAACTTGTCAAAACGTAAGTTTAACTTGTTAAAAACGTACTCTAATTTGTAAAAAACGTACTTTAACTTGTAAAAGACGTACTTTAACTTGTCAAAACGTAACTTTAACTTGTAAAAAACATACATTAACTTGTCAAAACGTAACTTTAACTTGTCAAAACGTGAGTTAAACTTGTTAAAAACATACATTAACTTGTAAAAAACGTACTTTAACTTGTCAAAAATCTGGTTTAACTTGTAACAAATGTACTTTAACTTGTAAAAACGTACTTCAACTTGTAAAAAACGTACTTTAACTTGTAAAAATCATACTTTAACTTGTCAAAAATGTTGTTTAACTTGTAACAAATGGACTTTAACTTCTAAAACCGTACTTCAACTTGTAAAAAACGTACTTTAACTTGTAAAAAACCTACGTTAACTTGTCAAAATGTAACTTTAATTTGTCAAAAAGTTTAACTTGTTAAAAACGTAGTTTAACTTGTCAAAACGTAACTTTAACTTGTAACAAACGTACTTTAACTTGTCAAAATGTAATTTAAAAGTCTCAAAACGTAACTTTATGTTGTTCAAACGTAATTTTAACTTGTAAAAAATGTACTTTAACTTGTAAAGAACATACTTCAACTTGTAAAACACGTATTTTAACTTGTAAAAACCGTACTTCAACTCGTAAAATACGTACTTTAATTTGTAAAAAACGTATTCTAACGTATCAAAATGTAACTTTAACTTGTCAAAACATAAATTTAACTTGTTAAAAACGTACTTTAACTTGTAAAAAACCTACTTTAATTTGTCAAAACGTAACTTTAACTTGTCAAAAACGTAATTTTAACTTGTAAAAAACGTACTTCAACTTGTAAAAAACGTACTTTAACTTGTAAAAAACCTACCTAAACTTGTCAAAATGTAACTTTAATTTGTCAAAACGTAAGTTTAACTTGTTAAAAACGTAGTTTAACTAGTCAAAACATAACTTTAACTTGTAAAAAACGTACATTAAAATGTGTCAAAACGTAACTTTATGTTGTTAGAACGTAACTTTAACTTGTAAAAAATGCACTTTAACTTGTAAAGAACATACTTCAACTTCTAAAACACGTACTTTAACTTGTAAAAACCGTACTTCAACTTGTAAAAAACAAACTTTAATTTATAAAAAACGTATTTGAACGTATCAAAATGTAACTTTAACTTGTTAAAACGTAAATTTAACTTGTTAAAAACGTACTTTAATTTGTAAAAAACCTACTTTAACTTGTCAAAATGTAACTTTAACTTGTCAAAACGTAAGTTTAACTTGTTACAAACTTACTTTAATTTGTGAAAAACGTACTTTAACTTGTAAAAGACGTACTTTAACTTGTCAAAACGTAACTTTAACTTCTAAAAAACCTACATTAACTTGTTAAAACGTAACTATAACTTGTCAAAACGTGAGTTAAACTTATTAAAAAAATACATTAACTTGTAAAAAATGTACTTTAACTTCTCAAAAATCTTGTTTAACTTGTAACAAATGTACTTTAACTTGAAAATGTACTTCAACATGTAAAAAACTTACTTTAACTTGTAAAAATCCTACTTGAACTTGTCAAAAATGTTGTTTAACTTGCAACAAATGGACTTTAACTTCTAAAAACGTACTTCAACTTGTAAAAAACGTACTTTAACTTGTAAAAAACCAACTTTAACTTGTCAAAACGTAAATTTAATTTGTCAAAACGTAAGTTTAACTTGTTAAAAACGTAGTTTAACTTGTCAAAACGTAACTTTAACTTGTAAAAAACATACATTAACTTTTCAAAATGTAATTTAAATGTGTCAAAACGTAACTTTATGTTGTTAAAACGTAACTTTAACTTGTAAAAAATGTACTTTAACTTGTAAAGAACATACTTCAACTTCTAAAACACGTACTTTAACTTGTAAAAACTGCACTTCAACTTGTAAAACACGTACTTTAACTTGTAAAAACTGCACTTCAACTTGTAAAAAACGAACTTTAATTTGTAAAAAACGTATTTGAACGTATCAAAATGTAACTTTAACTTGTCAAAACGTAAATTTAAGTTGTTAAAAACGTACTTTAACTTGTAAAAAACCTACTTTAACTTGTCAAAACGTAACTTTAACTTGTCAAAAAGTAAGTTTAACTTGTTAAAAACGTACTTTAATTTGTAAAAAACGTACTTTAACTTGTAAAAGACTTACTTTAACTTGTCAAAACGTAACTTTAACTTGTAAAAAACATACATTAACTTCTCAAAACGTGACTTTAACTTGTCAAAACGTGAGTTTAACTTGTTAAAAACATACATTAACTTGTAAAAAACGTACTTTAACTTATCAAAAATCTGGTTTAACTTGGAACAAATGTACTTTAACTTGTAAAAACGTACTTCAAGTTGTAAAAAACGTACTTTAACTTGTAAAAAAAGTACTTTAACTTGTCAAAAATGTGGTTTAACTTGTAACAAATGGTCTTTAACTTGTAAAAACGTACTTCAACTTGTAAAAAACGTACTTTAACTTGTAAAAAACCTACCTAAACTTGTCAAAATGTAACTTTAATTTGTCAAAACGTAAGTTTAACTTGTTAAAAACGTAGTTTAACTAGTCAAAACGTAACTTTAACTTGTAAAAAACGTACATTAACTTGTCAAAATGTAATTGAAATGTTTCAAAACGTAACTTTAACTTGTCAAAAATATACTTTAACTTGTAAAGAACATACTTCAACTTCTAAAACACGTACTTTAACTTGTAAAAACCGTACTTCAACTCGTAAAAAACGTACTTTAATTTGTAAAAAACGTATTCTAACGTATCAAAATGTAACTTTAACTTGTCAAAACGTAAATTTAACTTGTTAAAAACGTACTTTAACTTGTAAAAAACCTACTTTAACTTGTCAAAACGTAACTTTAACTTGTCAAAACGTAATTTTAACTTGTAAAAAACGTACTTTAATTTGTAAAAAACATACTTTAACTTGTAAAAGACGTACTTTAACTTGTCAAAACGTAACTTTAACTTGTAAAAACCCTACATTAACTTGTCAAAACGTAACTTTAACTTGTCAAAACGTGAGTTTAACTTGTTAAAAACATACATTAACTTGTAAAAAACGTACTTTAACTTCTCAAAAATCTGGTTTAACTTGTAACAAATGTACTTTAACTTGTAAAAACGTACTTCAACTTGTAAAAAACGTACTTTAACTTGTAAAAAAAGTACTTTAACTTGTCAAAAATGTGGTTTAACTTGTAACAAATGGACTTTAACTTGTAAAAAACGTACTCTAACTTGTAAAAACCCTACCTAAACTTGTCAAAATGTAACTTTAATTTGTCAAAACGTAAGTTTAACTTGTTAAAAACGTAGTTTAACTTGTCAAAACGTAAATTTAACTTGTAAAAAACGTAACTTTAACTTGTCAAAATGTTATTTAAATGTGTCAAAACGTAACTTTATGTTGTTAAAACATAACTTTAACTTGTAAAAAATGTACTTTAACTTGTAAAGAACATACTTCAACTTGTAAAACACGTACTTTAACTTGTAAAAACCGTACTTCAACTCGTAAAAAACGTACTTTAATTTGTAAAAAACGTATTCTAACGTATAAAAATATAACTTTAACTTGTCAAAACGTAACTTTAACTTGTTATAAACGTACTTTAACTTGTAAAAAACCTACTTTAACTTGTCAAAATGTAACTTTAACTTGTCAAAACGTAAGTTTAACTTGTTAAAAACGTACTTTAATTTGTGAAAAACGTACTTTAACTTGTAAAAGACGTACTTTAACTTGTCAAAACGTAACTTTAACTTCTAAAAAACCTATATTCACTTGTTAAAACGTAACTTTAACTTGTCAAAACGTGAGTTAAACTTATTAAAAACATACATTAACTTGTAAAAAACGTACTTTAACTTCTCAAAAATCTGGTTTAACTTGTAAAAAATGTACTTTAACTTGTAAAAACATACTTCAACTTGTAAAATACTTACTTTAACTTGTAAAAAACCTACTTTAACTTGTCAAAAATGTTGTTTAACTTGCAACAAATGGACTTTAACTTCTAAAAACGTACTTCAACTTGTAAAAAACGTACTTTAACTTGTAAAAAACCAACTTTAACTTGTCAAAACGTAAGTTTAATTTGTCAAAACGTAAGTTTAACTTGTTAAAAACGTAGTTTAACTTGTCAAAACGTAACTTTAACTTGTAAAAAACGTACATTAACTTTTCAAAATGTAATTTAAATGTGTCAAAACGTAACTTTATGTTGTTAAAACGTAACTTTAACTTGTAAAAAATGTACTTTAACTTGTAAAGAACATACTTCAACTTCTAAAACACGTACTTTAACTTGTAAAAATCGTACTTCAACTTGTAAAAAACGAACTTTAATTTGTAAAAAATGTTGTCGCTGAAATTTGGACAACCTTCAGAGACCTAAGCGGTCAGATCCTCGCTCCGAGCGGGTGACCCTCGCTTCGGCCTAAGCGTGTCAGATCCGGTGTCCCGGATCGTCTCTTAGCTGTCGTGTGGTCTTCGAGTCCTTCTGTTATCTGAAAAGAGTAGACAGACGTGAACTAAGAAGGGAAAACAGAGGGGGGTCCTCTGTTTACCTCTCCGACGCTCAACATTAGTATAATGTGGGTGGAGTTTGTAGGATGACGAGGAAGGATCGACAAGATCGGGCGGAAGCGGAGACTTAAGAGTCAACGTCGCTTCGACGCTCGGACCTTGGATCTTAGGGAACAATTCCTATGGGAAACTGTCCCCGACTCAGCTTCCCGAGGAGGGTACGGCCGAGATAGAGAGTAAGAGAGAGGGAGTATAGTTTTCTCTTGGGAAAACTGGTGTACCTTGTTGAGAGGATTAGAGGGGCTATTTATAGCCGCGGGTGTACCCTTGGCGCCGAGTGGGGAGCCTCTGGGCGTCGGTGGCCGGCCAGGCCCCTCCCACGGGTGAGGAAGGCCGGCCAGGTCCCTCCCCTGGGTGAGGAAGGCCGGCCAGGTCCCTCCCCTGGGTGAGGAAGGCCGGCCAGGTCCCTCCCTTGGGTGAGGAAGGCCGGCCAGGTCCCTCCCCTGGGTGAGGAAGGCCGGCCAGGTCCCTCCCCTGGGTGAGGAAGGCCGGCCAGGTCCCTCCCCTGGGTGAGGAAGGCCGGCCAGGTCCCTCCCCTGGGTGAGGAAGGCCGGCCAGGTCCCTCCCTTGGGTGAGGAAGGCCGGCCAGGTCCCTCCCCTGGGTGAGGAAGGCCGGTCAGGTCCCTCCCCTGGGTCAGGAAGGCCGGCCAGGCCCCTCCCCTGGGTGAAGAAGGCCGGCCAGGCCCCTCCCATGGGTGAGGATGGCCGGCCAGGCCCCTCCCATGGGTGATGATGGCCGACCAGGGCCCTCCCGGGGGTAGGGACGATCGGCTAGGCGCGCGAGGGCGGGTCATGGTTGTCCCGGGGGAGGCGTCTCTCCTTCGCGCCTCGGAAGTCGCCGGTCGGCCAGAAGTCGCCGGCCGGATGTCGCCGGCCGGCCAGAAGTCGCCGGCCGGACAAAGGTCTCCGGCCGGGCTGAGGTCGACGGCCGGACAGAGGTCGCCGGCCGGACTGAGGTCTCCGGCCGGACAGAGGTCGCCGGGTGGACTGAGGTCGCCGGTCGGATTGAGGTCTCCGGCCGGACTGAGGTCGCCGGTCGGACAGAGGTTGCCGGCCGGATTTAGGCTCGCCGAAAGGCCCAAGGCGTGCCATTGTAAACCTGGCGTGGGTTCCAAGTGTTGGTCGATCGGAGGACGACAGGGGAGGCATATACTAGAGTTGCCGTGTGAGAATACGGCGACAACATTAGCCCCCCGAGTTCAATGTCGAATATGTGGTCGAGAATGAACTCAAATCAGGATCCTCTTATTGTCGTTCGAGCTAGACCATTTAATATCTCCTGATGAGCGTCATCGTAGAGTAAAAATGTCTTCGAGGGACATTGTGGTCCCTACGTTCACCGAGGTGACCTATGGTGGAGTGGCATGTTACGACTACATGAGCTAAAGGTCCGCTGTGGGTTCCTTTGACTTGCGTGGCAATTGTCTGATCAGAGCCGTCTGATGTCGTATGGGAATGATTTATTTTCTTCAGCTTATCGTCAGAGGTTAGCTTTGGAGCGACGTGTTTTCATCGAGTTGCCCCGAGGGGCAAGCTCGGATGTCGCTTTTGGAGCGACGTCTTCTCATCGAGTGGCCGTGAGGGGCAAACTCGGACGTTGTTTCAGCACAACGTATTTCATCGAGTCGCCTCGAGGGGCAAACTCGGATGCTGTTTTGTAACAACTTATTTTCATTGAGCCGCCTTTAGGAGCGAGCGACGTATTTTCGTCAAGTTGCCATTACGGGCTGCCTCGGACGTCGTTTAGGAGAGACGTATTTTCGTCGAGTTGCCGTTAGGGGCTGACTCGGACGCCGTTTAGGAGCGACGTATTTTCGTCGAGTTGCCGTTAGGGGCTGACTCGGACGCCGTTTAGGAGCGACGTATTTTCGTCGAGTTGCCGTTAGGGGCTGACTCGGACGCCGTTTAGGAGCGACGTATTTTCATCGAGTTGCCGTTAGGGGCTTACTCGGACGCCGTTTAGGAGCGACGTATTTTCGTCGAGTTGCCGTTAGGGACTGACTCGGACGCCGTTTAGGAGCGACGTATTTTCGTCGAGTTGCCGTTAGGGGCGGACTCGGATGTCGCTTTTGGAGCGATGTCTTTTCATCGAGTGGCCATGAGAGGCAAACTCGGACGTTGTTTCGGAACAACGCATTTCATCGAGTCGCCTCGAGGGGCAAACTCGGACGTCGCTTTTGGAGCGATGTCTTTTCATCGAGTGGCCATGAGAGGCAAACTCGGACGTTGTTTCGGAACAACGCATTTCATCGAGTCGCCTCGAGGGGCAAACTCGAACGTTGTTTCGGACCAACGTATTTCATCGAGTCGTCTCGAGGGGCAAACTCGGATGTCGCTTTTGGAGCGATGTCTTTTCATCGAGTGGCCATGAGAGGCAAACTCGGACGTTGTTTCGGAACAACGCATTTCATCGAGTCGCCTCGAGGGGCAAACTCGGACGTTGTTTCGGACCAACGTATTTCATCGAGTCGCCTCGAGGGGCAAACTCGGATGTCGCTTTTGGAGCGATGTCTTTTCATCGAGTGGCCATGAGAGGCAAACTCGGACGTTGTTTCGGAACAACGCATTTCATCGAGTTGCCTCGAGGGGCAAACTCGGACGTCGCTTTTGGAGCGATGTCTTTTCATCGAGTGGCCATGAGAGGCAAACTCGGACGTTGTTTCGGAACAACGCATTTCATCGAGTCGCCTCGAGGGGCAAACTCGAACGTTGTTTCGGACCAACGTATTTCATCGAGTCGCCTCGAGGGGCAAACTCGGATGTCGCTTTTGGAGCGATGTCTTTTCATCGAGTGGCCATGAGAGGCAAACTCGGATGTTGTTTCGGAACAACGCATTTCATCGAGTCGCCTCGAGGGGCAAACTCGGACGTTGTTTCGGACCAACGTATTTCATCGAGTCGCCTCGAGGGGCAAACTCGGATGTCGCTTTTGGAGCGATGTCTTTTCATCGAGTGGCCATGAGAGGCAAACTCGGACGTTGTTTCGGAACAACGCATTTCATCGAGTTGCCTCGAGGGGCAAACTCGGACGTCGCTTTTGGAGCGATGTCTTTTCATCGAGTGGCCATGAGAGGCAAACTCGGACGTTGTTTCGGAACAACGCATTTCATCGAGTTGCCTCGAGGGGCAAACTCGGACGTCGCTTTTGGAGCGATGTCTTTTCATCGAGTGGCCATGAGAGGCAAACTCGGACGTTGTTTCGGAACAACGCATTTCATCGAGTCGCCTCGAGGGGCAAACTCGGACGTTGTTTCGGACCAACGTATTTCATCGAGTCGCCTCGACGGGCAAACTCGGATGTCGCTTTTGGAGCGATGTCTTTTCATCGAGTGGCCATGAGAGGCAAACTCGGACGTTGTTTCGGAACAACGCATTTCATCGAGTCGCCTCGAGGGGCAAACTCGGACGTTGTTTCGGACCAACGTATTTCATCGAGTCGCCTCGAGGGGCAAACTCGGATGTCGCTTTTGGAGCGATGTCTTTTCATCGAGTGGCCATGAGAGGCAAACTCGGACGTTGTTTCGGAACAACGCATTTCATCGAGTCGCCTCGAGGGGCAAACTCGGACGTTGTTTCGGATCAACGTATTTCATCGGGTCATTATCGACTTTGTTATTGACCCGCCCCAGTCCCCCGAGTTTGGTGGTATTCGTGGAATAACCATGAAACACGAATATGGAAAATACGAAATATGGAGAATAACAAAGGATATTCTTTATTGTGAAACATTGAATTGGGCCCGTTTTTGGGCTCATAGCCTCGTTTGAGATACATAGGAAAGGGACATAGCATGCCGTCCGGTTAACTTGTACCCCTTATGCAATCGAGCTGGTAGGTGAAGTTGCGGGGGAGCTCTCTGCCGAGTTACTTAATTCCGGAGAGCGTGTGCCGAATTCTTTGAGTCTTCCACCTTTCGCCAGTGCCTCAATTCGCTTCTTTAGCTTGGAACAGTCAGAGGTCGTGTGTCCATGATCGCGGTGGTATTCGCAAAACTTGCTCTTGTCCCGCGTCGCATAACTCTTTTTCAATGGAGCGGGCGACCCGAGTTCATCTCGATGAAGAGTCAAGATTTGGGCTGGAGATGAACTTTGCGGGGTGAGGTTTTCTCCCCGGTACTCATCGGCGTAAGGCCTCTTTAGCCTTGACAGGGGGGTGTCACTAGTGACATAACTATCCCTTCCCTGTTTGCTTCGAGTGTCGGGACAATCATCGGTGCAATAGCTGTTGTTCAGCCCCCTGCCCCTTCTGCCGTCGAGGTAATCCTCGATTCTCATATGTGTCTTGGCACAGGCCATGAGCTCTGCCATGTCCCTCGGGGGCTTTCCCGCAATCGACTTTAAGAAGTCGCTGGGTTCGGCGCCTTCGGTGATGGCGACTATGGCATCCCGATCGTCGAAGTCTTCGACTTTGTGAGATTCTTCGGTAAAACGAGCCAGGTACTGACGCAGGCTCTCGCCCGGTTTCTGCCTGATTGTCCAAAGGTATGATTTGGACTTCTTCTGTACCACTAAGGTGGCGAATCTGGCGAGGAAAGCCTCTCGGAGAGCTCGAAAAGAGTTGATACTCCCGGGTTTAAGGCTTCTTAACCAATCGAAACCCGATCCGATCAATGTCAGGCTAAAATGCCTGGCAGAGAGTTGCGTCTGACAGTCCCTGCATCAACATCCACGTTTCATAGTGGTGGATGTGGAAATTGGGGTCAGAACGCCCGTCATATGAAGAGCCGGCGGGGAGCTTGAACCTCCTTTCAGGCGGTTGTGCAAGCACCACTACCGTGAAAGGTGAGTATGATCCCTCCAGGCCGTTGCTAGGTTTGGAACCCCCCGGGCCTGCTTCCCGAAGCTCGATGATCTGATTCTGGAGTCCCCGAATCATGGTGATCATCTCAAGTCCGTTAGCGGCCCCTGCGACTGGTCCCACTGGCGTGGGGGCCTGCCGCTCATTGGACCCTTGGTCCATGAAGTTGGGAGGAGGGTTCCCGAGGGTTGCAGCCCCGGCAGCCGCCCGACGGGCGTCCAATTTTCTCCTAAGGTCTCCCTCGTGGGGATCCCGTTGCGAGCCGAGACGGGTCCTAAGGTCTTCCTTGGCAGAGTACGAGGGTCTAACCATCGATGGGCGACCTTTGCGACGGACCCCACGATTATTCGCGCCATCATCTCCTCGTCGAGAAGACGTTTGGCACAAACGTCGGGACCATCCGCTGCGGGCATTGCTACAGCCCTCGCGTTGAGAGCCTCTCTGAGCTCGACCAACCGATGGTTCTAATGTAGCGTCGTCTGCGCCTGCCAAGGGCGACGGGGTGAAGCTTTGACTCGTGTCCGTCTTCGAGACCATGTCATCTTCGACATAATTCTCGTCCCGGGTCGAATTATCCTCTTCCTCGTATCCGAGGAGGTTAACGGCCAAACCCCTGTTCACCCTCGGCTGCGCTAGCAATTCTGCTAGGCGGCGGTCGTTCTCATCTCTTAGGCCGCTTTCGTTATCACGAAGGGCAGAGGCGACGTTTCCAGAATTCCTCACCGCAAGCTGTTGCCTGGTCACTTGGTGGGGGAGTTGCCGGAACTCATACCGTGAGCTAGTCGCTCGAACGATGAGATTACTCGATCGGACAACCGCGGGGGTTGCCGGAACGTCACTCATTTTATGTGAGCGGAAAAGAAAAGAGATGTGATAGAGAGATGTGGATTGGATCAGCTTCAAGATTGAAGGCCCCTCCTTCTAGCGCCAAAATGTTGTCGCTGAAATTTGGACAACCTTCAGAGACCTAAGCGGTCAGATCCTCGCTCCGAGCGGGTGACCCTCGCTTCGGCCTAAGCGTGTCAGATCCGGTGTCCCGGATCGTCTCTTAGTTGTCGTGTGGTCTTCGAGTCCTTCTGTTATCTGAAAAGAGTAGACAGACGTGAACTAAGAAGGGAAAACAGAGGGGGGTCCTCTGTTTACCTCTCCGACGCTCAACATTAGTATAATGTGGGTGGAGTTTGTAGGATGACGAGGAAGGATCGACAAGATCGGGCGGAAGCGGAGACTTAAGAGTCAACGTCGCTTCGACGCTCGGTCCTTGGATCTTAGGGAACAATTCCTATGGGAAACTGTCCCCGACTCAGCTTCCCGAGGAGGGTATGGCCGAGATAGAGAGTAAGAGAGAGGGAGTATAGTTTTCTCTTGGGAAAACTGGTGTACCTTGTTGAGAGGATTAGAGGGGCTATTTATAGCCGCGGGTGTACCCTTGGCGCCGAGTGGGGAGCCTCTGGGCGTCGGTGGCCGGCCAGGCCCCTCCCACGGGTGAGGAAGGCCGGCCAGGTCCCTCCCCTGGGTGAGGAAGGCCGGCCAGGTCCTTCCCCTGGGTGAGGAAGGCCGGCCAGGTCCCTCCCCTGGGTGAGGAAGGCCGGCCAGGTCCCTCCCCTGGGTGAGGAAGGCCGGCCAGGTCCCTCCCCTGGGTGAGGAAGGCCGGCCAGGTCCCTCCCTTGGGTGAGGAAGGCCGGCCAGGTCCCTCCCCTGGGTGAGGAAGGCCGGTCAGGTCCCTCCCCTGGGTCAGGAAGGCCGGCCAGGCCCCTCCCCTGGGTGAAGAAGGCCGGCCAGGCCCCTCCCATGGGTGAGGATGGCCGGCCAGGCCCCTCCCATGGGTGATGATGGCCGACCAGGGCCCTCCCGGGGGTAGGGACGATCGGCTAGGCGCGCGAGGGCGGGTCATGGTTGTCCCGGGGGAGGCGTCTCTCCTTCGCGCCTCGGAAGTCGCCGGTCGGCCGGAAGTCGCCGGCCGGATGTCGCCGGCCGGCCAGAAGTCGCCGGCCGGACAAAGGTCTCCGGCCGGGCTGAGGTCGACGGCCGGACAGAGGTCGCCGGCCGGACTGAGGTCTCCGGCCGGACAGAGGTCGCCGGGTGGACTGAGGTCGCCGGTCGGATTGTGGTCTCCGGCCGGACTGAGGTCGCCGGTCGGACAGAGGTTGCCGGCCGGATTTAGGCTCGCCGAAAGGCCCAAGGCGTGCCATTGTAAACCTGGCGTGGGTTCCAAGTGTTGGTCGATCGGAGGACGACAGGGGAGGCATATACTAGAGTTGCCGTGTGAGAATACGGCGACAACATTAGCCCCCCGAGTTCAATGTCGAACATGTGGTCGAGAATGAACTCAAATCAGGATCCTCTTATTTTCGTTCGAGCTAGACCATTTAATATCTCCTGATGAGCGTCATCGTAGAGTAAAAATGTCTTCGAGGGACATTGTGGTCCCTACGTTCACCGAGGTGACCTATGGTGGAGTAGCATGTTACGACGTCATGAGCTAAAGGTCCACTGTGGATTCCTCTGACTTGCGTGGCAATTGTCTGATCAGAACCGTCTGATGTCGTATGGGAATGATTTATTTTATTCAGCTTATCGTCAGAGGATAGCTTTGGAGCGACGTGTTTTCATCGAGTCGCCCCGAGGGGCAAGCTCGGATGTCGCTTTTGGAGCGACGTCTTTAACTTGTCAAAAATCTGGTTTAACTTGTAACAAATGTACTTTAACTTGTAAAAACGTACTTCAAATTGTAAAAAACGTTCTTTAACTTGTAAAAAAAGTACTTTAACTTGTCAAAAATATGGTTTAACTTGTAACAAATGGACTTTAACTTGTAAAAACGTACTTCAACTTGTAAAAAACGTACTTTAACTTGTAAAAAACCTACCTAAACTTGTCAAAATGTAACTTTAATTTGTCAAAACGTAAGTTTAACTTGTTAAAAACGTAGTTTAACTAGTCAAAACGTAACTTTAACTTGTAAAAAACGTACATTAAAATGTGTCAAAATGTAACTTTATGTTGTTAGAACGTAACTTTAACTTGTAAAAAATGTACTTTAACTTGTAAAGAACATACTTCAACTTCTAAAACACGTACTTTAACTTGTAAAAACCGTACTTCAACTCGTAAAAAACGTACTTTAATTTGTAAAAAACGTATTCTAACGTATCAAAATGTAACTTTAACTTGTCAAAACGTAACTTTAACTTGTTAAAAACTTACTTTAACTTGTAAAAAACCTACTTTAACTTGTCAAAATGTAACTTTAACTTGTCAAAACGTAAGTTTAACTTGTTAAAAACGTACTTTAATTTGTGAAAAACGTACTTTAACTTGTAAAAGACGTACTTTAACTTGTCAAAACGTAACTTTAACTTCTAAAAAACCTATATTAACTTGTTAAAACGTAACTTTAACTTGTCAAAATGTGAGTTAAACTTATTAACAACATACATTAACTTGTAAAAAACGTACTTTAACTTCTCAAAAATCTGGTTTAACTTGTAACAAATGTACTTTAACTTGTAAAAACGTACTTCAACTTGTAAAAAACTTACTTTAACTTGTAAAAAACCTACTTTAACTTGTCAAAAATGTTGTTTAACTTGCAAAAAATGGACTTTAACTTCTAAAAACGTACTTCAACTTGTAAAAAACGTACTTTAACTTGTAAAAAACCAACTTTAACTTGTCAAAACGTAAATTGAATTTGTCAAAACGTAAGTTTAACTTGTTAAAAACGTAGTTTAACTTGTCAAAACGTAACTTTAACTTGTAAAAAACATACATTAACTTTTCAAAATGTAATTTAAATGTGTCAAAACGTAACTTTATGTTGTTAAAACGTAACTTTAACTTGTAAAAAATGTACTTTAACTTGTAAAGAACATACTTCAACTTCTAAAACACGTACTTTAACTTGTAAAAACCGTACTACAACTTGTAAAAAACGCACTTTAATTTGTAAAAAACGTATTTTAACGTATCAAAATGTAACTTTAACTTGTCAAAACGTAATTTAACTTGTCAAAACGTAATTTAACTTGTCACAACGTAAGTTTAACTTGTTAAAAACGTACTTTAATTTGTAAAAAACGTAGTTTAACTTGTAAAAGACGTACTTTAACTTGTCAAAACATAACTTTAACTTGTAAATAACCTACATTAACTTGTCAAAACGTAACTTTAACTTGTCAAAACGTGAGTTTAACTTGTAAAAAACGTACTTCAACTTGTAAAAAACGTAATTTAACTTGTAAAAAACGTATTTTAAAGTGTCAAAATGTAACTTTAATTTGTCAAAACGTAAATTTAATTTGTTTAAAACGTACTTTAACTTGTCAAAAACGTACTTTAACTTGTCAAAAACCTACTTTAACTTGTCAAAACGTAAGTTTAACTTGTTAAAAACATACATTAACTTGTAAAAAACGTACTTTAACTTGTCAAAAATGTGGTTTAACTTTTAACAAATGGACTTTGACTTGTAAAAACGTACTTTAACTTGTAAAAAACGTACTTTAACTTGTAAAAAACCTAGTTTAACTTGTCAAAACGTAACTTTAATTTATCAAAACGTAAGTTTAACTTGTTAAAAACATAGTTTAACTTGTCAAAACGCAACTTTAAGTTGTAAAAAACGTACTTTAACTTGTCAAAATGTAATTTAAATGTGTCAAAACATAACTTTATGTTGTTAAAACGTAACTTTAACTTGTAAAAAATGTACTTTAACTTGTAAAGAACATACTTCAACTTGTAAAACACGTACTTTAACTTGTAAAAACCGAACTTCAACTTGTAAAAAACGTACTTTAATTTGTAAAAAACGTATTTTAACGTATCAAAATGTAATTTTAACTTGTCAAAACGTAAATTTAACTTGTTAAAAACGTACTTAAACTTGTAAAAAACCTACTTTAACTTGTCAAAACGTAATTTTAACTTGTCAAAACGTAATTTTAACTTGTTAAAAACGTACTTTAATTTGTAAAAAACGTAGTTTAACTTTTAAAAGACGTACTTTAACTTGTCAAAACGTAACTTTAACTTGTAAAAAACCTACATTAACTTGTCAAAACGTAACTTTAACTTGTCAAAACGTGAGTTTAACTTGTTAAAAACATACATTAACTTGTAAAAAACGTACTTTAACTTGTCAAAAATCTGGTTTAACTTGTAACAAATGTACTTTAACTTGTAAAAACGTACTTCAACTTGTAAAAAACATACTTTAACTTGTAAAAAACATCTTTAATTTGTCAAAACGTAACTTTAATTTGTCAAAACGTAAGTTTAACTTGCTAAAAACGTAGTTTTACTTGTCAAAACGTAACTATAACTTGTAAAAAACGTACTTTAACTTGTCAAAATGTAATTTAAATGGGTCAAAACGTAACTTTATGTTGTTAAAACGTAACTTTAACTTGTAAAAAATGTACTTTAACTTGTAAAGAACATACTTCAACTTGTAAAACACGTATTTTAACTTGTTAAAACCGTACTTCAAATTGTAAAAAACGTACTTTAATTTGTAAAAAAATGTATTTTAACGTATCAAAATGTAACTTTAACTTGTCAAAACGTAACTTTAACTTGTTAAAAACGTACTTTAACTAGTAAAAAACGTACTTTAACTTGTCAAAACGTAACTTGAACTTGTCAAAACATAACTTGAACTAGTCAAAACGTAACTTGAACTTGTCAAAGCGTAAGTTTAACTTGTTAAAAACGTAGTTTAATTTGTAAAAAACGTACTTTAACTTGTAAAAGACGTACTTTAACTTGTCAAAACGTAACTTTAACTTGTAAAAAACCTATATTAACTTGTCAAAACGTAACTTTAACTTGTCAAAACGTGAGTTTAACTTGTTAAAAACATACATTAACTTGTAAAAAACGTACTTTAACTTGTCAAAAATGTGGTTTAACTTTTAACAAATGGACTTTGACTTGTAAAAACGTACTTTAACTTGTAAAAAACGTACTTTAACTTGTAAAAAACGTACTTTAACTTGTATAAAACCTAGTTTAACCTGTCAAAACGTGACTTTAATTTATCAAAACGTAAGTTTAACTTGTTAAAAACATAGTTTAACTTGTCAAAACGCAACTTTAAGTTGTAAAAAACGTACTTTAACTTGTCAAAATGTAATTTAGATGTGTCAAAACATAACTTTATGTTGTTAAAATGTAACTTTAACTTGTAAAAAATGTACTTTAACTTGTAAAGAACATACTTGAACTTGTAAAACACGTACTTTAACTTGTAAAAACCGTACTTCAACTTGTAAAAAACGTACTTTAATTTTTAAAAAACGTATTTTAACGTATCAAAATGTAATTTTAACTTGTCAAAACGTAAATTTAACTTGTTAAAAACGTACTTTAACTTGTAAAAAACCTACTTTAACTTGTCAAAACGTAATTTTCACTTGTCAAAACGTAATTTTAACTTGTTAAAAACGTACTTTAATTTGTAAAAAACGTACTTTAACTTGTAAAAGACGTACTTTAACTTGTCAAAACGTAACTTTAACTTTTAAAAAACCTACATTAACTTTTCAAAACGTAACTTTAACTTGTCAAAACGTGAGTTTAACTTGTTAAAAACATACATTAACTTGTAAAAAACGTACTTCAACTTATCAAAAATCTGGTATAACTTGTAACAAATGTACTTTAACTTGTAAAACCGTACTTCAACTTGTAAAAAATGTAATTTAACTTGTAAAAAATGTATTTTAACGAGTCAAAATGTAACTTTAAGTTGTCAAAACGTAACTTTAACTTGTTAAACACGTACTTTAACTTGTAAAAAACATACTTTAAATTGTCAAAACGTAACTTTAACTTGTGAATAACCTACTTTAACTTGTCAAAACGTAACTTTAACTTGTCAAAACGTAAGTTTAATTTGTTAAAAACATACATTAACTTGTAAAAAACGTACTTTAACTTGTCAAAAATGTGGTTTGACTTGTATAAAATGGACTTTAACTTGTAAAAACGTACTTCAACTTGTAAAAAGGGTACTTTAACTTGTAAAAAACCTAGTTTAACTTGTCAAAACGTAACTTTAATTTATCAAAACGTAAGTTTAACTTGTTAAAAACATAGTTTAACTTGTCAAAACGCAACTTTAAGTTGTAAAAAACGTACTTTAACTTGTCAAAATGTAATTTAAATGTGTCAAAACGTAAATTTATGTTGTTAAAATGTAACTTTAACTTGTAAAAAACGTACTTCAACTTGTAAAACAGGTACTGTAACTTGTAAAAAAAAGTATTTTAACGTGTCAAAATGTAACTTTAACTCGTCAAAACGTAAATTTAACTTGTTAAAAACATACTTTAATTTGTAAAAATTTAGTTTTAATGTGTCAAAACGTAACTTTAACTTGTTAAAACGTAACTTTAACTTGTAAAAAATGTACTTTAACTTGTAAAGAACGTACTTCAACTTGTAAAACACGTACTTCAACTTCTAAAAAAGGTACTTCAACTTGTAAAAAACGTACTTTAATTTGTAAAAAACGTATTTTGAAGTATCAAAATGTAACTTTAACTTGTCAAAACGTAAATTTAACTTGTTAAAAACGTACTTTAACTTGTAAAAAACCTACTTTAACTTGTCAAAACGAAACTTTAACTTGTCAAAACGTTATTTTAACTTGTTAAAAACGTACTTCAACTTGTAAAAAACGTACTTTTACTTATTAAAGACGTACTTTAACTTGTCAAAACGTAACTTTAACTTGTAAAAAACCTACATAAACTTGTCAAAACAATACTTTACCTTGTCAAAACGTGAGTTTAACTTCTTAAAATATACATTAACTTGTAAAAAACGTACTTTAACTTGTCAAAAATATGGTTTCACTTGTAAAAAACGTACTTTAACTTGTTAAAACATACTTTAACTTGTAAAAAAACGTACTTTAAGTTGTAAAAAACCTACTTTAACTTGTCAAAAAGAAACTTTAATTTGTCAAAACGTAAGTTTAACTTGTTAAAAACGTAATTTAAGTTGTCAGAACGAAACTTTAACTTGTAAAAATGTAATTTTAATCTGTCAAAATGTAACTTTAAGTTGTTAAAACGTAACTTTAACTTGTAAAAAAGGTGCTTCAACTTGTAAACACTTGCTTTAACTTGTAATAAACGTACTTTAACTTGTAAAAAACGTATTTTAACGTGTCAAAAATGTAACTTTAACTTGTGAAAACGTAACTTTAACTTGTTAAAAATGTACTTTAACTTGTAAAAAACGTAATTAAACTTGTCAAAATGTAACTTAAACTTGTCAAAACGTAACTTTAAATTATTAAAATCGTACTTTAACTTGTAAAAAACGTACTTTAACTTGTAAAAAACGTACTTTAACTTGTCAAAACGTAACTTTAACTTTTAAAAAACCTACTTTAACCTGTCAAAACGTAACTTTAACTTGTCAAAACGTAAGTTTAACTAGTTAAAAATATATATTAACTAGTAAAAAACGTACTTTAACTTGTCAAAAATGTGGTTTGACTTGTATCAAATGTACTTTAACTTGTAAAAACGTACTTCAACTTGTAAAAAACGTACTTTAACTTGTAAAAAACCTACTTTTACTTGTCAAAACGTAACTTTAATTTGTCAAAACGTAAGTTTAACTTGTTAAAAACGTAATTTAACTTGTCAGAATGTAACTTTAACTTGTCAAAATGTAATTTTAATGTGTCAAAACGTAACTTTAAGTTGTTAAAACGTAACTTTAACTTGTAAAAAGCGTACTTCAACTTGTAAAAAACGTACTTCAACTTGTAAAACACTTGATTTAACTTGTAAAAAACGTACTTTAACTTGTAAAAAATTTACTTTAACTTGTACAAAACGTATTTCAACTTGTAAAACACTTACTTTAACTTGTAAAAAACGTACATCAACTTGTAAAAAACGTACTTTAACTTGTAAAAAAGTATTTTAACGTGTCAAAATGTAACTTTAACTTGTTAAAAACGTACTTTAACTTGTAAAAATGTAATTTTAATGTGTCAAAACGTAACTTTAAGTGGTTAAACCGTAACTTTAACTTGTAATAAATGTACTTTAACTTGTAAAGAACGTACTTCAACTTGTAAAACACGTACTTTAACTTGTAAAAACGTACTTCAACTTGTAAAAAACGTACTTTAATTTGTAAAAAACGTATTTTAAAGTATCAAAATGTAACTTTAACTTGTCAAAACGTAAATTTAACTTGTTAAAAACGTACTTTAACTTGTAAAAAACCTACTTTAACTTGTCAAAACGAAACTTTAACTTGTCAAAACGTTAGTTTAACTTGTTAAAAACGTACTTCAACTTGTAAAAAACGTACTTTAACTTGTTAAAGACGTACTTTAACTTGTCAAAACGTAACTTTAACTTGTAAAAAACCTACATAAACTTGTCAAAACAATACTTTACCTTGTCAAAACGTGAGTTTAACTTCTTAAAATATACATTAACTTGTAAAAAACGTACTTTAACTTGTCAAAAATATGGTTTAACTTGTAAAAAATGTACTTTAACTTGTAAAAACGTACTTCAACTTGTAAAAAAACGTACTTTAACTTGTAAAAAACCTACTTTAACTTGTCAAAAAGAAACTTTAATTTGTCAAAACGTAAGTTTAACTTGTTAAAAACGTAATTTAAGTTGTCAGAACGAAACTTTAACTTGTAAAAATGTAATTTTAATCTGTCAAAACGTAACTTTAAGTTGTTAAAACGTAACTTTAACTTGTAAAAAAGGTGCTTCAACTTGTAAAACACTTGCTTTAACTTGTAATAAACGTACTTTAACTTGTAAAAAACGTATTTTAACGTGTCAAAAATGTAACTTTAACTTGTGAAAACGTAACTTTAACTTGTTAAAAATGTACTTTAACTTGTAAAAAACGTAATTAAACTTGTCAAAATGTAACTTAAACTTGTCAAAACGTAACTTTAAATTATTAAAAACGTACTTTAACTTGTAAAAAACGTACTTTAACTTGTAAAAAACGTACTTTAACTTGTCAAAACGTAACTTTAACTTTTAAAAAACCTACTTTAACCTGTCAAAACGTAACTTTAACTTGTCAAAACGTAAGTTTAACTAGTTAAAAATATATATTAACTAGTAAAAAACGTACTTTAACTTGTCAAAAATGTGGTTTGACTTGTATCAAATGTACTTTAACTTGTAAAAACGTACTTCAACTTGTAAAAAACGTACTTTAACTTGTAAAAAACCTACTTTTACTTGTCAAAACGTAACTTTAATTTGTCAAAACGTAAGTTTAACTTGTTAAAAACGTAATTTAACTTGTCAGAATGTAACTTTAACTTGTCAAAATGTAATTTTAATGTGTCAAAACGTAACTTTAAGTTGTTAAAACGTAACTTTAACTTGTAAAAAGCGTACTTCAACTTGTAAAAAACGTACTTCAACTTGTAAAACACTTGATTTAACTTGTAAAAAACGTACTTTAACTTGTAAAAAATTTACTTTAACTTGTACAAAACGTATTTCAACTTGTAAAACACTTACTTTAACTTGTAAAAAACGTACATCAACTTGTAAAAAACGTACTTTCACTTGTAAAAAAGTATTTTAACGTGTCAAAATGTAACTTTAACTTGTTAAAAACGTACTTTAACTTGTAAAAATGTAATTTTAATGTGTCAAAACGTAACTTTAAGTGGTTAAACCGTAACTTTAACTTGTAATAAATGTACTTTAACTTGTAAAGAACGTACTTCAACTTGTAAAACACGTACTTTAACTTGTAAAAACGTACTTCAACTTGTAAAAAACGTACTTTAATTTGTAAAAAACGTATTTTAAAGTATCAAAATGTAACTTTAACTTGTCAAAACGTAAATTTAACTTGTTAAAAACGTACTTTAACTTGTAAAAAACCTACTTTAACTTGTCAAAACGAAACTTTAACTTGTCAAAACGTTAGTTTAACTTGTTAAAAACGTACTTCAACTTGTAAAAAACGTACTTTAACTTGTTAAAGACGTACTTTAACTTGTCAAAACGTAACTTTAACTTGTAAAAAACCTACATAAACTTGTCAAAACAATACTTTACCTTGTCAAAACGTGAGTTTAACTTCTTAAAATATACATTAACTTGTAAAAAACGTACTTTAACTTGTCAAAAATATGGTTTAACTTGTAAAAAATGTACTTTAACTTGTAAAAACGTACTTCAACTTGTAAAAAAACGTACTTTAACTTGTAAAAAACCTACTTTAACTTGTCAAAAAGAAACTTTAATTTGTCAAAACGTAAGTTTAACTTGTTAAAAACGTAATTTAAGTTGTCAGAACGAAACTTTAACTTGTAAAAATGTAATTTTAATCTGTCAAAACGTAACTTTAAGTTGTTAAAACGTAACTTTAACTTGTAAAAAAGGTGCTTCAACTTGTAAAACACTTGCTTTAACTTGTAATAAACGTACTTTAACTTGTAAAAAACGTATTTTAACGTGTCAAAAATGTAACTTTAACTTGTGAAAACGTAACTTTAACTTGTTAAAAATGTACTTTAACTTGTAAAAAACGTAATTAAACTTGTCAAAATGTAACTTAAACTTGTCAAAACGTAACTTTAAATTATTAAAATCGTACTTTAACTTGTAAAAAACGTACTTTAACTTGTAAAAAACGTACTTTAACTTGTCAAAACGTAACTTTAACTTTTAAAAAACCTACTTTAACCTGTCAAAACGTAACTTTAACTTGTCAAAACGTAAGTTTAACTTGTTAAAAACATATATTTACTAGTAAAAAACGTACTTTAACTTGTCAAAAATGTGGTTTGACATGTAACAAATGTACTTTATCTTGTAAAAACGTACTTCAATTTGTAAAAAACGTACTTTATATTGTAAAAAACCTACTTTAACTTGTCAAAACGTAACTTTAATTTGTCACAACGAAACTTTATCTTTTAAAACACGTACTTTAACTTGTTAAAAACATAATTTAACTTGTCAAAATGTAACTTTAACTTGTAAAACACGTACTTTAACTGGTCAAAATGTAATTTTAATTTATCAAAACATAACTTTATGTTGTTAAAACGTAAATTTAACTGGTAAAAAATGTACTTTAACTTGTACAAAACGTATTTCAACTTGTAAAACACTTACTTTAACTTGTAAAAAACGTACTTCAACTTGTTAAAAACGTACTTTAAATTGTAAAAAAGTATTTTAACGTGTCAAAATGTAACTTTAACTTGTCAAAACGTAACTTTAACCTGCTAAAAACATACTTTAACTTGTAAAAAACGTACTTTAACTTGTAAAAAACGTACTTTAACTTGTCAAAACATAACTTTAACTTCTAAAAAACCTACATTAACTTGTCAAAACGTAACTTTAACTTGTCAAAACGTAAGTTTAACTTGTTAAAAACATACATTAAATTGTAAAAAACGTACTTTAACTTTTCAAAAATGTGATTTAACTTGTAACAAATGTACTTTAACTTGTAAAAACGTACTTCAACTTGTAAAAACGTACTTTAACTTGTAAAAAACGTACTTTAACTTGTCAAAACGTAACTTTAACTTGTAAAAAACATACTTTAACTTGTCAAAACGTAACTTTAACTTATCAAAACGTAACTTTAACTTGAAAAAAAACCTACTTTAACTTGTCAAAACGTAACTTTAACTTGTTAAAAACGTACTTTAACATGTTCAAAACGTACTTTAATTTCTAAAAGACGTACTTTAACTTGTCAAAACGTAACTTTAACTTGTAAATAACCTTTATTAACTTGTCAAAACGTAACTTTAACTTGTCAAAACGTAACTTTAACTTGTCAAAACGTAAGTTTAACTTGTTAAAAACATACATTAACTTGTAAAAAACGTACTTTAACTTGTCAAAATGTTGGTTTAACTTGTAACAAATGTACTTTAACTCGTAAAAACGTACTTCAACTAGTAAAAAACTTACTTTAACTTGTAAAAAACCTACTTTAACTTGTCAAAACGTAACTTTAATTTCTAAAAACGTAAGTTTAACTTGTTAAAAACGTAATTTAACTTGTCTGAATGTAACTATAACTTGTCAAAATATAATTTTAGTGTGTCAAAAAGTAACTTAACGTTGTTAAAACTTAACTTTAACTTGTAAAAAACGTACTTCAACTTGTAAAAAATGTACTTCAACTTGTAAAACACTTGATATAACTTGTAAAAAACGTACTTTAACTTGTAAAAAACGTATTTTAACGTCTCAAAATGTAACTTTAACTTGTGAAAACGTAACTTTAACTTGTTAAAAACGTACTTTAACTTGTAAAAAACGTAATTTAAGTTGTCAAAATGTAACTTTAACTTGTAAAAAACGTACTTTAACTTGTAAAAAACCTACTTTAACTTGTCAAAACGTAACTTTAATTCGTCAAAACGTAAGTTTAAGTTGTTAAAAACATAATTTAACTTGTCAAAACGTAACTTTAACTTGTAAAAAACGTACTTTAACTTGTCAAAATGTAATTTTAATGTGTCAAAACGTAACTTTAAGTTGTTAAAACGTAACTTTAACTTGTAAAAAACGTACTTCAACTTAGAAAAAAACGTACTTGAACTTGTAAAACACTTACTTTAACTTGTAAAAAACGTACTTCAACTTGTAAAAAACGTACTGTAACTTGTAAAAAATATATTTTAAGGTGTCAAAATGTAACTTTAACTTGTCAAAACGTAACTTTAACTTGTTAAAAACGTACTTTAACTTGTAAAAAACGTATTTTAACTTGTAAAAAACGTACTTTAACTTGTCAAAACGTAACTTTAACTAGTAAAAAAGCTACTTTAACTTGTCAAAACGTAAATTTAACTTGTCAAAACGTAACTTTAACTTGAAAAAAACCTACTTTAACTTGTCAAAATGTAACTTTAATTTGTTAAAACGTAAGTTTAACTTGTTAAAAACATAATTTAACTTGTTAAAAACGTACTTTAACATGTAAAAAACGTACTTTAATTTCTAGAAGACGTATTTTAACATGCCAAAACGTAACTTTAACTTGTAAAAAACCTACTTTAACTTGTCAAAACGTAACTGTAACTTGTCAAAACGTGAGTTTAACTTGTTAAAAACATATATTAACTTGTAAAAAACGTATTTTAACTTGTCAAAAATGTGGTTTAACTTGTAACAAATGTACTTTAACTTGTAAAAACGTACTTCAACTTGTAAAAAACGTACTTTAACTTGTAAAAAACGTACTTTAATTTATAAAAAACCTACTTTAACTTGTCTAAACGTAACCTTAATATTTCAAAACGTAAGTTTAACTTGTTAAAACATACATTAACTTGTAAAAAATGTACTTTAACTTGTCAAAATTGTGGTTTAACTTGTAACAAATGTACTTTAAGTTGTAAAAACGTACTTCAACTTGGAAAAAAAGTACTTTAACTTGTAAAAAACCTACTTTAACTTGTCAAAACGTAACTTTAACTTTTAAAAAACCTACTTTAACCTGTCAAAACGTAACTTTAACTTGTCAAAACGTAAGTTTAACTTGTTAAAAACATATATTTACTAGTAAAAAACGTACTTTAACTTGTCAAAAATGTGGTTTGACATGTAACAAATGTACTTTATCTTGTAAAAACGTACTTCAATTTGTAAAAAACGTACTTTATATTGTAAAAAACCTACTTTAACTTGTCAAAACGTAACTTTAATTTGTCACAACGAAACTTTATCTTTTAAAACACGTACTTTAACTTGTTAAAAACATAATTTAACTTGTCAAAATGTAACTTTAACTTGTAAAACACGTACTTTAACTGGTCAAAATGTAATTTTAATTTATCAAAACATAACTTTATGTTGTTAAAACGTAAATTTAACTGGTAAAAAATGTACTTTAACTTGTACAAAACGTATTTCAACTTGTAAAACACTTACTTTAACTTGTAAAAAACGTACTTCAACTTGTTAAAAACGTACTTTAAATTGTAAAAAAGTATTTTAACGTGTCAAAATGTAACTTTAACTTGTCAAAACGTAACTTTAACCTGCTAAAAACATACTTTAACTTGTAAAAAACGTACTTTAACTTGTAAAAAACGTACTTTAACTTGTCAAAACATAACTTTAACTTCTAAAAAACCTACATTAACTTGTCAAAACGTAACTTTAACTTGTCAAAACGTAAGTTTAACTTGTTAAAAACATACATTAAATTGTAAAAAACGTACTTTAACTTTTCAAAAATGTGATTTAACTTGTAACAAATGTACTTTAACTTCTAAAAACGTACTTCAACTTGTAAAAACGTACTTTAACTTGTAAAAAACGTACTTTAACTTGTCAAAACGTAACTTTAACTTGTAAAAAACATACTTTAACTTGTCAAAACGTAACTTTAACTTATCAAAACGTAACTTTAACTTGAAAAAAAACCTACTTTAACTTGTCAAAACGTAACTTTAACTTGTTAAAAACGTACTTTAACATGTTCAAAACGTACTTTAATTTCTAAAAGACGTACTTTAACTTGTCAAAACGTAACTTTAACTTGTAAATAACCTTTATTAACTTGTCAAAACGTAACTTTAACTTGTCAAAACGTAACTTTAACTTGTCAAAACGTAAGTTTAACTTGTTAAAAACATACATTAACTTGTAAAAAACGTACTTTAACTTGTCAAAATGTTGGTTTAACTTGTAACAAATGTACTTTAACTCGTAAAAACGTACTTCAACTAGTAAAAAACTTACTTTAACTTGTAAAAAACCTACTTTAACTTGTCAAAACGTAACTTTAATTTCTAAAAACGTAAGTTTAACTTGTTAAAAACGTAATTTAACTTGTCTGAATGTAACTATAACTTGTCAAAATATAATTTTAGTGTGTCAAAAAGTAACTTAACGTTGTTAAAACTTAACTTTAACTTGTAAAAAACGTACTTCAACTTGTAAAAAATGTACTTCAACTTGTAAAACACTTGATATAACTTGTAAAAAACGTACTTTAACTTGTAAAAAACGTATTTTAACGTCTCAAAATGTAACTTTAACTTGTGAAAACGTAACTTTAACTTGTTAAAAACGTACTTTAACTTGTAAAAAACGTAATTTAAGTTGTCAAAATGTAACTTTAACTTGTAAAAAACGTACTTTAACTTGTAAAAAACCTACTTTAACTTGTCAAAACGTAACTTTAATTCGTCAAAACGTAAGTTTAAGTTGTTAAAAACATAATTTAACTTGTCAAAACGTAACTTTAACTTGTAAAAAACGTACTTTAACTTGTCAAAATGTAATTTTAATGTGTCAAAACGTAACTTTAAGTTGTTAAAACGTAACTTTAACTTGTAAAAAACGTACTTCAACTTAGAAAAAAACGTACTTGAACTTGTAAAACACTTACTTTAACTTGTAAAAAACGTACTTCAACTTGTAAAAAACGTACTGTAACTTGTAAAAAATATATTTTAAGGTGTCAAAATGTAACTTTAACTTGTCAAAACGTAACTTTAACTTGTTAAAAACGTACTTTAACTTGTAAAAAACGTATTTTAACTTGTAAAAAACGTACTTTAACTTGTCAAAACGTAACTTTAACTAGTAAAAAAGCTACTTTAACTTGTCAAAACGTAAATTTAACTTGTCAAAACGTAACTTTAACTTGAAAAAAACCTACTTTAACTTGTCAAAATGTAACTTTAATTTGTTAAAACGTAAGTTTAACTTGTTAAAAACATAATTTAACTTGTAAAATAAGTACTTTAACATGTAAAAAACGTACTTTAATTTCTAGAAGACGTATTTTAACATGCCAAAACGTAACTTTAACTTGTAAAAAACCTACTTTAACTTGTCAAAACGTAACTGTAACTTGTCAAAACGTGAGTTTAACTTGTTAAAAACATATATTAACTTGTAAAAAACGTATTTTAACTTGTCAAAAATGTGGTTTAACTTGTAACAAATGTACTTTAACTTGTAAAAACGTACTTCAACTTGTAAAAAACGTACTTTAACTTGTAAAAAACGTACTTTAATTTATAAAAAACCTACTTTAACTTGTCTAAACGTAACCTTAATATTTCAAAACGTAAGTTTAACTTGTTAAAACATACATTAACTTGTAAAAAATGTACTTTAACTTGTCAAAATTGTGGTTTAACTTGTAACAAATGTACTTTAAGTTGTAAAAACGTACTTCAACTTGTAAAAAAAAGTACTTTAACTTGTAAAAAACCTACTTTAACTTGTCAAAACGTAACTTTAATTTTACAAAACGTAAGTTTAGCTTCTTAAAAACATAATTTAACATGTAAAAATTTTAATTTAACCTTTCAAAATGATATTTTAATGTGTCAAAGCGTAACTTTATGTTGTTAAAACGTAAATTTAACTTGTAAAACATGTACTTTAACTTGTAAAAAACGTATTACAACTTATAAAACACTTACTTTAACTTGTAAAAAACGTAATTCAACTTGTAAAAAACGTACTTTAACTTGTAAAAAAGTATTTTAACGTGTCAAAATGTAACTTTAACTTGTCAAAACGTAACTTTAACTTGTTAAAAACGTACTTCAACTTGTAAAAAACGTACTTCAATTTGTAAAAAACCTACTTTAACTTGTCAAAACGTAACTTTAATTTGTCAAAACGTAAGTTTAACTTGTTAAAAACATAACTTAACTTGTCAAAATGTAACTTTAACTTGTAAAAATTGTACTTTAACCTGTCAAAATGTAATTATAATGTGTCAAAGCGTAACTTTAAGTTGTTAAAACGTAAATTTAATTGGTAAAAAATGTACTTTAACTTGTAAAAAACGTATTTCAACTTGTAAAACACTTACTTTAACTTGTAAAAAACGTACTTCAACTTGTAAAAAACGTACTTTAACTTGTAAAAAAGTATTTTAACGTGTCAAAATGTAACTTTAACTTGTCAAAACGTAACTTTAACTTGGTAAAAACGTACTTCAGCTTGTAAAAAACGTACTTTAACTTGTAAAAAACCTACTTTAACTTGTCAAAATGTAACTTGAATTTGTAAAAACGTAAGTTTAACTATTTAAAAACATAATTTAACTTCTCAAAATGTAACTTTAACTTGTAAAAATTGTACTTTAACCTGTCAAAATGTAATTTTAATGTGTCAAAGCGTAACTTTAAGTTGTTAAAACGTAAATTTAACTGGTAAAAAATGTACTTTAACTTGTAAAAAACGTATTTCAACTTGTAAAACACTTACTTTAACTTGTAAAAAACGTACTTCAATATGTAAAAAACGTACTTTAACTTGTAAAAAAGTATTTTAACGTGTCAAAATGTAAATTTAACTTGTCAAAACGTAACTTTAACTTGTAAAAAACGTACTTTAACTTGTAAAAAACGTACTTTAACTTGTAAAAAAAGAACTTGAACTTGTAATAAACCTACTTTAACTTGTCTAAACGTAACTTTAAGTTGTTAAAACGTGAGTTTAACTTGTTAAAAACATATATTAACTTGTAAAAAACGTATTTTAACTTGTCAAAAATGTGGTTTAACGTGTAACAAATGTACTTTAACTTGTAAAAACGTACTTCAACTTGTAAAAAACGTACTTTAACTTGTAAAAAACGTACTTTAACTTGTAAAAAACCTACTTTAACTTGTCTAAACGTAACCTAATATGTCAAAACGTAAGTTTAACTTGTTAAAACAAACATTAACTTGTAAAAAACGTACTTTAACTTGTCAAAAATGTGGTTTAACTTGTAGCAAATGTACTTTAACTTGTAAAAACGTACTTCAACTTGTAAAAAACGTACTTTAACTTGTAAAAATCCTACTTTAACTTGTCAAAACGTAACTTTAATTTGTAAAAACGTAAGTTTAACTTGTTAAAAACACAATTTAACTTGTCAAAATGTAACTTTAACTTGTAAAAATTGTACGTTAACCTGTCAAAATTTAATTTTAATGTGTCAAAGCGTAATTTTAAGTTGTTAAAACGTAAATATAACTGGTAAAAAATGTACTTTAACATGTAAAAAACGTATTTCAACTTTCAAAACATTTACTTTAACTTGTAAAAAACGTACTTCAACTTGTAAAAAACGTACTTTAACTTGTAAAAAAGTATTTTAACGTGTCAAAAGGTACCTTTAACCTGTCATAACGTAACTTTAACTTGTTAAAAACGTACATTAACTTGTAAAAAAAAGTACTTGAACTTGTCAAAAATATACTTTAACTTGTCAAAACGTAACTTTAACTTGTAAAAAACCTAGTTTAACTTGTCAAAACGTAGCTTTAACTTGTCAAAACGTAAGTTTAACTTGTTAAAAACATACATTATCTTGTAAAAAAACGTACTTTAACTTGTCAAAAATGTGGTTTAACTTGTAACAAATGTACTTTAACTTGTAATAACGTACTTCAAATTGTAAAAAACGTACTTTAACTTGTAAGAAACCTACTTTAACTTGTCAAAACGTAACTTAAATTTGTCAAAACGTAAGTTTAACTTGTTAAAAACATAATTTAACTTGTGAAAATGTAACTTTAACTTGTAAAAAACGTACTTTAACTTGTCAAAATGTAATTTTAATGTGTCAAAGCGTAACTTTAAGTTGTTAAAACGTAAATTTAACTGGTAAAAAATGTACTTTAACTTGTAAAAAACATATTTCAACTTGTAAAACACTTACTTTAACTTATAAAAAACGTACTTCAACTTGTAAAAAACGTACTTTAACTTGTAAAAAAGTATTTTAACGTGTCAAAATGGAACTTTAACTTGTCAAAACGTAACTTTAACTTGTTAAAAACGTAGTTTAACTTGTAAAAAACATACTTTAACTTATACAAAACGTAACTTTAACTTGTAAAAAACCTTCTTTAACTTGTCAAAACGTAACTTTAACTTGTTAAAAACATACATTAACTTGTAAAAAACGTATTTTAACTTGTCAAAAATGTGGTTTAAATTGTAACAAATGTACTTTAACTTGTAAAAACGTACTTCAACTTGTAAAAAACGTACTTTAACTTGTAAAAAACATACTTTAATTCCTCAAAACGTAACCTTAACATGTCAAAACGTAAGTTTAACTTGTTAAAAACATACATTCACTTGTTAAAAACATACATTAACTTGTCAAAAACGTACTTTAACTTGTCAAAAATGTGGTTTAACTTGTAACAAATGTACTTTAACTAGTAAAAACGTACTTCAATTTCTAAAAAACGTACTTTAACTTGTAAAATACCTACTTTAACTTGTTAAAACGTAACTATAATTTGTTAAACCGTAAGTTTATTCTTAAAAACATAATTTAACTTGTCAAAATGTAACTTTAACTTGTAAAAATTGTACTTTAACCTGTCAAAATGTAATTTTAATTTGTCAAAGCGTAACTCTAAGTTGTTAAAACGTAAATTTAATTGGTAAAAAATGTACTTTAACTTGTAAAAAACGTTTTTAAACTTGTAAAACACTTACTTTAACTTGTAAAAAACGTACTTCAACTTGTAAAAAACGTACTTTAACTTGTAAAATTTGTATTTTAAGGTGTCAAAATGTAACTTTAACTTGTCAAAACGTAACTTTAACTTGTTAAAAACGTACTTTGACTTGTAAAAAAAGTACTTTAACTTGTAAAAAATATACTTTAACTTGTCAAAACGTAACTTAAACTTGTAAAAAACCTACTTTAACTTGTCAAAACGTAACTTTAACTTGTCAAAACGTAAGTTTAACTTGTTAAAAACATACATTAACTTATAAAAAATGTATTTTAACTTGTCAAAAATATGGTTTAACTTGTAAAAACATACTTCAACTTGTAAAAAACGTACTTTAACTTGTAAAAAACGTACTTTAATTTGTAAAAAAACGTACTTTAACTTTTAAAAAATCTACTTTAACTAGTCAAAACGTAACCTTAACATGTCAAAACGTAAGTTTAACTTGTAAAAAACGTACTTTAACTTGTCAAAAATGTGGTTTACTCGTAACAAATGTACTTTAACTTGTAAAAACGTACTTCAATTTGTAAAAAACGTATTTTAACTTGTAAAATACCTACTTTAACTTGTCAAAACGTAACTTTAATTTGTCAAACCGTAAGTTTATTCTTAAAAACATAATTTAACTTGTCAAAATGTAACTTTAACTTGTAAAAATTGTACTTTAACGTGTCAAAATATAATTTTAATGTGTCAAAGCGTAACTTTAAGTTGTTAAAACGTAAATTGTAATTGGTAAAAAATGTACTTTAACTTGGATTTCAAATTATTTCGTGGATTGGATTTCATGTAAAAAACGTATTTCAACTTCTAAAACACTTACTTTAACTTGTAAAAAACGTACTTCAACTTGTAAAAAACGTACTTTAACTTGTAAAAAAGTATTTTAACGTGTCAAAATATAACTTTAACTTGTCAAAACATAACTTTAACTTGTTAAAAACGTTACTTTAACTTGTAAAAAAAGTACTTTAACTTGTAAAAAATATACTTTAACTTGTCAAAACGTAACTTTAACTTGTAAAAAACCTACTTTAACTTGTCAAAACGTAAGTTTAACTTGTTAAAAACATACATTAACTTGTAAAAAACGTATTTTAACTTGTCAAAAATGTTGTTTAACTTGTAACATGTACTTTAACTTGTCAAAACGTACTTCAACTTGTAAAAAACGTACTTTAACCTGTAAAAAACGTACTTTAAATTGTAAAAATGTATTTTAACGTGTCAAAATGTAACTTTAACTTGTCAAAACGTAACTTTAACTTGTTAAAAACGTACTTTAACTTGTAAAAAACGTACTTTAACTTGTAAAAAACATACTTTAACTTGTCAAAACGTAACTTTAACTTGTAAAAAACCTACTTTAACTTGTCAAAACGTAACTTTAACTAGTCAAAACGTAAGTTTAACTTGTTAAAAACAGACATTAACTTGTAAAAAACGTATTTTAACTTGTCAAAAATGTGGTTTAACTTGTAACAAATGTACTTTAACTTGTAAAAACGTATTTAAACTTATTAAAAACGTACTTTAACTTGTAAAAAGCCTACTTTAACTTGTCAAAACGTAACCTTAACATGTCAAAACGTAAGTTTAACTTGTCAAAAACATACATTAACTTGTCAAAAACGTACTTTAACTTGTTAAAAATGTGGTTTAACTTGTAACAAATGTACTTTAACTTGTAAAAACGTACTTCAATTTGTAAAAAACATACTTTAACTGGTAAAAAACCTACTTTAACTTGTCAAAACGTAACTTTAATTTGTCAAAACGTAAGTTTAACTTGTTAAAAACAAAATTTAACTTGTCAAAATGTAACTTTAACTTGGAAAAATTGTACGTTAACCTGTCAAAATGTAATTTTAATGTGTCAAAGTGAAACTTTAAGTTGTTAAAACGAATATTTAATTGGTAAAAAATGTACTTTAACTTGTAAAAAACGTATTTCAACTTGTAAAACTCTTACTTTAACTTGTAAAAAACGTATTTCAACTTGTAAAAAACGTACTTTAACTTGTAAAAAAGTATTTTAACAGACCAAAATGTAACTTTAACTTGTCAAAACGTAACTTTAACTTGTTAAAAAAGTATTTTAACGTGTCAAAATGGAACTTTAACTTGTCAAAACGTAACTTTAACTTGTTAAAAACGTAGTTTAACTTGTAAAAAACATACTTTAACTTATACAAAACGTAACTTTAACTTGTAAAAAACCTTCTTTAACTTGTCAAAACGTAACTTTAACTTGTTAAAAACATACATTAACTTGTAAAAAACGTATTTTAACTTGTCAAAAATGTGGTTTAAATTGTAACAAATGTACTTTAACTTGTAAAAACGTACTTCAACTTGTAAAAAACGTACTTTAACTTGTAAAAAACATACTTTAATTCCTCAAAACGTAACCTTAACATGTCAAAACGTAAGTTTAACTTGTTAAAAACATACATTCACTTGTTAAAAACATACATTAACTTGTCAAAAACGTACTTTAACTTGTCAAAAATGTGGTTTAACTTGTAACAAATGTACATTAACTAGTAAAAACGTACTTCAATTTCTAAAAAACGTACTTTAACTTGTAAAATACCTACTTTAACTTGTTAAAACGTAACTATAATTTGTTAAACCGTAAGTTTATTCTTAAAAACATAATTTAACTTGACAAAATGTAACTTTAACTTGTAAAAATTGTACTTTAACCTGTCAAAATGTAATTTTAATTGGTCAAAGCGTAACTCTAAGTTGTTAAAACGTAAATTTAATTGGTAAAAAATGTACATTAACTTGTAAAAAACGTTTTTAAACTTGTAAAACACTTACTTTAACTTGTAAAAAACGTACTTCAACTTGTAAAAAACGTACTTTAACTTGTAAAATTTGTATTTTAAGGTGTCAAAATGTAACTTTAACTTGTCAAAACGTAACTTTAACTTGTTAAAAACGTACTTTGACTTGTAAAAAAAGTACTTTAACTTGTAAAAAATATACTTTAACTTGTCAAAACGTAACTTAAACTTGTAAAAAACCTACTTTAACTTGTCAAAACGTAACTTTAACTTGTCAAAACGTAAGTTTAACTTGTTAAAAACATACATTAACTTATAAAAAATGTATTTTAACTTGTCAAAAATATGGTTTAACTTGTAAAAACATACTTCAACTTGTAAAAAAACGTACTTTAACTTGTAAAAAACGTACTTTAATTTGTAAAAAAACGTACTTTAACTTTTAAAAAATCTACTTTAACTAGTCAAAACGTAACCTTAACATGTCAAAACGTAAGTTTAACTTGTAAAAAACGTACTTTAACTTGTCAAAAATGTGGTTTACTCGTAACAAATGTACTTTAACTTGTAAAAACGTACTTCAATTTGTAAAAAACGTACTTTAACTTGTAAAATACCTACTTTAACTTGTCAAAACGTAACTTTAATTTGTCAAACCGTAAGTTTATTCTTAAAAACATAATTTAACTTGTCAAAATGTAACTTTAACTTGTAAAAATTGTACTTTAACGTGTCAAAATATAATTTTAATGTGTCAAAGCGTAACTTTAAGTTGTTAAAACGTAAATTGTAATTGGTAAAAAATGTACTTTAACTTGGATTTCAAATTATTTCGTGGATTGGATTTCATGTAAAAAACGTATTTCAACTTCTAAAACACTTACTTTAACTTGTAAAAAACGTACTTCAACTTGTAAAAAACGTACTTTAACTTGTAAAAAAGTATTTTAACGTGTCAAAATATAACTTTAACTTGTCAAAACATAACTTTAACTTGTTAAAAACGTTACTTTAACTTGTAAAAAAAGTACTTTAACTTGTAAAAAATATACTTTAACTTGTCAAAACGTAACTTTAACTTGTAAAAAACCTACTTTAACTTGTCAAAACGTAAGTTTAACTTGTTAAAAACATACATTAACTTGTAAAAAACGTATTTTAACTTGTCAAAAATGTTGTTTAACTTGTAACATGTACTTTAACTTGTCAAAACGTACTTCAACTTGTAAAAAACGTACTTTTACCTGTAAAAAACGTACTTTAAATTGTAAAAATGTATTTTAACGTGTCAAAATGTAACTTTAACTTGTCAAAACGTAACTTTAACTTGTTAAAAACGTACTTTAACTTGTAAAAAACGTACTTTAACTTGTAAAAAACATACTTTAACTTGTCAAAACGTAACTTTAACTTGTAAAAAACCTACTTTAACTTGTCAAAACGTAACTTTAACTAGTCAAAACGTAAGTTTAACTTGTTAAAAACAGACATTAACTTGTAAAAAACGTATTTTAACTTGTCAAAAATGTGGTTTAACTTGTAACAAATGTACTTTAACTTGTAAAAACGTATTTAAACTTATTAAAAACGTACTTTAACTTGTAAAAAACCTACTTTAACTTGTCAAAACGTAACCTTAACATGTCAAAACGTAAGTTTAACTTGTCAAAAACATACATTAACTTGTCAAAAACGTACTTTAACTTGTTAAAAATGTGGTTTAACTTGTAACAAATGTACTTTAACTTGTAAAAACGTACTTCAATTTGTAAAAAACATACTTTAACTGGTAAAAAACCTACTTTAACTTGTCAAAACGTAACTTTAATTTGTCAAAACGTAAGTTTAACTTGTTAAAAACAAAATTTAACTTGTCAAAATGTAACTTTAACTTGGAAAAATTGTACGTTAACCTGTCAAAATGTAATTTTAATGTGTCAAAGTGAAACTTTAAGTTGTTAAAACGAATATTTAATTGGTAAAAAATGTACTTTAACTTGTAAAAAACGTATTTCAACTTGTAAAACTCTTACTTTAACTTGTAAAAAACGTATTTCAACTTGTAAAAAACGTACTTTAACTTGTAAAAAAGTATTTTAACAGACCAAAATGTAACTTTAACTTGTCAAAACGTAACTTTAACTTGTTAAAAAAGTACTTTAACTTGTAAAAAAATTACTTTAACTTGTAAAAAACATACTTTAACTTGTTAAAACGTAACTTTAACTTGTAAAAAACCTACTTTAACTTGTCAAAACGTAATATTAACTTGTCAAAACGTAAGTTTAACTTGTTAAAAAGATACATTAACTTGTAAAAAACGTATTTTAACTTGTCTAAAATGTGGTTTAACTTGTAACAAATGTACTTTAACTTGTAAAAACGTACTTCAACTTGTAAAAAACGTACTTTAACTTGTAAAAAACGTACTTTCACTTGTAAAAAACCTACTTTAACTTGTGAAAACGTAACTTTAACATGTCAAACCTTAAGTTTAACTTGTTAAAAACATACATTAACTTGTAAAAAAACTTACTTTAACTTGTCAAAAATGTGGTTTAACTTGTAACAAATGTACTTTAACTTGTAAAAACGTACTTCAATTTGTACAAAATGTACTTTAACTTGTAAAATACCTACTTTAACTTGTCAAAACATAACTTTAATTTCTCAAACCGTAAGTTTAACTTCTTAAAAACATAATTTAACTTGTCAAAATGTAACTTTAACTTGTAAAAATTATACTTTAACCTGTCAAAATGTAATTTTAATGTGTCAAAGCGTAACTTTAAGTTGTTAAAACGTAAATTTAATTTGTAAAAAATGAACTTTAACTTGTAAAAAACGTATTTCAACTTGTAAAACACTTACTTTAACTTGTAGAAAACGTACTTCAACTTGAATAAACGTACTTTAACTTGTAAAAATGTATTTTAACGTGTCAAAATGTAACTTTAACTTGTAAAAAAAGTACTTTAACTTCTAAAAAATATACTTTAACTTGTCAAAACGTAACTTTAACTTGTAAAAAACCTACTTTAACTTGTCAAAACGTAACTTTAACTTGTCAAAACGTAAGTTTAACTTATTAAAAACATACATTAACTTGTAAAAAACGTACTTTATCTTGTCAAAAATGTGGTTTAACTTGTAACAAATGTACTTTACCCTGTAAAAACGTACTTCAACTTGTAAAAAACGTACTTTAACTTGTAAAAAACCTACTATAACTTGTCAAAACGTAACTTTAACTTGTCAAAACGTAACTTTAACTTGTCAAAACGTAACCTTAACATGTCAAAACGTAAGTTTAACTTGTCAAAATGTAACTTTAACTTGTAAAAAACGTACTTTAACTTGTCAAAATATAATTTTAATGTGTCAAAGCGTAACTTTAAGTTGTTAAAACGTAAATTTAACTAGTAAAAAATGTACTTTGATTTGTAAAAAACTTATTTCAACTTGTAAAACACTTACTTTAACTTGTAAAAAATGTACTTCAACTTGTAAAAAACGTACTTTAAATTGTAAAAATCTATTTTAACGTGTCAAAATGTAACTTTAACTTGTCAAAACGTATCTTTAACTTGATAAAAACGTATTTTAACTTGTAAAAAAAGTATTTTAACTTGTAAAAAATATACTTTAACTTGTCAAAACGTAACTTTAACTTGTAAAAAACCTACTTTAACTTGTCAAAACGTAACCTTAACATGTCAAAACGTAAGTTTAACTTGTCAAAAAAATACATTAACTTGTCAAAAACGTACTTTAACTTGTCAAAAATGTGGTTTAACTTGTAACAAATGTACTTTAACTTGTAAAAACGTACTTCAATTTGTAAAAAACATACTTTAACTGGTAAAAAACCTACTTTAACTTGTCAAAACGTAACTTTAATTTGTCAAAATGTAAGTTTAACTTGTTAAAAACAAAATTTAACTTGTCAAAATGTAACTTTAACTTGTAAAAATTGTACGTTAAGCTGTCAAAATGTAATTTTAATGTGTCAAAGCGTAACTTTAAGTTGTTAAAACGAATATTTAATAGGTAAAATATGTACTTTAACTTTAAAAAAACGTATTTGAACTTGTAAAACTCTTACTTTATCTTGTAAGAAACGTATTTCAACTTGTAAAAAACGTACTTTAACTTGTAAAAAAGTATTTTATCGTGTCAAAATGTAACTTTAAACGTAACTTTAACTTGTTAAAAAAGTACTTTAACTTGTAAAAAAAATACTTTAACTTGTAAAAAACGTACTTTAACTTGTTAAAACGTAACTTTAACTTGTAAAAAACCTACTTTAACTTGTCAAAACATAACATTAACTTGTCAAAACGTAAGTTTAACTTGTTAAAAACATACATTAACTTGTAAAAAACGTATTTTAACTTGTCAAAAATGTGGTTTAACTTGTAACAAATGTACTTTAACTTGTAAAAACGTACTTCAACTTGTAAAAAACGTATTTTAACTTGTCAAAAATGTGGTTTAACTTGTAACAAATGTACTTTAACTTGTAAAAACGTACTTCAACTTGTAAAAAACGTACTTTAACTTGTAAAAAACGTACTTTAACTAGTAAAAAACCTACTTTAACTTGTCAAAACGTAACTTTAACATGTCAAAATGTAACTTTAACTTGTAAATAACCTACATTAACTTGTCAAAACGTAACTTTAATTTGTCAAAACGTAAGTTTAACTTGTTAAAAACATACATTAACTTGTAAAAAACGTACTTTAACTTGTCAAAAATGTGGTTTCACTTGTAACAAATGTACTTTAACTTGTAAAAACGTACTTCAATTTGTACAAAATGTACTTTAACTTGTAAAATACCTACTTTAACTTGTCAAGACGTAACTTTAATTTGTCAAACCGTAAGTTTAATTTCTTAAAAACATAATTTAACTTGTCAAAATGTAACTTTAACTTGTAAAAATTGTACTTTAACCTGTCAAAATGTAATTTTAGTGTGTCAAAGCGTAACTTTAAGTTGTTAAATCGTAAATTTAATTGGTAAAAAATGTACTTTAACTTGTAAAAAATGTATTTCAACTTGTAAAACACTTTCTTTAACTTGTAAAAAACGTACTTCAACTTGTAAAAATCGTACTTTAACTTGTAAAAAAGTATTTTAACGTGTCAAAATGTAACTTTAAGTTGTCAAAACGTAACTTTAACTTGTTAAAAACGTACTTTAACTTGTAAAAAAAGTACTTTAACTTGTAAAAAATATACTTTAACTTGTCAAAACGTAACTTTAACTTGTCAAAACGTAACTTTAACATGTTAAAAACATACATTCATTTGTAAAAAACGTACTTTAACTTGTTAAAAATGTGGTTTAACTTGTAAGAAATGTACTTTAACTTGTAAAAACGTACTTCAACTTGTAAAAAACGTACTTTAACTTGTAAAAAACGTACTTTAACTAGTAAAAAACCTACTTTAACTTGTCAAAACGTAACTTTAACATGTCAAACCTTAAGTTTAACTTGTTAAAAACATATATTAACTTGTAAAAAACGTACTTTAACTTGTCAAAAATGTGGTTTCACTTGTAACAAATGTACTTTAACTTGTAAAAACGTACTTCAATTTGTACAAAATGTACTTTAACTTGTAAAATACCTACTTTAACTTGTCAAAACGTAACTTTAATTTGTCAAACCGTAAGTTTAACTTCTTAAAAACATAATTTAACTTGTCAAAATGTAACTTTAACTTGTAAAAACTGTACTTTAACCTGTCAAAATGTAATTTTAGTGTGTCAAAGCGTAACTTTACGTTGTTAAATCGTAAATTTAATTGGTAAAAAATGTACTTTAACTTGTAAAAAATGCATTTCAACTTGTAAAACACTTTCTTTAACTTGTAAAAAACGTACTTCAACTTGTAAAAATCGTACTTTAACTTGTAAAAAAGTATTTTAACGTGTCAAAATGTAACTTTAACTTGTCAAAACGTAACTTTAACTTGTTAAAAACGTACTTTAACTTGTAAAAAAAGTACTTTAACTTGTAAAAAATATACTTTAACTTGTCAAAACGTAACTTTAACTTGTAAAAAACCTACTTTAACTTGTCAAAACGTAACTTTAACTTGTCAAAACTTAAGTTTAACTTGTTAAAAACATACATTAACTTGTAAAAAACGTACTTTATCTTGTCAAAAATGTGGGTTAACTGGTAACAAATGTACTTTAACTAGTACAAACGTACTTGAAGTTGTAAAAAACGTACTTTAACAAGTAAAGAACGTACTTTAACTTGTAAAAAACCTACTTTAACTTGTCAAAACATAATCTTAACATGTCAAAACGTAAGTTTAACTTGTTAAAAACATACAATAACTTGTAAAAAACATACTTTAACTTGTCAAAAATGTGGTTTAACTTGTAACAAATGTACTTTAACTTGTAAAAACGTACTTCAACTTGTAAAAAACGTACTTTAACTTGTAAAAAACCTACTTTAACTTGTCAAAACGTAACCATAACATGTCAAAACGTAAGTTTAACTTATTAAAAACATACATTAACTTGTCAAAAACGTACTTTAACTTGTCAGAAATGTGGTTTAACTTGTAACAAATGTACTTTTACTTGTAAAAACGTACTTTAATTTGTAAAAAACGTACTTTAACTTGTAAAAAACCTACTTTAACTTGTCAAAACGTAACTTTAATTTGTCAAAACGTAAGTTTAACTTGTTGAAAACATAATTTAACTTGTCAAAATGTAACTTTAACTCGTAAAATTTGTACGTTAACCTGTCAAAATATAATTTTAATGTGTCAAAGCGTAACTTTAAGTTGTTAAAACGTATATTTAATTGGTAAAAAATGTACTTTAACTTGTAAAAAACGTATTTCAACTTGTAAAACACATACTTTAATTTGTAAAAAACGTATTTCAACTTGTAAAAAACGTACTTTAACTTGTAAAAAAGTATTTTAACGTGTCAAAATGTAACTTTAACTTGTCAAAACGTAACTTTAACTTGTTAAAAACGTACTTTAACTTGTAAAAAAAGAACTTTAGCTTGTAAAAAACTAACTTTAACTTGTCAAAACGTAACTTTAACTTGTAAAAAACCTACTTTAACTTGTCAAAACGTAACATTAACTTGTCAAAACGTAAGTTTAACTTGTTAAAAACATACATTAACTTGTAAAAATCGTATTTTAACTTGTCAAAAATATGGTTTAACTTGTAACAAATGTACTTTAACTTGTAAAAACGTACTTCAACTTGTAAAAAACGTACTTTAACTTGTAAAAAGCCTACTTTAACTTGTCAAAACGTAACCTTAACATGTCAAAACGTAAGTTTAACTTGTTAAAAACATACATTAACTTGTAAAAAACGTACTTTAAATTGTCAAAAATGTGGTTTAACTTGTAACAAATGTACTTTAACTTGTAAAAACGTACTTCAATTTTTACAAAACGTACTTTAACTTGTAAAATACCTACTTTAACTGGTCAAAACGTAACGTTAATTTGTCAAACCGTAAGTTTAACTTCTTAAAAACATAATTTAACTTGTCAAAATGTAACTTTAACTTGTAAAAATTGTACTTTAACTTGTCAAAATGTAATTTTAATGTGTCAAAGCGTAACTTTCAGTTGTTAAAACGTAAATTAAATTGGTAAAAAATGTACTTTAACTTGTAAAAGTTGTATTTCAACTTGTAAAACACTTACTTTAACTTGTAAAAAACGTACTTCAACTTGTAAAAAACGTACTTTAACTTGTAAAAAAGTATTTTAACGTGTCAAAATGTAACTTTAACTTGTCAAAACGTAACTTTAACTTGTTAAAAATGTACTTTAACTTGTAAAAAAAGTACTTTTACTTGTAAAAAACTTGTAAAAACCTACTTTAACTTGTCAAAACGTAACTTTAACTTGTCAAAACGTAAGTTTAACTTGTAAATAAAGTACTTTAACTTGTAAAAAATATACTTTAACTTGTCAAAACGTAACTTTAACTTGTAAAATACCTACTTTAAATTGTCAAAACGTAACTTTAACTTGTCAAAACGTAACTTTAACTTGTTAAAAACATACATTAACTTGTAAAAAACGTACTTTATCTTGTCAAAAATGTGGTTTAACTTGTAACAAATGTACTTTAACTTGTAAAAACGTACTTCAATTCGTAAAAAACGTACTTTATCTTGTAAAAAACCTACTTTAACTTGTCAAAATTTGTACGTTAACCTGTCAAAATATAATTTTAATGTGTGAAAGCGTAACTTTAAGTTGTTAAAACGTATATTTAATTGCTAAAAAATGTACTTTAACTTGTAAAAAACGTATTTCATCTTGTAAAACAATTACTTTAATTTGTAAAAAATGTATTTCAACTTGTAAAAAACGTACTTTAACTTGTAAAAAAGTATTTTAACGTGTCAAAATGTAACTTTAACTTGTCAAACGTAAGTTTAACTTGTTAAAAACGTACTTTAACTTGTAAAAACGTACTTCAAGTTGTAAAAAACGTACTTTAACTTGTAAAAAACGTACTTTAACTTGTAAAAAACCTACTTTAACTTGTCAAAACGTAACTTTAACATGTCAAACCTTAAGTTTAACTTGTTAAAAACATACATTAACTTGTAAAAACCGTACTTTAACTTGTCAAAAATGTGGTTTAACTTGTAACAAATGTACTTTAACTTGTAAAAACATACTTCAATTTGTACAAAAACGTACTTTAACTTGTAAAATACCTACTTTAACTTGTCAAAACGTAACTTTAATTTGTCAAACCGTAAGTTTAACTTCTTAAAAACATAATTTAACTTGTCAAAATGTAACTTTAACTTGTAAAAATTGTACTTTAACCTGTCAAAATGTAATTTTAATGTGTCAAAGCGTAACTTTAAGTTGTTAAAACGTAAATTTAATTGGTAAAAAGTGTACTTTAACTTGTAAAAACCGTATATCAACTTGTAAAACACTTACTTTACTTGTAAAAAACGTACTTCAACTTGTAAAAAACGTACTTTAACTTGTAAAAAAGTATTTTAACGTGTCAAAATGTAACTTTAACTTGTAAAAACGTAACTTTAACTTGTTAAAAACGTACTTTAACTTGTAAAATAAGTACTTTAACTTGTAAAAAATATACTTTAACTTGTCAAAACGTAACTTTAACTTGTAAAAAACCTACTTGAACTTGTCAAAACGTAACTTTAACTTGTCAAAACGTAAGTTGAACTTGTTAAAAACATACATTAACTTGTAAAAATTGTACTTTATCTTGTCAAAAATGTAGTTTAACTTGTAACAAGTGTACTTTAACTTGTAAAAATGTATTTCAACTTGTAAAAAACGTACTTTAACTTGTAAAAAAACCTACTTTAAGTTGTCAAAACGTAACTTTAATTTGTCAAAACGTAAGTTTAACTTGTTAAAAACATAATTTAACTTGTCAAAATGTAACTTTAATGTGTCAAAGCGTAACTTTAAGTTGTTAAAACGTAAATTTAACTTGTTAAAAACGTACTTCAACTTGTAAAAAAAGTACTTTAACTTGTTACAAACGTAACTTTAACTTGTAAAAAACCTACTTTAACTAGTCAAAACATAACTTACACTTGTCAAAACGTAAGTTTAACTTCTTAAAAACATACATTAACTTGTAAAAAACGTACTTTAACTTGTCAAAAATGTGGTTTAACTTGTAACAAATGTACTTTAACTTGTAAAAACATACTTCAATTTGTACAAAAACGTACTTTAACTTGTAAAATACCTACTTTAACTTGTCAAAACGTAACTTTAATTTGTCAAACCGTAAGTTTAACTTCTTAAAAACATAATTTAACTTGTCAAAATGTAACTTTAACTTGTAAAAAACGTATATCAACTTGTAAAACACTTACTTTACTTGTAAAAAACGTATTTCAACTTGTAAAAAACGTACTTTAACTTGTAAAAAAGTATTTTAACGTGTCAAAATGTAACTTTAACTTGTAAAAACGTAACTTTAACTTGTTAAAAACGTATTGTAAAATAAGTACTTTAACTTGTAAAAAATATACTTTAACTTGTCAAAACGTAACTTTAACTTGTAAAAAACCTACTTGAACTTGTCAAAACGTAACTTTAACTTGTCAAAACGTAAGTTTAACTTGTTAAAAACATACATTAACTTGTAAAAATTGTACTTTATCTTGTCAAAAATGTGGTTTAACTTGTAACAAGTGTACTTTAACTTGTAAAAACGTACTTCAACTTGTAAAAAACGTACTTTAACTTGTAAAAAAACCTACTTTAAGTTGTCAAAACGTAACTTTAATTTGTCAAAACGTAAGTTTGACTTGTTAAAAACATAATTTAACTTGTCAAAATGTAACTCTAATGTGTCAAAGCGTAACTTTAAGTTGTTAAAACGTAAATTTAACTTGTTAAAAACGTACTTCAACTTGTAAAAAAAGTACTTTAACTTGTAACAAACGTAACTTTAACTTGTAAAAAACCTACTTTAACTTGTCAAAACATAACTTTAACTTGTCAAAACGTAAGTTTAACTTCTTAAAAACATACATTAACTTGTAAAAAACGTACTTTAACTTGTCAAAAATGTGGTTTAACTTGTAACAAATGAACTTTAACTTGTAAAAACATACTTCAACTTGTAAAAAACGTACTTTAACTTGTAAAAAACGTACTTTAACTTGTAAAAAACGTACTTTAACTTGTCAAAACGTAACCTTAACATGTCAAAACGTAAGTTAAACTTGTTAAAAATATACATTAACTTGTAAAAAATGTACTTTAACTTGTAAAAAACCTACTTTAACTTGTCAAAACATAACCTTAACATGACAAAACGTAAGTTTAACTTGTTAAAAACATACATTAACTTGTAAAAAACGTACTTGAACTTGTCAAAAACCTACTTTAACTTGTCAAAACGTAACCTTAACATGACAAAACGTAAGTTTAACTTGTTAAAAAACATACATTAACTTGTAAAAAACGTACTTTAACTTGTCAAAAATGTGGTTTAACTTGTAACAAATGTACTTTAACTTATAAAAACGTACTTCAACTTGTAAAAAACGTACTTTAACTTGTAAAAAGGTATTTTCACGTGTCAAAATGTAACTTTAACTTGTCAAAACGTAATTTTAACTTGTTAAAAACGTACTTTAACTTGTAAAAAATATACTTTAACTTGTCAAAACGTAACTTTAACTTGTAAAAAACCTACTTTAACTTGTCAAAACGTAACTTTAACTTGTCAAAACGTAAGTTTAACTTGTTAAAAACATACATTAACTTGTAAAAAACGTACTTTATCTAGTAAAAAATGTGGTTTAACTTGTAACAAATGTACTTTAACTTGTAAAAAAGTACTTCAACTTGTAAAAAACGTACTTTAACTTGTAAAAAAGTATTTTAACGTGTCAAAATGTAACTTTAACTTGTCAAAATGTAACTTTAACTTGTTAAAAACGTACTTTAACTTGTAAAATAAGTACTTTAACTTGTAAAAGATATACTTTAACTTGTCAAAACGTAACTTTAACTTGTAAAAAACCTACTTTAACTTGTCAAAACGTAACTTTAACTTGTCAAAACGTAAGTTTAACTTGTTAAAAACATACATTAACTTGTAAAAAACGTACTTTATCTTGTCAAAAATGTGGTTTAACTTGTAACAAATGTACTTTAACTTGTAAAAACGTACTTCAACTTGTAAAAAACGTTCTTTAACTTGTAAAAAACCTACTTTAAGTTGTCAAAACGTAAGTTTAACTTGTTAAAAACATAATTTAACTTGTCAAAATGTAACTTTAATGTGTCAAAGCGTAACTTTAAGTTGTTAAAACGTAAATTTAACTTGTTAAAAACGTACTTCAACTTGTAAAAAAAGTACTTTAACTTGTAACAAACGTAACTTTAACTTGTAAAAAACCTACTTTAACTTGTCAAAACATAACTTTAATTTGTCAAAACGTAAGTTTAACTTCTTAAAAACATACATTAACTTGTAAAAAACGTACTTTAACTTGTCAAAAATGTGGTTTAACTTGTAACAAATTAACTTTAACTTGTAAACATACTTCAACTTGTAAAAAACGTACTTTAACTTGTAAAAAACGTACTTTAACTTGTTAAAAACATACTTTAACTTGTCAAAACGTAACCTTAACATGTCAAAACGTAAGTTAAACTTGTTAAAAATATACATTAACTTGTAAAAAATGTACTTTAACTTGTAAAAAACCTACTTTAACTTGTCAAAACGTAACCTTAACATGACAAAACGTAAGTTTAACTTGTTAAAAACATACATTAACTTGTAAAAAACGTACTTTAACTTGTCAAAAACCTACTCTAACTTGTCAAAACGTAACCTTAACATGACAAAACGTAAGTTTAACTTGATAAAAACATACATTAACTTGTAAAAAACGTACTTTAACTTGTCAAAAATGTGGTTTAACTTGTAACAAATGTACTTTAACTTATAAAAACGTACTTCAACTTGTAAAAAACGTACTTTAACTTGTAAAAAGGTATTTTCACGTGTCAAAATGTAACTTTAACCTGTCAAAACGTAACTTTAACTTGTTAAAAACGTACTTTAACTTGTAAAAAATATACTTTAACTTGTCAAAACGTAACTTTAACTTGTAAAAAACCTACTTTAACTTGTCAAAACGTAACTTTAACTTGTCAAAACGTAAGTTTAACTTGTTAAAAACATACATTAACTTGTAAAAAACGTACTTTATCTAGTCAAAAATGTGGTTTAACTTGTAACAAATGTACTTTAACTTGTAAAAACGTACTTCAACTTGTAAAAAACGTACTTTAACTTGTAAAAAAGTATTTTAACGTGTCAAAATGTAACTTTAACTTGTCAAAACGTAACTTTAACTTGTTAAAAACGTACTTTAACTTGTAAAATAAGTACTTTAACTTGTAAAAGATATACTTTAACTTGTCAAAACGTAACTTTAACTTGTAAAAAACCTACTTTAACTTGTCAAAACGTAACTTTAACTTGTCAAAACGTAAGTTTAACTTGTTAAAAACATACATTAACTTGTAAAAAACGTACTTTATCTTGTCAAAAATGTGGTTTAACTTGTAACAAATGTACTTTAACTTGTAAAAACGTACTTCAACTTGTAAAAAAACGTTCTTTAACTTGTAAAAAACCTACTTTAAGTTGTCAAAATGTAACTTTAATTTGTCAAAACGTAAGTTTAACTTGTTAAAAACATAATTTAACTTTTCAAAATGTAACTTTAACTTGTAAAAAACATACTTTAACTTGTCAAAATGTAATTTTAATGTGTCAAAGCGTAACTTTAAGTTGTTAAAACGTAAATTTAACTGGTAAAAAATGTACTTTAACTTGTAAAAAACGTATTTCAACTTGTAAAACACTTACTTTAACTTGTAAAAAACGTACTTCAACTTGTAAAAAACGTACTTTAACTTGTAAAAAAGTATTTTAACGTGTCAAAATGTAACTTTAACTTGTCAAAACGTAACTTTAACTTGTTAAAAACGTACTTTAAATTGTAAAAAATGTACTTTAATTTGTAAAAAACGTACTTTAACTTGTCAAAACGTAAGTATAACTTGTCAAAACATAAGTTTAACTTGTTAAAAACATACATTAACTTGTAAAAAACGTATTTTAACTTGTCAAAAATGTGGTTTAACTTGTAAAAAATGTACTTTAACTTGTAAAAACGTACTTCAACTTGTAAAAAACATACTTTCACTTGTAAAAAACGTAGTTTAACTTGTAAAAAACCTACTTTAACTTGTCAAAACGTAACCTTAACATGTCAAAACGTAAGTTTAACTTGTAAAAAACGTACTTAAACTTGTCAAAAATGTGGTTTACTTGTAACATATGTACTTTAACTTGTAAAAACGTACTTCAATTTGTAAAAAACGTACTTTAACTTGTAAAATACCTACTTTAACTTGTCAAAACGTAACTTTAATTTGTCAAACCGTAAGTTTAACTTCTTAAAAACAAAATTTAACTTGTCAAAATATAACTTTAACTTGTAAAAATGTACTTTAACCTGTAAAAATGTAATTTTAAAGTATCAAAGCGTAACTTTAAGTTGTTAAAACGTAAATTTAATTGGTAAAAAATGTACTTTAACTTGTAAAAAACGTATTTCAACTTGTAAAACCCTTACTTTAACTTGTAAAAAACGTACTTCAACTCGTAAAAAACATACTTTAACTTGTAAAAAAGTATTTTAACGTGTCAAAATGTAACTTTAACTTGTCAAAACGTAACTTTAACTTGTTAAAAATGTACTTTAACTTGTAAAAAAGGTACTTTTACTTGTAAAAAACTTGTAAAAAACCTACTTTAACTTGTCAAAACGTAACTTTAACTTGTCAAAATGTAAGTTTAACTTGTTAAAAACATACATTAATTTGTAAAAAACGTACTTTATCTTGTCAAAAATGTGGTTTAACTTGTAACAAATGAACTTTAACTTGTAAAAACATACTTCAACTTGTAAAAAACGTACTTTAACTTGTAAAAAACGTACTTTAACTTGTTAAAAACATACTTTAACTTGTCAAAACGTAACCTTAACATGTCAAAACGTAAGTTAAACTTGTTAAAAATATACATTAACTTGTAAAAAATGTACTTTAACTTGTAAAAAACCTACTTTAACTTGTCAAAACATAACCTTAACATGACAAAACGTAAGTTTAACTTGTTAAAAACATACATTAACTTGTAAAAAACGTACTTGAACTTGTCAAAAACCTACTTTAACTTGTCAAAACGTAACCTTAACATGACAAAACGTAAGTTTAACTTGTTAAAAACATACATTAACTTGTAAAAAACGTACTTTAACTTGTCAAAAATGTGGTTTAACTTGTAACAAATGTACTTTAACTTATAAAAACGTACTTCAACTTGTAAAAAACGTACTTTAACTTGTAAAAAGGTATTTTCACGTGTCAAAATGTAACTTTAACATGTCAAAACGTAACTTTAACTTGTTAAAAACGTACTTTAACTTGTAAAAAATATACTTTAACTTGTCAAAACGTAACTTTAACTTGTAAAAAACCTACTTTAACTTGTCAAAACGTAACTTTAACTTGTCAAAACGTAAGTTTAACTTGTTAAAAACATACATTAACTTGTAAAAAACGTACTTTATCTAGTCAAAAATGTGGTTTAACTTGTAACAAATGTACTTTAACTTGTAAAAACGTACTTCAACTTGTAAAAAACGTACTTTAACTTGTAAAAAAGTATTTTAACGTGTCAAAATGTAACTTTAACTTGTCAAAACGTAACTTTAACTTGTTAAAAACGTACTTTAACTTGTAAAATAAGTACTTTAACTTGTAAAAGATATACTTTAACTTGTCAAAACGTAACTTTAACTTGTAAAAAACCTACTTTAACTTGTCAAAACGTAACTTTAACTTGTCAAAACGTAAGTTTAACTTGTTAAAAACATACATTAACTTGTAAAAAACGTACTTTATCTTGTCAAAAATGTGGTTTAACTTGTAACAAATGTACTTTAACTTGTAAAAACGTACTTCAACTTGTAAAAAACGTTCTTTAACTTGTAAAAAAACCTACTTTAAGTTGTCAAAACGTAACTTTAATTTGTCAAAACGTAAGTTTAACTTGTTAAAAACATAATTTAACTTGTCAAAATGTAACTTTAACTTGTAAAAAACATACTTTAACTTGTCAAAATGTAATTTTAATGTGTCAAAGCGTAACTTTAAGTTGTTAAAACGTAAATTTAACTGGTAAAAAATGTACTTTAACTTGTAAAAAACGTATTTCAACTTGTAAAACACTTACTTTAACTTGTAAAAAACGTACTTCAACTTGTAAAAAACGTACTTTAACTTGTAAAAAAGTATTTTAACGTGTCAAAATGTAACTTTAACTTGTCAAAACGTAACTTTAACTTGTTAAAAACGTACTTTAAATTGTAAAAAATGTACTTTAATTTGTAAAAAACGTACTTTAACTTGTCAAAACGTAAGTATGACTTGTCAAAACATAAGTTTAACTTGTTAAAAACATACATTAACTTGTAAAAAACGTATTTTAACTTGTCAAAAATGTGGTTTAACTTGTAAAAAATGTACTTTAACTTGTAAAAACGTACTTCAACTTGTAAAAAACATACTTTCACTTGTAAAAAACGTAGTTTAACTTGTAAAAAACCTACTTTAACTTGTCAAAACGTAACCTTAACATGTCAAAACGTAAGTTTAACTTGTAAAAAACGTACTTAAACTTGTCAAAAATGTGGTTTACTTGTAACATATGTACTTTAACTTGTAAAAACGTACTTCAATTTGTAAAAAAACGTACTTTAACTTGTAAAATACCTACTTTAACTTGTCAAAACGTAACTTTAATTTGTCAAACCGTAAGTTTAACTTCTTAAAAACAAAATTTAACTTGTCAAAATATAATTTTAACTTGTAAAAATGTACTTTAACCTGTCAAAATGTAATTTTAAAGTGTCAAAGCGTAACTTTAAGTTGTTAAAACGTAAATTTAATTGGTAAAAAATGTACTTTAACTTGTAAAAAACGTATTTCAACTTGTAAAACCCTTACTTTAACTTGTAAAAAACGTACTTCAACTCGTAAAAAACATACTTTAACTTGTAAAAAAGTATTTTAACGTGTCAAAATGTAACTTTAACTTGTCAAAACGTAACTTTAACTTGTTAAAAATGTACTTTAACTTCTAAAAAAAGTACTTTTACTTGTAAAAAACTTGTAAAAAACCTACTTTAACTTGTCAAAACGTAACTTTAACTTGTCAAAATGTAAGTTTAACTTGTTAAAAACATACATTAATTTGTAAAAAACGTACTTTATCTTGTAAAAAATGTGGTTTAACTTGTAACAAATGTACTTTAACTTGTAAAAACATACTTCAATTTGTACAAAACGTACTTTAACTTGTAAAATATCTACTCTAACTTGTCAAAACGTAACTTTAATTTGTCAAACCGTAAGTTTAACTTCTTAAAAACATAATTTAACTTGTCAAAATGTAACTTTAACTTGTAAAAATTGTACTTTAACCTGTCAAAATGTAATTTTAATGTGTCAAAGCGTAACTTTAAGTTCTTAAAATGTATATTTAATTGGTAAAAAATGTACTTTAACTTGTAAAAAACGTATTTCAACTTGTAAAACCCTTACTTTAACTTGTAAAAAACGTACTTCAACTCGTAAAAAACATACTTTAACTTGTAAAAAAGTATTTTAACGTGTCAAAATGTAACTTTAACTTGTCAAAACGTAACTTTAACTTGTTAAAAATGTACTTTAACTTGTAAAAAAAGTACTTTTACTTGTAAAAAAACTTGTAAAAACCTACTTTAATTTGTCAAAACATAACTTTAACTTGTCAAAACGTAAGTTTAACTTGTTAAAAACATACATTAATTTGTAAAAAACGTACTTTATCTTGTCAAAAATGTGGTTTAACTTGTAACAAATGTACTTTAACTTGTAAAAACGTATTTCAACTTGTAAAAAACGTACTTTAACTTGTAAAAACCTACTTTAAGTTGTCAAAACGTAACTTTATTTTGTCAAAACGTAAGTTTAACTTGTTAAAATCATAATTTAACTTGTCAAAATGTAACTTTAACTTGTAAAAAACGTACTTTAACTTGTCAAAATGTAATTTTAATGTGTCAAAGCGTAACTTTAAGTTGTTAAAACGTATATTTAACTAGTAAAAAATGTACTTTAACTTGTAAAAAACGTATTTCAACTTGTAAAACACTTACTTTAACTTGTAAAAAACGTACTTCAACTTGTAAAAAACGTACTTTAACTTGTAAAAAAGTAATTTAACGTGTCAAAATGTAACTTTAACTTGTCAAAACGTAACTTTAACTTGTTAAAAACGTACTTTAACTTGTAAAAAACGTACTTTAACTTGTAAAAAACGTACTTTAACTTGTCAAAACGAAACTTTAACTTGTCAAAACGTAAGTTTAACTAGTTAAAAACATACATTAACTTGTAAAAAACGTATTTTAACTTGTCAAAAATGTGGTTTAACTTGTAACAAATGTACTTTAAATTGTAAAAACGAACTTCAACTTGTAAAAAACGTACTTTAACTTGTAATAAATGTACTTTAACTTGTAAAAAACCTACTTTAACTTGTCAAAACGGGAGCTTAACATGTCATAACGTAAGTTTAACTTGTAGAAAACGTACTTAAACTTGTCAAAAATGTGGTTTACCTGTAACATATGTACTTTAACTTGTAAAAACGTACTTCAACTTATAAAATACGTACTTTAACTTGTAAAACACCTACTTTAACTTGTCAAAACGTAACTTTAATTTGTCAAACCATAAGTTTAACTTCTTAAAAACATAATTTAACTTGTCAAAATGTAACTTTAACTTGTAAAAATTGTACTTTAACCTATCAAAATGTAATTTTAATGTGTCAAAGCGTAACTTTAAGTTGTTAAAACGTAAATTTAATTGGTAAAAAATGTACTTTAACTTGTAAAAAACGTACTTCAACTTGTAAAACCCTTACTTTAACTTGTAAAAAAGTATTTTAACGTATCAAAATGTAACTTTAACTTGTCAAAACGTAACTATAACTTGTTAAAAATGTACTTTAACTTGTAAAAAAAAGTACTTTTACTTGTAAAAGATATACTTTAACTTGTAAAAACGTAACTTTAACTTGTAAAAAACCTACTTTAACTTGTCAAAACGTAACTTTAACTTTTCAAAACGTAAGTTTAACATGTTAAAAACATACATTAACTTGTAAAAAACTTATTTCAACTTGTCAAAATTGTGGTTTAACTTGTAACAAATGTACTTTAACTTGTAAAAACGTACTTCAACTTGTATAAAACGTACTTTAACTTGTAAAAAACCTACTTTAACTTGTCAAAACGTAACTTTAACTTGTCAAAACGTAACCTTAACATGTCAAAACGTAAGTTTAACTTGTCAAAATGTAACTTTAACTTGTAAAAAACGTACTTTAACTTGTCAAAATGTAATTTTAATGTGTCAAAGCGTAACTTTAAGTTGTTAAAACGTAAATTTAACTAGTAAAAAATGTACTTTAACTTGTAAAAAACGTATTTCAACTTGTAAAACACTTACTTTAACTTGTAAAAAATGTACTTCAACTTGTAAAAAACGTACTTTAACTTGTAAAAATGTATTTTAACGTGACAAAATGTAACTTTAACTTGTCAAAACGTAACTTTAACCTGTTAAAAACGTACTTTAACTTGTAAAAAATGTATTTTAACTTGTAAAAAACGTACTTTAACTTGTCAAAACGTAACTTTAACTTATAAAAAACCTACTTTAACTTGTCAAAACGTAACTTTAACTTGTCAAAACGTAAGTTTAACTTGTTAAAAACATACATTAACTTGTAAAAAACGTATTTTAACTTGTCAAAAATGTGGTTTAACTTGTAAGAAATGTACTTTAACTTGTAAAAACGTACTTCAACTTGTAAAAAACGTACTGTAAGTTGTAAAAAACCTACTTTAACTTGTCAAAACGTAACCTTAACATGTCGAAACGTAAGTTTAACTTGTTAAAAACATACATTAACTTGTCAAGAACGTACTTTAACTTGTCAAAAATGTGGTTTAACTTGTAACAAATGTACTTTAACTTGTCAGAACGTACTTCAATTTGTAAAAAACGTACTTTAACTTGTAAAAAACCTACTTTAACTTGTCAAAACGTAACTTTAATTTGTCAAAACGTAAGTTTAAGTTGTTAAAAACATAATGTAACTTGTCAAAATGTAACTTTAACTTGTAAAAATTGTACTTTAACTTGTCAAAATATAATTTTAATGTGTCAAAGCGTAACTTTAAGTTGTTAAAACGTAAATTTAATTGGTAAAAAATGTACTTTAACTTGTAAAAAATGTATTTCAACTTGTAAAACACTTACTTTAACTTGTAAAAAACGTACTTCAACTTGTAAAAAATGTACTTTAACTTGTAAAAAAAGTACTTTTACTTGAAAAAAATATACTTTAACTTGTCAAAACGTAACTTTAACTTGTAAAAAACCTACTTTAACTTGTCAAAACGTAACTTTAACTTTTCAAAACGTAAGTTTAACATGTTAAAAACATACATTAACTTGTAAAAAACTTATTTTAACTTGTCAAAAATGTGGTTTAACTTGTAACAAATGTACTTTAACTTGTAAAAACGTACTTCAACTTGTAAAAAACGTACTTTAACTTGTAAAAAACCTACTTTAACTTGTCAAAACGTAACTTTAACTTGTCAAAACGTAACCTTAACATGTCAAAACGTAAGTTTAACTTGTCAAAATGTAACTTTAACTTGTAAAAAACGTACTTTAACTTGTCAAAATGTAATTTTAATGTGTCAAAGCGTAACTTTAAGTTGTTAAAACGTAAATTTAACTAGTAAAAATGTACTTTAACTTGTAAAAAACGTATTTCAACTTGTAAAACACTTACTTTAACTTGTAAAAAATGTACTTCAACTTGTAAAAAACGTACTTTAACTTGTAAAAATGTATTTTAACGTGTCAAAATGTAACTTTAACTTGTCAAAACGTAACTTTAACCTGTTAAAAACGTACTTAAACTTGTAAAAAACGTACTTTAACTTGTAAAAAACGTACTTTAACTTGTCAAAACGTAACTTTAACTTGTAAAAAACCTACTTTAACTTGTCAAAACGTAACTTTAACTTGTCAAAACGTAAGTTTAACTTGTTAAAAACATACATTAACTTGTAAAAAACGTATTTTAACTTGTCAAAAATGTGGTTTAACTTGTAAGAAATGTACTTTAACTTGTAAAAACGTACTTCAACTTGTAAAAAACGTACTGTAACTTGTAAAAAACCTACTTTAACTTGTCAAAACGTAACCTTAACATGTCGAAACGTAAGTTTAACTTGTTAAAAACATACATTAACTTGTCAAGAACGTACTTTAACTTGTCAAAAATGTGGTTTAACTTGTAACAAATGTACTTTAACTTGTAAAAACGTACTTCAACTTGTAAAAAACGTACTTTAACTTGTAAAAAACCAACTTTAACTTGTCAAAACGTAACTTTAACTTGTCAAAACGTAACCTTAACATGTCAAAACGTAAGTTTAACTTGTCAAAATGTAACTTTAACTTGTAAAAAACGTACTTTAACTTGTCAAAATGTAATTTTAATGTGTCAAAGCGTAACTTTAAGTTGTTAAAACGTAAATTTAACTAGTAAAAAATGTACTTTAACTTGAAAAAAATGTATTTCAACTTGTAAAACACTTACTTTAACTTGTAAAAAACGTACTTCAACTTGTAAAAAACGTACTTTAACTTGTAAAAATGTATTTTAACGTGTCAAAATGTAACTTTAACTTGTCAAAACGTAACTTTAACTTGTTAAAAACTTACTTTAACTTGTAAAAAACATACTTTAACTTGTAAAAAACGTACTTTAACTTGTCAAAACGTAACTTTAACTTGTAAAAAAACCTACTTTAACTTGTCAAAACGTAACTTTAACTTGTCAAAACGTTAGTTTAACTTGTTAAAAACATACATTAACTTGTAAAAAACGTAGTTTAACTTGTCAAAAATGTGGTTTAACTTGTAAGAAATGTACTTTAACTTGTAAAAACGTACTTCAACTTGTAAAATACGTACTGTAACTTGTAAAAACCCTACTTTAACTTGTCAAAACGTAACCTTAACATGTCGAAACGTAAGTTTAACTTGTTAAAAACATACATTAACATGTCAAGAACGTAATTTAACTTGTCAAAAATGTGGTTTAACTTGTAACAAATGTACTTTAACTTGTCAGGATATACTTCAATTTGTAAAAAACGTACTTTAACTTGTAAAAAACCTACTTTAACTTGTCAAAACGTAACTTTAATTTGTCAAAACGTAAGTTGAACTTGTAAAAAACCTACTTTAACTTGTCAAAACGGAACTTTAACTTGTCAAAACGTAACCTTAACATGTCAAAACGTAAGTTTAACTTGTCAAAATGTAACTTTAACTTGTAAAAAACGTACTTTAACTTTTCAAAATGTAATTTTAATGTGTCAAAGCGTAACTTTAAGTTGTTAAAACGTAAATTTAAATAGTAAAAAATGTACTTTAACTTGTAGAAAATGTATTTCAACTTGTAAAACACTTACTTTAACTTGTAAAAAATGTACTTCAACTTGTAAAAAATGTACTTTAACTTGTAAAAAAGTATTTTATCGTGTCAAAATGTAACTTTAACTTGTCAAAACCTAACTTTAACTTGTTAAAAACGTACTTTAACTTGTAAAAAAAGTAATTTAACTTTTAAAAAAGGTACTTTAACTTGTCAAAACTTCACTTTAACTTGTAAAAAACCTACTTTAACTTGTCAAAACATAACTTTAACTTGTCAAAACGTAAGTTTAACTTGTTAAAAACATACATTTACTGGTAAAAAACGTATTTTAACGTGTCAAAAATGTGGTTTAACTTGTAACAAATGTACTTTAACTTGTAAAAACGTACTTCAACTTGTAAAAAACGTACTTTAACTTGTAAAAAACGTACTTTAACTTGTTAAAAACCTACTTTAACTTGTTAAAACGTAACCTTAACATGTCAAAACGTAAGTTTACCTTGTTAAAACATACATTAACTGGTAAAAAATGTAATTTAACTTGTCAAAAATGTTGTTTAACTTGTAACAAATGTACTTTAACTTGTAAAAACGTACTTCAATTTGTAAAAAACGTACTTTAACTTGTAAAGTACCTACTTTAACTTGTCAAAACATAACTTTAATTTGTCAAAACGTAAGTTTAACTTGTTAAAAACATAATTTAACTTGTCAAAATGTAACTTTAACTTGTAAAAATTGTACGTTAACCTGTCAAAATGTAATTTTAATGTGTCAAAGCGTAACTTTAAGTTGTTAAAACGTATATTTAATTGGTAAAATATGTACTTTAACTTGTAAAAAATGTATTTCAACTTGTAAAACACTTACTTTAACTTGTAAAAAACGTACTTCAACTTGTAAAAAATGTACTTTAACTTGTAAAAAACCAACTTTAACTTGTCAAAACGTAACTTTAACTTGTCAAAACGTAACCTTAACATGTCAAAACGTAAGTTTAACTTGTCAAAATGTAACTTTAACTTGTAAAAAACGTACTTTAACTTGTCAAAATGTAATTTTAATGTGTCAAAGCGTAACTTTAAGTTGTTAAAACGTAAATTTAACTAGTAAAAAATGTACTTTAACTTGTAAAAAACGTATTTCAACTTGTAAAACACTTACTTTAACTTGTAAAAAATGTACTTCAACTTGTAAAAAACGTACTTTAACTTGTAAAAATGTATTTTAACGTGTCAAAATGTAACTTTAACTTGTCAAAACGTAACTTTAACCTGTTAAAAACGTACTTTAACTAGTAAAAAACGTACTTTAACTTGTAAAAAACGTACTTTAACTTGTCAAAACGTAACTTTAACTTGTAAAAAACCTACTTTAACTTGTCAAAACGTAACTTTAACTTGTCAAAACGTTAGTTTAACTTGTTAAAAACATACATTAACTTGTAAAAAACGTACTTTAACTTGTAACAAATGTACTTTAACTTGTCAGAACGTACTTCAATTTGTAAAAAACGTACTTTAACTTGTAAAAAACCTACTTTAACTTGTCAAAACGTAACTTTAATTTGTCAAAACGTAAGTTTAAGTTGTTAAAAACATAATTTAACTTGTCAAAATGTAACTTTAACTTGTAAAAATTGTACTTTAACCTGTCAAAATATAATTTTAATGTGTCAAAGCGTAACTTTAAGTTGTTAAAACGTAAATTTAATTGGTAAAAAATGTACTTTAACTTGTAAAAAATGTATTTCAACTTGTAAAACACTTACTTTAACTTGTAAAAAACGTACTTCAACTTGTAAAAAATGTACTTTAACTTGTAAAAAAAGTACTTTTACTTGTAAAAAATATACTTTAACTTGTCAAAACGTAACTTTAACTTGTAAAAAACCTACTTTAACTTGTCAAAACGTAACTTTAACTTTTCAAAACGTAAGTTTAACATGTTAAAAACATACATTAACTTGTAAAAAACTTATTTTAACTTGTCAAAAATGTGGTTTAACTTGTAACAAATGTACTTTAACTTGTAAAAACGTACTTCAACTTGTAAAAAACGTACTTTAACTTGTAAAAAACCTACTTTAACTTGTCAAAACGTAACTTTAACTTGTCAAAACGTAACCTTAACATGTCAAAACGTAAGTTTAACTTGTCAAAATGTAACTTTAACTTGTAAAAAACGTACTTTAACTTGTCAAAATGTAATTTTAATGTGTCAAAGCGTAACTTTAAGTTGTTAAAACGTAAATTTAAATAGTAAAAAATGTACTTTAACTTGTAGAAAATGTATTTCAACTTGTAAAACACTTACTTTAACTTGTAAAAAATGTACTTCAACTTGTAAAAAATGTACTTTAACTTGTAAAAAAGTATTTTATCGTGTCAAAATGTAACTTTAACTTGTCAAAACCTAACTTTAACTTGTTAAAAACGTACTTTAACTTGTAAAAAAAGTAATTTAACTTTTAAAAAAGGTACTTTAACTTGTCAAAACTTCACTTTAACTTGTAAAAAACCTACTTTAACTTGTCAAAACATAACTTTAACTTGTCAAAACGTAAGTTTAACTTGTTAAAAACATACATTTACTGGTAAAAAACGTATTTTAACGTGTCAAAAATGTGGTTTAACTTGTAACAAATGTACTTTAACTTGTAAAAACGTACTTCAACTTGTAAAAAACGTACTTTAACTTGTAAAAAACGTACTTTAACTTGTTAAAAACCTACTTTAACTTGTTAAAACGTAACCTTAACATGTCAAAACGTAAGTTTACCTTGTTAAAACATACATTAACTGGTAAAAAATGTAATTTAACTTGTCAAAAATGTTGTTTAACTTGTAACAAATGTACTTTAACTTGTAAAAACGTACTTCAATTTGTAAAAAACGTACTTTAACTTGTAAAGTACCTACTTTAACTTGTCAAAACATAACTTTAATTTGTCAAAACGTAAGTTTAACTTGTTAAAAACATAATTTAACTTGTCAATATGTAACTTTAACTTGTAAAAATTGTACGTTAACCTGTCAAAATGTAATTTTAATGTGTCAAAGCGTAACTTTAAGTTGTTAAAACGTATATTTAATTGGTAAAATATGTACTTTAACTTGTAAAAAATGAATTTCAACTTGTAAAACACTTACTTTAACTTGTAAAAAACGTACTTCAACTTGTAAAAAATGTACTTTAACTTGTAAAAAACCAACTTTAACTTGTCAAAACGTAACTTTAACTTGTCAAAACGTAACCTTAACATGTCAAAACGTAAGTTTAACTTGTCAAAATGTAACTTTAACTTGTAAAAAACGTACTTTAACTTTTCAAAATGTAATTTTAATGTGTCAAAGCGTAACTTTAAGTTGTTAAAACGTAAATTTAACTAGTAAAAAATGTACTTTAACTTGTAAAAAACGTATTTCAACTTGTAAAACACTTACTTTAACTTGTAAAAAATGTACTTCAACTTGTAAAAAACGTACTTTAACTTGTAAAAATGTATTTTAACGTGTCAAAATGTAACTTTAACTTGTCAAAACGTAACTTTAACCTGTTAAAAACGTACTTTAACTAGTAAAAAACGTACTTTAACTTGTAAAAAACGTACTTTAACTTGTCAAAACGTAACTTTAACTTGTAAAAAACCTACTTTAACTTGTCAAAACGTAACTTTAACTTGTCAAAACGTTAGTTTAACTTGTTAAAAACATACATTAACTTGTAAAAAACGTAGTTTAACTTGTAACAAATGTACTTTAACTTGTCAGAACGTACTTCAATTTGTTAAAAACGTACTTTAACTTGTAAAAAACCTACTTTAACTTGTCAAAACGTAACTTTAATTTGTCAAAACGTAAGTTTAAGTTGTTAAAAACATAATTTAACTTGTCAAAATGTAACTTTAACTTGTAAAAATTGTACTTTAACTTGTCAAAATATAATTTTAATGTGTCAAAGCGTAACTTTAAGTTGTTAAAACGTAAATTTAATTGGTAAAAAATGTACTTTAACTTGTAAAAAATGTATTTCAACTTGTAAAACACTTACTTTAACTTGTAAAAAACGTACTTCAACTTGTAAAAAATGTACTTTAACTTGTAAAAAAAGTACTTTTACTTGTAAAAAATATACTTTAACTTGTCAAAACGTAACTTTAACTTGTAAAAAACCTACTTTAACTTGTCAAAACGTAACTTTAACTTTTCAAAACGTAAGTTTAACATGTTAAAAACATACATTAACTTGTAAAAAACTTATTTTAACTTGTCAAAAATGTGGTTTAACTTGTAACAAATGTACTTTAACTTGTAAAAACGTACTTCAACTTGTAAAAAACGTACTTTAACTTGTAAAAAACCTACTTTAACTTGTCAAAACGTAACTTTAACTTGTCAAAACGTAACCTTAACATGTCAAAACGTAAGTTTAACTTGTCAAAATGTAACTTTAACTTGTAAAAAACGTACTTTAACTTGTCAAAATGTAATTTTAATGTGTCAAAGCGTAACTTTAAGTTGTTAAAACGTAAATTTAAATAGTAAAAAATGTACTTTAACTTGTAGAAAATGTATTTCAACTTGTAAAACACTTACTTTAACTTGTAAAAAATGTACTTCAACTTGTAAAAAATGTACTTTAACTTGTAAAAAAGTATTTTATCGTGTCAAAATGTAACTTTAACTTGTCAAAACCTAACTTTAACTTGTTAAAAACGTACTTTAACTTGTAAAAAAAGTAATTTAACTTTTAAAAAAGGTACTTTAACTTGTCAAAACTTCACTTTAACTTGTAAAAAACCTACTTTAACTTGTCAAAACATAACTTTAACTTGTCAAAACGTAAGTTTAACTTGTTAAAAACATACATTTACTGGTAAAAAACGTATTTTAACGTGTCAAAAATGTGGTTTAACTTGTAACAAATGTACTTTAACTTGTAAAAACGTACTTCAACTTGTAAAAAACGTACTTTAACTTGTAAAAAACGTACTTTAACTTGTTAAAAACCTACTTTAACTTGTTAAAACGTAACCTTAACATGTCAAAACGTAAGTTTACCTTGTTAAAACATACATTAACTGGTAAAAAATGTAATTTAACTTGTCAAAAATGTTGTTTAACTTGTAACAAATGTACTTTAACTTGTAAAAACGTACTTCAATTTGTAAAAAACGTACTTTAACTTGTAAAGTACCTACTTTAACTTGTCAAAACATAACTTTAATTTGTCAAAACGTAAGTTTAACTTGTTAAAAACATAATTTAACTTGTCAATATGTAACTTTAACTTGTAAAAATTGTACGTTAACCTGTCAAAATGTAATTTTAATGTGTCAAAGCGTAACTTTAAGTTGTTAAAACGTATATTTAATTGGTAAAATATGTACTTTAACTTGTAAAAAATGAATTTCAACTTGTAAAACACTTACTTTAACTTGTAAAAAACGTACTTCAACTTGTAAAAAATGTACTTTAACTTGTAAAAAACCAACTTTAACTTGTCAAAACGTAACTTTAACTTGTCAAAACGTAACCTTAACATGTCAAAACGTAAGTTTAACTTGTCAAAATGTAACTTTAACTTGTAAAAAACGTACTTTAACTTTTCAAAATGTAATTTTAATGTGTCAAAGCGTAACTTTAAGTTGTTAAAACGTAAATTTAACTAGTAAAAAATGTACTTTAACTTGTAAAAAACGTATTTCAACTTGTAAAACACTTACTTTAACTTGTAAAAAATGTACTTCAACTTGTAAAAAACGTACTTTAACTTGTAAAAATGTATTTTAACGTGTCAAAATGTAACTTTAACTTGTCAAAACGTAACTTTAACCTGTTAAAAACGTACTTTAACTTGTAAAAAACGTACTTTAACTTGTAAAAAACGTACTTTAACTTGTCAAAACGTAACTTTAACTTGTAAAAAACCTACTTTAACTTGTCAAAACGTAACTTTAACTTGTCAAAACGTTAGTTTAACTTGTTAAAAACATACATTAACTTGTAAAAAACGTAGTTTAACTTGTAACAAATGTACTTTAACTTGTCAGAACGTACTTCAATTTGTAAAAAACGTACTTTAACTTGTAAAAAACCTACTTTAACTTGTCAAAACGTAACTTTAATTTGTCAAAACGTAAGTTTAAGTTGTTAAAAACATAATTTAACTTGTCAAAATGTAACTTTAACTTGTAAAAATTGTACTTTAACCTGTCAAAATATAATTTTAATGTGTCAAAGCGTAACTTTAAGTTGTTAAAACGTAAATTTAATTGGTAAAAAATGTACTTTAACTTGTAAAAAATGTATTTCAACTTGTAAAACACTTACTTTAAATTGTAAAAAACGTACTTCAACTTGTAAAAAATGTACTTTAACTTGTAAAAAAAGTACTTTTACTTGTAAGAAATATACTTTAACTTGTCAAAACGTAACTTTAACTTGTAAAAAACCTACTTTAACTTGTCAAAACGTAACTTTAACTTTTCAAAACGTAAGTTTAACATGTTAAAAACATACATTAACTTGTAAAAAACTTATTTTAACTTGTCAAAAATGTGGTTTAACTTGTAACAAATGTACTTTAACTTGTAAAAACGTACTTCAACTTGTAAAAAACGTACTTTAACTTGTAAAAAACGTACTTTAACTTGTCAAAACGTAACTTTAACTTGTCAAAACGTAACCTTAACATGTCAAAACGTAAGTTTAACTTGTCAAAATGTAACTTTAACTTGTAAAAAACGTACTTTAACTTTTCAAAATGTAATTTTAATGTGTCAAAGCGTAACTTTAAGTTGTTAAAACGTAAATTTAACTAGTAAAAATGTACTTTAACTTGTAAAAAACGTATTTCAACTTGTAAAACACTTACTTTAACTTATAAAAATGTATTTTAACGTGTCAAAATGTAACTTTAACTTGTCAAAACGTGACTTTAACTTGTTAAAAACGTACTTAAACTTGTAAAAAACGTACTTTAACTTGTAAAAAACGTACTTTAACTTGTCAAAACGTAACTTTAACTTGTAAAAAACCTACTTTAACTTGTCAAAACGTACCTTTAACTTGTCAAAACGTAAGTTTAACTTGTTAAAAACATACATTAACTTGTAAAAAACGTATTTTAACTTGTCAAAAATGTGGTTTAACTTGTAAGAAATGTACTTTAACTTGTAAAAACGTACTTCAACTTGTAAAAAACCTACTGTAACTTGTAAAAAACCTACTTTAACTTGTCAAAACGTAACCTTAACATGTCGAAACGTAAGTTTAACTTGTTAAAAACATACATTAACTTGTCAAGAACGTACTTTAACTTGTCAAAAATGTGGTTTAACTTGTAACAAATGTACTTTAACTTGTAAAAGCGTACTTCAACTTGTAAAAAACGTACTTTAACTTGTAAAAAACCAACTTTAACTTGTCAAAACGTAACTTTAACTTGTCAAAACGTAACCTTAACATGTCAAAACGTAAGTTTAACTTGTCAAAATGTAACTTTAACTTGTAAAAAACGTACTTTAACTTTTCAAAATGTAATTTTAATGTGTCAAAGCGTAACTTTAAGTTGTTAAAACGTAAATTTAACTAGTAAAAAATGTACTTTAACTTGAAAAAAATGTATTTCAACTTGTAAAAATTTACTTTAACTTGTAAAAAACATACTTGAACTTGTAAAAAACGTACTTTAAACTGTAAAAAACGTATTTTAACGTGTCAAAATGTAACTTTAACTTGTCAAAACGTAACTTTAACTTGTTAAACACTTACTTTAACTTGTAAAAAACATACTTTAACTTGTAAAAAACGTACTTTAACTTGTCAAAACGTAACTTTAACTTGTAAAAAAACCTACTTTAACTTGTCATAACGTAACTTTAACTTGTCAAAACGTTAGTTTAACTTGTTAAAAACATACATTAACTTGTAAAAAACGTAGTTTAACTTGTCAAAAATGTGGTATAACTTGTAAGAAATGTACTTTAACTTGTAAAAACGTACTTCAACTTGTAAAATACGTACTGTAACTTGTAAAAACCCTACTTTAACTTGTCAAAACGTAACCTTAATATGTCGAAACGTAAGTTTAACTTGTTAAAAACATACATTAACATGTCAAGAACGTAATTTAACTTGTCAAAAATGTGGTTTAACTTGTAACAAATGTACTTTAACTTGTCAGGATATACTTCAATTTGTAAAAAACGTACTTTAACTTGTAAGAAACCTACTTTAACTTGTCAAAACGTAACTTTAATTTGTCAAAACGTAAGTTGAACTTGTAAAAAACCTACTTTAACTTGTCAAAACGGAACTTTAACTTGTCAAAACGTAACCTTAACATGTCAAAACGTAAGTTTAACTTGTCAAAATGTAACTTTAACTTGTAAAAAACGTACTTTAACTTTTCAAAATGTAATTTTAATGTGTCAAAGCGTAACTTTAAGTTGTTAAAACGTAAATTTAAATAGTAAAAAATGTACTTTAACTTGTAGAAAATGTATTTCAACTTGTAAAACACTTACTTTAACTTGTAAAAAATGTACTTCAACTTGTAAAAAATGTACTTTAACTTGTAAAAAAGTATTTTATCGTGTCAAAATGTAACTTTAACTTGTCAAAACCTAACTTTAACTTGTTTAAAACGTACTTTAACTTGTAAAAAACGTACTTCAACTTGTAAAAAACGTACTTTAACTTGGAAAAATGTATTTTAACGTGTCAAAATGTAACTTTAACTTGTCAAAACGTAACTTTAACTTGTTAAACACTTACTTTAACTTGTAAAAAACATACTTTAACTTGTAAAAAACGTACTTTAACTTGTCAAAACGTAACTTTAACTTGTAAAAAAACCTACTTTAACTTATCATAACGTAACTTTAACTTGTCAAAACGTTAGTTTAACTTGTTAAAAACATACATTAACTTGTAAAAAACGTAGTTTAACTTGTCAAAAATGTGGTATAACTTGTAAGAAATGTACTTTAACTTGTAGAAACGTACTTCAACTTGTAAAATACGTACTGTAACTTGTAAAAACCCTACTTTAACTTGTCAAAACGTAACCTTAACATGTCGAAACGTAAGTTTAACTTGTTAAAAACATACATTAACATGTCAAGAACGTAATTTAACTTGTCAAAAATGTGGTTTAACTTGTAACAAATGTACTTTAACTTGTCAGGATATACTTCAATTTGTAAAAAACGTACTTTAACTTGTAAGAAACCTACTTTAACGTGTCAAAATGTAACTTTAACTTGTCAAAACGTAACTTTAACCTGTTAAAAACGTACTTTAACTAGTAAAAAACGTACTTTAACTTGTAAAAAACGTACTTTAACTTGTCAAAACGTAACTTTAACTTGTAAAAAACCTACTTTAACTTGTCAAAACGTAACTTTAACTTGTCAAAACGTTAGTTTAACTTGTTAAAAACATACATTAACTTGTAAAAAACGTAGTTTAACTTGTAACAAATGTACTTTAACTTGTCAGAACGTACTTCAATTTGTAAAAAACGTACTTTAACTTGTAAAAAACCTACTTTAACTTGTCAAAACGTAACTTTAATTTGTCAAAACGTAAGTTTAAGTTGTTAAAAACATAATTTAACTTGTCAAAATGTAACTTTAACTTGTAAAAATTGTACTTTAACTTGTCAAAATATAATTTTAATGTGTCAAAGCGTAACTTTAAGTTGTTAAAACGTAAATTTAATTGGTAAAAAATGTACTTTAACTTGTAAAAAATGTATTTCAACTTGTAAAACACTTACTTTAAATTGTAAAAACGTACTTCAACTTGTAAAAAATGTACTTTAACTTGTAAAAAAAGTACTTTTACTTGTAAGAAATATACTTTAACTTGTCAAAACGTAACTTTAACTTGTAAAAAACCTACTTTAACTTGTCAAAACGTAACTTTAACTTTTCAAAACGTAAGTTTAACATGTTAAAAACATACATTAACTTGTAAAAAACTTATTTTAACTTGTCAAAAATGTGGTTTAACTTGTAACAAATGTACTTTAACTTGTAAAAACGTACTTCAACTTGTAAAAAACGTACTTTAACTTGTAAAAAACCTACTTTAACTTGTCAAAACGTAACTTTAACTTGTCAAAACGTAACCTTAACATGTCAAAACGTAAGTTTAACTTGTCAAAATGTAACTTTAACTTGTAAAAAACGTACTTTAACTTTTCAAAATGTAATTTTAATGTGTCAAAGCGTAACTTTAAGTTGTTAAAACGTAAATTTAACTAGTAAAAATGTACTTTAACTTGTAAAAAACGTATTTCGACTTGTAAAACACTTACTTTAACTTGTAAAAAATGTACTTCAACTTGTAAAAAACGTACTTTAACTTATAAAAATGTATTTTAACGTGTCAAAATGTAACTTTAACTTGTCAAAACGTAACTTTAACTTGTTAAACACTTACTTTAACTTGTAAAAAACATACTTTAACTTGTAAAAAACGTACTTTAACTTGTCAAAACGTAACTTTAACTTGTAAAAAAACCTACTTTAACTTGCCATAACGTAACTTTAACTTGTCAAAACGTTAGTTTAACTTGTTAAAAACATACATTAACTTGTAAAAAACGTAGTTTAACTTGTCAAAAATGTGGTATAACTTGTAAGAAATGTACTTTAACTTGTAAAAACGTAATTCAACTTGTAAAATACGTACTGTAACTTGTAAAAACCCTACTTTAACTTGTCAAAACGTAACCTTAACATGTCGAAACGTAAGTTTAACTTGTTAAAAACATACATTAACATGTCAAGAACGTAATTTAACTTGTCAAAAATGTGGTTTAACTTGTAACAAATGTACTTTAACTTGTCAGGATATACTTCAATTTGTAAAAAACGTACTTTAACTTGTAAGAAACCTACTTTAACGTGTCAAAATGTAACTTTAACTTGTCAAAACGTAACTTTAACCTGTTAAAAACGTACTTTAACTAGTAAAAAACGTACTTTAACTTGTAAAAAACGTACTTTAACTTGTCAAAACGTAACTTTAACTTGTAAAAAACCTACTTTAACTTGTCAAAACGTAACTTTAACTTGTCAAAACGTTAGTTTAACTTGTTAAAAACATACATTAACTTGTAAAAAACGTAGTTTAACTTGTAACAAATGTACTTTAACTTGTCAGAACGTACTTCAATTTGTAAAAAACGTACTTTAACTTGTAAAAAACCTACTTTAACTTGTCAAAACGTAACTTTAATTTGTCAAAACGTAAGTTTAAGTTGTTAAAAACATAATTTAACTTGTCAAAATGTAACTTTAACTTGTAAAAATTGTACTTTAACTTGTCAAAATATAATTTTAATGTGTCAAAGCGTAACTTTAAGTTGTTAAAACGTAAATTTAATTGGTAAAAAATGTACTTTAACTTGTAAAAAATGTATTTCAACTTGTAAAACACTTACTTTAAATTGTAAAAAACGTACTTCAACTTGTAAAAAATGTACTTTAACTTGTAAAAAAAGTACTTTTACTTGTAAGAAATATACTTTAACTTGTCAAAACGTAACTTTAACTTGTAAAAAACCTACTTTAACTTGTCAAAACGTAACTTTAACTTTTCAAAACGTAAGTTTAACATGTTAAAAACATACATTAACTTGTAAAAAACTTATTTTAACTTGTCAAAAATGTGGTTTAACTTGTAACAAATGTACTTTAACTAGTAAAAACGTACTTCAACTTGTAAAAAACGTACTTTAACTTGTAAAAAACCTACTTTAACTTGTCAAAACGTAACTTTAACTTGTCAAAACGTAACCTTAACATGTCAAAACGTAAGTTTAACTTGTCAAAATGTAACTTTAACTTGTAAAAAACGTACTTTAACTTGTCAAAATGTAATTTTAATGTGTCAAAGCGTAACTTTAAGTTGTTAAAACGTAAATTTAACTAGTAAAAATGTACTTTAACTTGTAAAAAACGTATTTCAACTTGTAAAACACTTACTTTAACTTGTAAAAAATGTACTTCAACTTGTAAAAAACGTACTTTAACTTGTAAAAATGTATTTTAACGTGTCAAAATGTAACTTTAACTTGTCAAAACGTAACTTTAACCTGTTAAAAACGTACTTTAACTTGTAAAAAACGTACTTTAACTTGTAAAAAACGTACTTTAACTTGTCAAAACGTAACTTTAACTTGTAAAAAACCTACTTTAACTTGTCAAAACGTAACTTTAACTTGTCAAAACGTAAGTTTAACTTGTTAAAAACATACATTAACTTGTAAAAAACGTATTTTAACTTGTCAAAAATGTGGTTTAACTTGTAAGAAATGTACTTTAACTTGTAAAAACGTACTTCAACTTGTAAAAAACCTACTGTAACTTGTAAAAAACCTACTTTAACTTGTCAAAACGTAACCTTAACATGTCGAAACGTAAGTTTAACTTGTTAAAAACATACATTAACTTGTCAAGAACGTACTTTAACTTGTCAAAAATGTGGTTTAACTTGTAACAAATGTACTTTAACTTGTAAAAGCGTACTTCAACTTGTAAAAAACGTACTTTAACTTGTAAAAAACCAACTTTAACTTGTCAAAACGTAACTTTAACTTGTCAAAACGTAACCTTAACATGTCAAAACGTAAGTTTAACTTGTCAAAATGTAACTTTAACTTGTAAAAAACGTACTTTAACTTTTCAAAATGTAATTTTAATGTGTCAAAGCGTAACTTTAAGTTGTTAAAACGTAAATTTAACTAGTAAAAAATGTACTTTAACTTGTAAAAAACGTATTTCAACTTGTAAAACACTTACTTTAACTTGTAAAAAATGTACTTCAACTTGTAAAAAATGTACTTTAACTTGTAAAAATGTATTTTAACGTGTCAAAATGTAACTTTAACTTGTCAAAACGTAACTTTAACCTGTTAAAAACGTACTTTAACTAGTAAAAAACGTACTTTAACTTGTAAAAAACGTACTTTAACTTGTCAAAACGTAACTTTAACTTGTAAAAAACCTACTTTAACTTGTCAAAACGTAACTTTAACTTGTCAAAACGTTAGTTTAACTTGTTAAAAACATACATTAACTTGTAAAAAACGTAGTTTAACTTGTCAAAAATGTGGTTTAACTTGTAAGAAATGTACTTTAACTTGTAAAAACGTACTTCAACTTGTAAAATACGTACTGTAACTTGTAAAAACCCTACTTTAACTTGTCAAAACGTATTCTTAACATGTCGAAACATAAGTTTAACTTGTTAAAAACATACATTAACATGTCAAGAACGTAATTTAACTTGTCAAAAATGTGGTTTAACTTGTAACAAATGTACTTTAACTTGTCAGAACGTACTTCAATTTGTAAAAAACGTACTTTAACTTGTAAAAACCTACTTTAACTTGTCAAAACGTAACTTTAATTTGTCAAAACGTAAGTTTAAGTTGTTAAAAACATAATTTAACTTGTCAAAATGTAACTTTAACTTGTAAAAATTGTACTTTAACTTGTCAAAATATAATTTTAATGTGTCAAAGCGTAACTTTAAGTTGTTAAAACGTAAATTTAATTGGTAAAAAATGTACTTTAACTTGTAAAAAATGTATTTCAACTTGTAAAACACTTACTTTAAATTGTAAAAAACGTACTTCAACTTGTAAAAAATGTACTTTAACTTGTAAAAAAAGTACTTTTACTTGTAAGAAATATACTTTAACTTGTCAAAACGTAACTTTAACTCGTAAAAAACCTACTTTAACTTGTCAAAACGTAACTTTAACTTTTCAAAACGTAAGTTTAACATGTTAAAAACATACATTAACTTGTAAAAAACTTATTTTAACTTGTCAAAAATGTGGTTTAACTTGTAACAAATGTACTTTAACTTGTAAAAACGTACTTCAACTTGTAAAAAACGTACTTTAACTTGTAAAAAACCTACTTTAACTTGTCAAAACGTAACTTTAACTTGTCAAAACGTAACCTTAACATGTCAAAACGTAAGTTTAACTTGTCAAAATGTAACTTTAACTTGTAAAAAACGTACTTTAACTTGTCAAAATGTAATTTTAATGTGTCAAAGCGTAACTTTAAGTTGTTAAAACGTAAATTTAACTAGTAAAAATGTACTTTAACTTGTAAAAAACGTATTTCAACTTGTAAAACACTTACTTTAACTTGTAAAAAATGTACTTCAACTTGTAAAAAACGTACTTTAACTTGTAAAAATGTATTTTAACGTGTCAAAATGTAACTTTAACTTGTCAAAACGTAACTTTAACCTGTTAAAAACGTACTTAAACTTGTAAAAAACGTACTTTAACTTGTAAAAAACGTACTTTAACTTGTCAAAACGTAACTTTAACTTGTAAAAAACCTACTTTAACTTGTCAAAACGTACCTTTAACTTGTCAAAACGTAAGTTTAACTTGTTAAAAACATACATTAACTTGTAAAAAACGTATTTTAACTTGTCAAAAATGTGGTTTAACTTGTAAGAAATGTACTTTAACTTGTAAAAACGTACTTCAACTTGTAAAAAACCTACTGTAACTTGTAAAAAACCTACTTTAACTTGTCAAAACGTAACCTTAACATGTCGAAACGTAAGTTTAACTTGTTAAAAACATACATTAACTTGTCAAGAACGTACTTTAACTTGTCAAAAATGTGGTTTAACTTGTAACAAATGTACTTTAACTTGTAAAAACGTACTTCAACTTGTAAAAAACGTACTTTAACTTGTAAAAAACCAACTTTAACTTGTCAAAACGTAACTTTAACTTGTCAAAACGTAACCTTAACATGTCAAAACGTAAGTTTAACTTGTCAAAATGTAACTTTAACTTGTAAAAAACGTACTTTAACTTTTCAAAATGTAATTTTAATGTGTCAAAGCGTAACTTTAAGTTGTTAAAACGTAAATTTAACTAGTAAAAAATGTACTTTAACTTGAAAAAAATGTATTTCAACTTGTAAAACACTTACTTTAACTTGTAAAAAACGTACTTCAACTTGTAAAAAACGTACTTTAACTTGGAAAAATGTATTTTAACGTGTCAAAATGTAACTTTAACTTGTCAAAACGTAACTTTAACTTGTTAAACACTTACTTTAACTTGTAAAAAACATACTTTAACTTGTAAAAAACGTACTTTAACTTGTCAAAACGTAACTTTAACTTGTAAAAAAACCTACTTTAACTTGTCATAACGTAACTTTAACTAGTCAAAACGTTAGTTTAACTTGTTAAAAACATACATTAACTTGTAAAAAACGTAGTTTAACTTGTCAAAAATGTGGTATAACTTGTAAGAAATGTACTTTAACTTGTAAAAACGTACTTCAACTTGTAAAATACGTACTGTAACTTGTAAAAACCCTACTTTAACTTGTCAAAACGTAACCTTAACATGTCGAAACGTAAGTTTAACTTGTTAAAAACATACATTAACATGTCAAGAACGTAATTTAACTTGTCAAAAATGTGGTTTAACTTGTAACAAATGTACTTTAACTTGTCAGGATATACTTCAATTTGTAAAAAACGTACTTTAACTTGTAAGAAACCTACTTTAACTTGTCAAAACGTAAGTTGAACTTGTAAAAAACCTACTTTAACTTGTCAAAACGGAACTTTAACTTGTCAAAACGTAACCTTAACATGTCAAAACGTAAGTTTAACTTGTCAAAATGTAACTTTAACTTGTAAAAAACGTACTTTAATTTTTCAAAATGTAATTTTAATGTGTCAAAGCGTAACTTTAAGTTGTTAAAACGTAAATTTAAATAGTAAAAAATGTACTTTAACTTGTAGAAAATGTATTTCAACTTGTAAAACACTTACTTTAACTTGTAAAAAATGTACTTCAACTTGTAAAAAATGTACTTTAACTTGTAAAAAAGTATTTTATCGTGTCAAAATGTAACTTTAACTTGTCAAAACCTAACTTTAACTTGTTAAAAACGTACTTTAACTTGTAAAAAAAGTAATTTAACTTTTAAAAAAGGTACTTTAACTTGTCCAAACTTCACTTTAACTTGTAAAAAACCTACTTTAACTTGTCAAAACATAACTTTAACTTGTCAAAACGTCAGTTTAACTTGTTAAAAACATACATTTACTGGTAAAAAACGTATTTTAACGTGTCAAAAATGTGGTTTAACTTGTAACAAATGTACTTTATCTTGTAGAAACGTACTTCAACTTGTAAAAAACGTACTTTAACTTGTTAAAAACCTACTTTAATTTGTTAAAACGTAACCTTAACATGTCAAAACGTAAGTTTACCTTGTTAAAACATACATTAACTGGTAAAAAATGTAATTTAACTTGTCAAAAATGTTGTTTAACTTGTAACAAATGTACTTTAACTTGTAAAAACGTACTTCAATTTGTAAAAAAACGTACTTTAACTTGTAAAGTACCTACTTTAACTTGTCAAAACATAACTTTAATTTGTCAAAACGTAAGTTTAACTTGTTAAAAACATAATTTAACTTGTCAATATGTAACTTTAACTTGTAAAAATTGTACGTTAACCTGTCAAAATGTAATTTTAATGTGTCAAAGCGTAACTTTAAGTTGTTAAAACGTATATTTAATTGGTAAAATATGTACTTTAACTTGTAAAAAATGAATTTCAACTTGTAAAACACTTACTTTAACTTGTAAAAAACGTACTTCAACTTGTAAAAAATGTACTTTAACTTGTAAAAAACCAACTTTAACTTGTCAAAACGTAACTTTAACTTATCAAAACGTAACCTTAACATGTCAAAACGTAAGTTTAACTTGTCAAAATGTAACTTTAACTTGTAAAAAACGTACTTTAACTTTTGAAAATGTAATTTTAATGTGTCAAAGCGTAACTTTAAGTTGTTAAAACGTAAATTTAACTAGTAAAAAATGTACTTTAACTTGTAAAAAACGTATTTCAACTTGTAAAACACTTACTTTAACTTGTAAAAAATGTACTTCAACTTGTAAAAAATGTACTTTAACTTGTAAAAATGTATTTTAACGTGTCAAAATGTAACTTTAACTTGTCAAAACGTAACTTTAACCTGTTAAAAACGTACTTTAACTAGTAAAAAACGTACTTTAACTTGTAAAAAACGTACTTTAACTTGTCAAAACGTAACTTTAACTTGTAAAAAACCTACTTTAACTTGTCAAAACGTAACTTTAACTTGTCAAAACGTTAGTTTAACTTGTTAAAAACATACATTAACTTGTAAAAAACGTAGTTTAACTTGTCAAAAATGTGGTTTAACTTGTAAGAAATGTACTTTAACTTGTAAAAACGTACTTCAACTTGTAAAATACGTACTGTAACTTGTAAAAACCCTACTTTAACTTGTCAAAACGTAACCTTAACATGTCGAAACATAAGTTTAACTTGTTAAAAACATACATTAACATGTCAAGAACGTACTTTAACTTGTCAAAAATGTGGTTTAACTTGTAACAAATGTACTTTAACTTGTCAGAACATACTTCAATTTGTAAAAAACGTACTTTAACTTTTAAAAAACCTACTTTAACTTGTCAAAACGTAACTTTAATTTGTCAAAACGTAAGTTGAACTTGTAAAAAACCTACTTTAACTTGTCAAAATGGAACTTTAACTTGTCAAAATGTAACCTTAACATGTCAAAACGTAAGTTTAACTTGTCAAAATGTAACTTTAACTTGTAAAAAACGTACTTTAACTTTTCAAAATGTAATTTTAATGTGTCAAAGCGTAACTTTAAGTTGTTAAAACGTAAATTTAAATAGTAAAAAATGTCCTTTAACTTGTAGAAAATGTATTTCAACTTGTAAAACACTTACTTTAACTTGTAAAAAATGTACTTCAACTTGTAAAAAATGTACTTTAACTTGTAAAAAAGTATTTTATCGTGTCAAAATGTAACTTTAACTTGTCAAAACCTAACTTTAACTTGTTAAAAACGTACTTTAACTTGTAAAAAAAGTAATTTAACTTTTAAAAAAGGTACTTTAACTTGTCCAAACTTCACTTTAACTTGTAAAAAACCTACTTTAACTTGTCAAAACATAACTTTAACTTGTCAAAACGTCAGTTTAACTTGTTAAAAACATACATTTACTGGTAAAAACGTATTTTAACGTGTCAAAAATGTGGTTTAACTTGTAAGAAATGTACTTCAACTTGTAAAAAAGTACTTCAACTTGTAAAAAACGTACTTTAACTTGTAAAAAACGTACTTTAACTTGTTAAAAACCTACTTTAACTTGTTAAAACGTAACCTTAACATGTCAAAACGTAAGTTTACCTTGTTAAAACATACATTAACTGGTAAAAAATGTAATTTAACTTGTCAAAAATGTTGTTTAACTTGTAACAAATGTACTTTAACTTGTAAAAACGTACTTCAATTTGTAAAAAACGTACTTTAACTTGTAAAGTACCTAATTTAACTTGTCAAAACAAAACTTTAATTTGTCAAAACGTAAGTTTAACTTGTTAAAAACATAATTTAACTTGTCAATATGTAACTTTAACTTGTAAAAATTGTACGTTAACCTGTCAAAATGTAATTTTAATGTGTCAAAGCGTAACTTTAAGTTGTTAAAACGTATATTTAATTGGTAAAATATGTACTTTAACTTGTAAAAAATGAATTTCAACTTGTAAAACACTTACTTTAACTTGTAAAAACGTACTTCAACTTGTAAAAAATGTACTTTAACTTGTAAAAAACCAACTTTAACTTGTCAAAACGTAACTTTAACTTGTCAAAACGTAACCTTAACATGTCAAAACGTAAGTTTAACTTGTCAAAATGTAACTTTAACTTGTAAAAAACGTACTTTAACTTTTCAAAATGTAATTTTAATGTGTCAAAGCGTAACTTTAAGTTGTTAAAACGTAAATTTAACTAGTAAAAAATGTACTTTAACTTGTAAAAAACGTATTTCAACTTGTAAAACACTTACTTTAACTTGTAAAAAATGTACATCAACTTGTAAAAAATGTACTTTAACTTGTAAAAATGTATTTTAACGTGTCAAAATGTAACTTTAACTTGTCAAAACGTAACTTTAACTTGTAAGAAACGTACTTTAACTTGTAAGAAACGTACTTTAACTTGTAAATAACGTACTTTAACTTGTCAAAACGTAACTTTAACTTGTAAAAAACCTACTTTAACTTGTCAAAACGTAACTTTAACTTGTCAAAACGTTAGTTTAACTTGTTAAAAACATACATTAACTTGTAAAAAACGTAGTTTAACTTGTCAAAAATGTGGTTTAACTTGTAAGAAATGTACTTTAACTTGTAAAAACGTACTTCAACTTGTAAAATAAGTACTGTAACTTGTAAAAACCCTACTTTAACTTGTCAAAACGTAACCTTAACATGTCGAAACGGAAGTTTAACTTGTTAAAAACATACATTAACATGTCAAGAACTTACTTTAACTTGTAAAAAATGTGGTTTAACTTGTAACAAATGTACTTTAACTTGTCAGAACATACTTCAATTTGTAAAAAACGTACTTTAACTTGTAAAAAACCTACTTTAACTTGTCAAAACGTAACTTTAATTTGTCAAAACGTAAGTTGAACTTGTAAAAAACCTACTTTAACTTGTCAAAACGGAACTTTAACTTGTCAAAACGTAACCTTAACATGTCAAAACGTAACTTTAACTTGTAAAAAACGTACTTTAACTTTTCAAAATGTAATTTTAATGTGTCAAAGCGTAACTTTAAATTGTTAAAACGTAAATTTAAATAGTAAAAAATGTACTTTAACTTGTAGAAAATGTATTTCAACTTGTAAAACACTTACTTTAACTTGTAAAAAATGTACTTCAACTTGTAAAAAATGTACTTTAACTTGTAAAAAAGTATTTTATCGTGTCAAAATGTAACTTTAACTTGTCAAACCTAACTTTAACTTGTTTAAAACGTACTTTAACTTGTAAAAAAAGTAATTTAACTTTTAAAAAATGTACTTTAACTTGTCCAAACTTCACTTTAACTTGTAAAAAACCTACTTTAACTTGTCAAAACATAACTTTAACTTGTCAAAACGGCAGTTTAACTTGTTAAAAACATACATTTACTGGTAAAAAACGTACTTTAACTTGTCAAAAATGTGGTTTAACTTGTAACAAATGTACTTTAACTTGTAAAAACGTACTTCAACTTGTAAAAAACGTACTTTAACTTGTTAAAAACGTACTTTAACTTGTTAAAAACCTACTTTAACTTGTTAAAACGTAACCTTAACATGTCAAAACGTAAGTTTACCTTGTTAAAACATACATTAACTGGTAAAAAATGTAATTTAACTTGTCAAAAATGTTGTTTAACTTGTAACAAATGTACTTTAACTTGTAAAAACGTACTTCAATTTGTAAAAAACGTACTTTAACTTGTAAAGTACCTACTTTAACTTGTCAAAACATAACTTTAATTTGTCAAAACGTAAGTTTAACTTGTTAAAAACATAATTTAACTTGTCAATATATAACTTTAACTTGTAAAAATTGTACGTTAACCTGTCAAAATGTAATTTTAATGTGTCAAAGCGTAACTTTAAGTTGTTAAAACGTATATTTAATTGGTAAAATATGTACTTTAACTTGTAAAAAATGAATTTCAACTTGTAAAACACTTACTTTAACTTGTAAAAAACGTACTTCAACTTGTAAAAAATGTACTTTAACTTGTAAAAAACTATTTTAACGTGTCAAAATGTAACTTTAACTTGTCAAAACCTAACTTTAACTTGTTAAAAACGTACTTTAACTTGTAAAAAAAGTAATTTAACTTGTAAAAAAGGTACTTTAACTTGTCAAAACTTCACTTTCACTTGTAAAAAACCTACTTTAACTTGTCAAAACGTAACTTTAACTTGTCAAAACGTAAGTTTAACTTGTTAAAAACATACATTAACTGGTAAAAAACGTACTTTAACTTGTCAATAATGTGGTTTAACTTGTAACAAATGTACTTTAACTTGTAAAAACGTACTTCAACTTGTAAAAAACGTACTTTAACTGGTAAAAAACGTACTTTAACTTGTTAAAAACCTACTTTAACTTGTTAAAAACCTACTTTAACTTGTCAAAACGTAACCTTAACATGTCAAAACGTAAGTTTAACTTGTTAAAAACATACATTAACTGGTAAAAAATGTAATTTAACTTGTCAAAAATGTTGTTTAACTTGTAACAAATGTACTTTAACTTGTAAAAACGTACTTCAATTTGTAAAAAACGTACTTTAGCTTGTAAAGTACCTACTTTAACTTGTCAAAACGTAACTTTAATTTGTCAAAATGTAAGTTTAACTTGTTAAAAACATAATTTAACTTGTCAAAATGTAACTTTAACTTGTAAAAATTGTACGTTAACCTGTCAAAATGTAATTTTAATGTGTCAAAGCGTAACTTTAAGTTGTTAAAACGTATATTTAATTGGTAAAAAATGTACTTGAACTTGTACAAAATGTATTTCAACTTGTAAAACACTTACTTTAACTTGTAAAAAACGTACTTCAACTTGTAAAAAATGTACTTTAACTTGTAAAAAACTATTTTAACGTGTCAAAATGTAACTTTAACTTGTCAAAACCTAACTTTAACTTGTTAAAAACGTACTTTAACTTGTAAAAAAAGTAATTTAACTTGTAAAAAAGGTACTTTAACTTGTCAAAACTTCACTTGAACTTGTAAAAAACCTACTTTAACTTGTCAAAACGTAACTTTAACTTGTCAAAACGTAAGTTTAACTTGTTAAAAACATACATTAACTGGTAAAAAACGTACTTTAACTTGTCAAAAATGTGGTTTAACTCGTAACAAATGTACTTTAACTTGTAAAAACGTACTTCAACTTGTAAAAAACGTACTTTAACTTGTAAAAAACGTACTTTAACTTGTTAAAAACCTACTTTAACTTGTCAAAACGTAACCTTAACATGTCAAAACGTAAGTTTAACTTGTTAAAAACATACATTAACTGGTAAAAAATGTAATTTAACTTGTCAAAAATGTTGTTTAACTTGTAACAAATGTACTTTAACATGTAAAAACGTACTTCAATTTGTAAAAAACGTACTTTAACTTGTAAAGTACCTACTTTAACTTGTCAAAACGTAACTTTTATTTGTCAAAACGTAAGTTTAACTTGTTAAAAGCATAATTTATCTTGTCAAAATGTAACTTTAACTGGTAAAAATTGTACGTTAACCTGTCAAAATGTAATTTTAATGTGTCAAAGCGTAACTTTAAGTTGTTAAAACGTATATTTAATTGGTTAAAAATGTACTTTAACTTGTAAAAAACGTATTTCAACTTAAAAAACACTTACTTTAACTTGTAAAAAACGTACTTCCACTTGTAAAAAACGTAATTTAGTAAAACGTACTTTCACTTGTAAAAAACCTTCTTTAACTTGTCAAAACGTAACCTTAACATGTCAAAACGTAAGTTTATCTTGTTAAAAACATACATTAACTTGTAAAAAACGTACTTTAACTTTTCAAAAATGTGGTTTAACTTGTAACAAATGTACTTTAACTTGTAAAAACGTACTTCAATTTGTAAAAAACGTACATTAACTTGTAAAATACCTACTTTAACTTGTCAAAACGTAACTTTAATTTGTCAAACCGTAAGTTTAACTTCTTAAAAACATAATTTAACTTGTCAAAATGTAACTTTAACTTGTAAAAATTGTACTTTAACCTGTCAAAATGTAATTTGAATGTGTCAAAGCGTAACTTTAAGTTGTTAAAACGTAAATTTAATTGGTAAAAAATGTACTTTAACTTGTAAAAAACATATTTCAACTTGTAAAACACTTACTTTAACTTGTAAAAAACTTACTTTAACTTGTCAAAATGTAATTTTAATGTGTCAAAGCGTAACTTTAAGTTGTTAAAACATAAATTTAACTGGTAAAAAATGTACTTTAGTTTCTAAAAACGTATTTAAACTTGTAAAAAACGTACTTTAAATTGTAAAAAACGTACTTTAACTTGTCAGAACGTAACTTTTACCTGTAAAAAACCTACTTTAACTTTTCAAAACGTAACTTTAACTTGTCAAAACGTAAGTTTAACTTGTTAAAAACATACATTAACTTGTAAAAAACGTATTTTAACTTGTCAAAAATGTGGTTTAACTTGTAACAAATGTACTTTAACTTGTAAAAACGTAATTTAACTTGTGAAAAACGTACTTTCACTTGTAAAAAACCTTTTTTGACTTGTCAAAACGTAACCTTAACATGTCAAAACGTAAGTTTAACTTGTTAAAAATGTACATTAATTTGTAAAAAAAGTACTTTAACTTGTCAAAAATGTGGTTTAACTTGTAACAAATGTACTTTAACTTGTAAAAACGTACTTCAATTTATAAAAAACGTACATTAACTTGTAAAATACCTACTTTAACTTGTCAAAACGTAACTTTAATTTATCAAACCGTAAGTTTAACTTCTTAAAAACATAATTTAACTTGTCAAAATGTAACTTTAACTTGTAAAAATTGTACTTTAACCTGTCAAAATGTAACTTGAATGTGTCAAAGCGTAACTTTAAGTTGTTAAAACGTAAATTTAATTGGTAAAAAATGTACTTTAACTTGTAAAAAACATATTTCAACTTGTAAAACACTTACTTTAACTTGTAAAAAACTTATTTTAACTTGTAAAATGTAATTTTAATGTGTCAAAGCATAACTTTAAGTTGTTAAAACGTAAATTTAACTGGTAAAAAATGTACTTTAACTTCTAAAAAACGTATTTCAACTTGTAAAAAACGTACTTTAACTTGTAAAAAACGTACTTTAACTTGTCAGAACGTAACTTTTACCTGTAAAAAACCTACTTTAACTTGTCAAAACGTAACTTTAACTTGTCAAAACGTAAGTTTAACTTGTTAAAAACATACATTAACTTGTAAAAAAAGTATTTTAATTTGTCAAAAATGTGGTTTAACTTGTAACAATTGTACTTTAACTTGTAAAAAAGTACTTTAACCTGTGAAAAACGTACTTTCACTTGTAAAAAACCTTTTTTGACTTGTCAAAACGTAACCTTAACATGTCAAAACGTAAGTTTAACTTGTTAAAAATGTACATTAATTTGTAAAAAACGTACTTTAACTTGTCAAAAATGTGGTTTAACTTGTAACAAATGTACTTTAACTTGTAAAAACGTACTTCAATTTATAAAAAACGTACATTAACTTGTAAAATACCTACTTTAACTTGTCAAAACGTAACTTTAATATGTCAAACCGTAAGTTTAACCTCTTAAAAACATAATTTTGTTGGGATTGGTGCCCACAAAGGAGAATATTAGACATTTTATTTATTATTTGTAATATTTTGCTGAAACATTAATATTAATAAATAAGCTTTCTTTTCCTATAGTTTGTGTTTATGTATGTATGCTACGCTCTGAAACTGTCATCAACGAAAAGGGTGTTAAATACAGATTTGACATGATAACCCCTTGTGACTAGTTTAAACCATTTGTTCTCAATCTTAAGACCGATTGAGCATTCGAGTCTAAGTAACGATTGTTTGAATGAATCATGATATCTTATCATGTGATATAGAAAGTTGTGACTCTATGATTTCATTCTTGATATCTTATAGAAGATATTGAACAAGACCTAGTGATTCTATGGAAGCTCGATATAAAACCGTTTAATCCAGAAGCTCCAAGATCACATACGAGGGGTACTTCGATAACTACCTTAATCCTGAGGTGAGTGCATAGTCGATACTACACTTTATGTCATTTGATTTGTCAATGGGCGATGGCCGTGAAATGGCTGCATCTGACCCGACGGTTGGTGACATAATGTTGTAGTGTTGGATTATGTGATTCACAGATATGGAATTCGTGTACACATAATGAAAGTCATTGTATCACACTATGGTTTGTTACGAGATAGTGAATGAATTAATCTGGCCAGATAATCATTGAATATGAGATTCCTTGATTAAAACATGTGACATGTATTGACGTCTCACTTTATGTTTTTCTCATTCACAAGTAACAAACGAGTTAGTGAAATAATAACTCTAGGGGTAAAACGGTAATTTTACATTCCCCGGACTTACTGATACACACGAAGGGTATTTTGGTAAAGTACACCGTGGATCGAGTACAGAAAAGTTCTGTGACTTCAAACGGAAAAATATGCGCGCATGAACTTAGAGATTTTCAATATTGGTCCTTTAGTGGAGTCGACCATTATTAAGAATTATAAGCCGGAAATAATTTGTGAATTATTGAGTCTGTGCTATATTCTCAAGCTTCGTTCATGTGGGTCCATAAGGTCTCAATGATGCACATTTAGAAGAGATTAATTGAACGCAATAAACTGATTTACTCATAAAATACAAATTGTGATTTGTATAGAGAAATTTATTTTCCAAGCGAATTAATGAATAATGTGTTATTCATTAATTATTGATTTTGTGAATTAAAGAACTTTATTATTGTAATAATAATTTTCTTGAGAATTCATAATAACAATATTAGAAAATAAAACGTTTCTCGTTTTATGTTATTCGATAATCATGAAACAATTTAATAACGAGTTATTAAATAGATGAGAGTTCTAAATTAAGTCGAATTTGGAAATTAAATTAAGGCAATTTGGGAAATAAAATTGAGAAACGAGTAGGACATACGGGCCGACCATTAACATGGTTTTGGGCTGAATATCGATTCAACAAAAGCCCACATGAAAGCCCATTAACAATGTCTATAATAAAGGGTTTGAGGAAACCCTAGGTCAAGCTTGCTCTCTCTCTCTCTTCCCCTCCCTCTTGGCCGACCACCCTATCACTCGAGAGGACGAAAAATTTCGTTTCTTGTTTTCTCGTGTGCGTTCATCTGAGCCCACACTCGTCTTCTCGTTTTTCTTCTTGTGTCATCGTTGAATCAACTTGTGGTTGTTTGGTCCATTTTCGTTTTCTGGAAATCTGACCTCCGAACCAAAGATTCGATGAATCCGACAAATCTGAGTCTGAAAACTCAGATCTCTCTCCGAACCCATTTAAGTCAGTTCGTTTCCGACGCAACGCAAAAAACGGCGTCCCGATCCGAGCTTCCATGAGTTCTCAGCGTCGTCGCGAAGTTTCGCCTGCGATCTGCCTCCGCCCATCCGCGCGAACCTGCGCCTGACTCCGCCCGACCGCCCCTCTTCGTGTCCCAGCAGCCTACCGCCTCTGTCCAGCCGAGCCTGCCTCTGCCCAAGTGGCTGCCGGTGTCGCCGTTGTTCCTCCGCCTGAGCCCAGAGGTGCCTGCCCCTCTCCGCCGCTCCGGGGTCTCCTAGGGCCGCTGCCTTATGCGTCGGACGAGTCCAGCCCCTGCCGCCCGTTCCCAGCCTGCCGAGGACCGCGCGCCATCTGCTGCCAGCTTCCCGGACCAGCCCCAAGGACGCGCCTGCTTGCCGCTTTCGCTGCCCGTGTTGACGAGCCGAGGAAGTCTCTTGCAAATCCGGAATTGGAGAAGCTTGAAGATTCTCGCATCGAACTCGTTTTCAATTCCTCAACTGAGTTATTTATAACTCGACGATGTAAGTTTCGATAATCTTAAATACTCTTAATTGATATAATTGTTATGATTGTTTGGAGTGTTTGATTTTATTGAAATAACATGTTTAGAATTAAATTGTTAATTAACATGCTTATGATTTTAATGCCAATAGGTTTTTAGATATTAAATAGTTTAATATGATAGATCGATTTTATTATTAATTCCGTACGTAATTAGTTATGTTTAATAATAATTTACTTAAATCGTTAAGTAATTTCCAACAAATGGTATCAGAGCTATAATTGGCATTAAAATCTAAGTTGTAACTAGTTTTAAAATTTGTTTTAGCTAGTTGATTGTTGGCGTTTTTGGATATGATTGTTTATTGCATTATGAATGTTATAAATTATGATTGGTTGTTTATGGATGGAACCTTATTGATATGGCCTTAGGATTTTGTTTCCGGTTACGTCCGGGTTTATTTTATTTTTCTTTTAAATTGTGAGCCTCAATTTTCGAGGACGTTTAAGTTGTAAAATATAAAATTGTTGTAATCCGGCGACGTAAAGACGAGGGACGAAGGAGACTCGGTGTTGGCCGGACGTTATTGAATGTGTGAGAGCTAAACCGAGAGACTCAATTTGGCCGCACGTTATTGAACGTTTGAGTGCTAATTGAGTGGGAGGAAATCGGAGTTGGCCGCACAATGGAAACGTGTGGGTGCTAATCCGATCGACTGAATGACGCGTCATCAAGCACCTCGACCGGAAATAATAGAAAATTAAATAGGATTTAATAGTTTATGTAATTATTTTATGGGTTGTATTTAGAAATAGGCCATTCAATGAGTTAAATTAGTTATGCTTTATTTAATTTAATCTCATTGCATAGCACGTCACACGTCATATAGGATAGAACGCCAACATCAAAATTAACATGAATTTTTTCATATAGTTTATAATTAAATAATGAGTTATAAATTGTAAACTGTTTTTAATAGAATATGATTCTTTCCAAAAACTAAGTGGGAGGGTTGTTTATCATTGAAACAACCCACGGTCCCCGATGTGAATTTAATTGACTTAATGTGTGATGAACTAAGAGTCACCCTCGTGGCCCTCCCTTTAATGGGAGTACTTCGGAAGCATTAAGTTAATCAAATTGTTACGAACCAAGCCTTAAAGAGAAACGATGATGCGGGGTCTCCCCTAGGTGAACCGTTATCAAAGTGACTTGATTAAAGGCCCACACGTCGGTTGCACACTTAGACTTATGTTTTAAAGTAATCCTCCCTCGAGGCCCTGCATTAAAAATAAGTGACCAAAGTTTATGGTAATTAGTAAGAACTAGAAGTTGTGACTTCTTAGATGGTTCGAACTAAATAGTGATGTGTCACGACTATGAAAGGCGATTAATTACGGTTTCCCCTAGGAAAAGTAATTAATCATTATTGTTCATAATATCATGAATTGCTTACATGCTTTCCTCACCATATTAGGACTGTTGCATGCATCATGTAGTTCGCATTTGTAGCACATACTAAATTTATTTATTTCATTATTTGTTTCAGCAAATGTCTTTTAAATACCCCACATAGAATTATTTTAAGTACAAACAAACTCGAGGATGAGAATTACGTAGATTAGAAACGTAGCCTCGACATTGTATTGACGATGTAAAAGCACAAGTACGTTCTCACTGTCCCCTGTCCTCCTATTCCGAGTTATGACTCGAGTCAGGAAGACAAGACGCATATAACCCTTGGATGAGATCCGATGAGATTACAAGGTGCTATTTTCTAGCATCTATGAGCAATGTGTTGCAGCAGTCTCATAGACACATCGATACAACGTACAAAGTGTTGTACAACGTACTTGAGATGTTTGGAGGTTATAGGCGTCAGGCTAGGCAGCAAGCTTTCCGCAGTTTCTTGAACTATAGAACGAATCCAGAAACTCTTGTTCAGACCACATGCTTGCGATCATGGGTCATATGAATGAGATGGAGATTCTTGGATCAGAGATCAATAGAGACACCAAAATAGATATGATCTTGAAAACTCTTTCTGACTCTTTTAATTGCTTCCGTCTGAACTATTCCATGAACAAGCTCGACTATACAGTCTAGGAGCACATGAAACAGTTGCAGACTGCCGAGGGTCCTCTCCCTAAGAACAAATAGAAGTCAAGTGAGCTCAACGTTACTGAACATAGAGGCCTCGACATCTGGTTCTAAGAGGTTTAAGAGGAAGCCCAAAAACGCCAACCGAACAAGAATATTTGTCACCTAAGCTTATTACACGACAAACAAAGTGTCGCCCGGGATCTTAGATCGCGGGGCATCTGACCATGTTGTTTGTAATTTGAATGGTTTTGAGAAAATCAAGAGCTTGAGCGACAAAGAATTATGATTCACTTGGGAAGCCACAAACGGTCACATGTTGATGAGACCGACGACACATATCTATGGCACTTGTGTCTTGGACATATTGGGCTAGATAGGATTAAGAGATTGACTAAGGATGATCCTTTGAAATCTCTACAGGTGGGAACTCTTCCCACTTGTGAATTCTGTCTCAAGGACAATATGACCAAGAGGCTTTTCTCTTCGAAAGGTCTTAGAGCCACGTATGCTTTTGGAACTCGTACATACTGATGCATGTGTTCCATTTAACATCCAGGCACGAGGAGGCTATGAGTATTTCGTAACCTTCACCTATGACTACTCGCGTTTTGGTTATGTCTACCTTATGCGACATAAATCTGAAACCTTTGAAATGTTCAAGGTGTTTAAGGTTTTAGTCGAGAAGCAGACAGAGAAACAGATCAAAACTCTTCGATCAGATCGAATGGATGAGTATTTGTCTGGAGAGTTCGAAGACTTTCTTAGGGAAGAAGGTATTCATTCTCAGCTTACAGCACCTGGCATCCCGCAGCTAAACGGTGTGTCAGAGAGAAGGAATCGAATTCTACTAGATATGGTGAGATTGGTGATGAGTTGCTCATCACTTCCCGATTCGTTCTATGGATACGTCTTAGAAGCGGCAGCTTACATTCTGAACCAGGTTCCGTCTAAAACGGTTCCTGGAACAACTTACAAAAGATATGGAGTGGCAGAAAATCTGTTTTACACCACGTCCGTATCTGGGGTTGTCTAACACATGTGCTGAGATGAAAGACTAGCAAGTTGGCTAGTCGTTAAGAAGTATGCCTCTTCATAGGACATTCCAAAGAATCGAAAGGTTGCATCTTCTATAGCTCTACTGATCAGAAAACATTTGTTAGTATGAATGCTAGGTTTCTGGAAGCAGACTATATGAAAGATGTTGTACCGAGAAGCAGACTTGTGCTTAAGGATCTATTGGATGAAGTAGCTTGTACTTCAGAGAATAGAACAAGTTCTATTCCAATAGTGGAAGATACACACCTGGAACGAGAGACTCCTGCGATTCGTCGCAATATCAGAACTGTACGACAGCCTGACCGATACATGGGTGTCGGAGAGACTTTCACTGCAGTTGCATATCAGGAGGATGATGATCCGATATCGTTTTCCCAATTGAAGTAGAGTTCCGAAGCAAACCTCTGGCAAGAAGCCATGAACGTTGAAATGCATTTGATGTATTACAACGATATCTGGAAGCTTGTAGACTTACCCAAAGGCATCAAGCCTGAAGGATGTAAGTGAATCTACAAGAAGAAGAGAGGTCCGGATGGAAATGTTAAAACATTTAAGGCTAGACTGGTGGCGAAAGGGTTCACACAAAAAGGAAGGTATATATTATGAGGATACCTTCTCTCCAGTCGCGATGCTGAAGTCCATCCGTACTCTCTTGTCCATTGTTGCCGTCCTGGATTATGAAATTTGACATATAGATGTCAAGACTGCCTTTTTGAATGGCAATCTTGATGAGCGCATTTATATGGCTCAACCAGACGGGTTCGTGGAGAAAGGCCAACAGAGCAAGGTTTGCGAGTTGCTAAAGTCCATTTATGGACTGAAGCAAGCATCTAGGTCGTGGAATATTAAATTCGACGAGACTCTGAAAGGCTACAGCTTTGATTAGTCAGTAGATGAGCCATGCGTCTATATGATGATAAACGATGGCAAAGTGTGTTTTCTAAATCTTATATGTCGATGACATACTACTCATTCAGAATGATGTTGGTAAGTTATCATAGGTTAAGATCTGGCTGTCAAAGCAATTTGAGATGAAGGATCTGGGAGAACCGGCTTACATTCTGGGTATTCAGAATATTCCGTGATCGGAAGAACCGGAAGTCAGCGTTTTCCCAAGCATCTTATATTGATAAGATCATGGATCACTTTAGTATGCAAGACTCCAAGAAAGGGCAGTTACCCTTTAGAAATTGAGTGCATCTCTCAAGTAAGCAGTCTCCTAAGACACCTCAAGAGGTTGAGGACATGAGACATGTTCCATACGTCTCAGCCGTCGGAAGTCTCATGTATGCTATGCTTTGTACTAGACCAGATATTCGCTGCGAAGTAGGCGTGGTGAGTAGGTTTCTGTCGAACCCTGGACCCTAATTAACATTGGGTTACTATGAAGCATGTTTTGAAGTACCATCGTATGACGAGGAACTACATGCTATAATACTCAGGTAGTGACCTGAATATGACGGGATATACCGACTCCGATTTTCAAACGGACAAGGATTTCAGGAAGTCCACATTAGGGTATGTGTTTACCCTGAATGGTGGATCTGTGGTCTGGAGGAGTATCAAGCAATCTTGCATTGCTGACTCGACCACGGAAGCCAAATATGAGGCAGCTTGTGAAGCTGAAAAAGAGGTTGTGTGGCTGAGGAAATTCCTTGTGTACTTGAAATTTGTTCCAAGTGCAAGCGAGCCAATTACACTTTATTGTGATAACAGTGGGGCTGTAACCAATTGTAAGGAGCCAAGAAGTCACAAGCGCTCAAAACACATTGAGCGCAAATATCACCTCATGCGAGATATTGTGAACTAAAGGATATTGTATCTCCTTTGAGTCAAGTGGGAGTTTGTTGGGATTGGTGCCCACAAAGGAGAATATTAGACATTTTATTTATTATTTGTAATATTTTGCTGAAACATTAATATTAATAAATAAGCTTTCTTTTCCTATAGTTTGTGTTTATGTATGTATGCTACGCTCTGAAACTGTCATCAACGAAAAGGGTGTTAAATACAGATTTGACATGATAACCCCTTGTGACTAGTTTAAACCATTTGTTCACAATCTTAAGACCGATTGAGCATTCGAGTCTAAGTAACGATTGTTTGAATGAATCATGATATCTTATCATGTGATATAGAAAGTTGTGACTCTATGATTTCATTCTTGATATCTTATAGAAGATATTGAACAAGACCTAGTGATTCTATGGAAGCTCGATATAAAACCGTTTAATCCAGAAGCTCCAAGATCACATACGAGGGGTACTTCGATAACTACCTTAATCCTGAGGTGAGTGCATAGTCGATACTACACTTTATGTCATTTGATTTGTCAATGGGCGATGGCCGTGAAATGGCTGCATCTGACCCGACGGTTGGTGACATAATGTTGTAGTGTTGGATTATGTGATTCACAGATATGGAATTCGTGTACACATAATGAAAGTCATTGTATCACACTATGGTTTGTTACGAGATAGTGAATGAATTAATCTGGCCAGATATTCATTGAATATGAGATTCCTTGATTAAAACATGTGACATGTATTGACGTCTCACTTTATGTTTTTCTCATTCACAAGTAACAAACGAGTTAGTGAAATAATAACTCTAGGGGTAAAACGGTAATTTTACATTCCCCGGACTTACTGATACACATGAAGGGTATTTTGGTAAAGTACACCGTGGATCGAGTACAGAAAAGTTCTGTGACTTCAAACGGAAAAATATGCGCGCATGAACTTAGAGATTTTCAATATTGGTCCTTTAGTGGAGTCGACCATTATTAAGAATTATAAGCCGGAAATAATTTGTGAATTATTGAATCTGTGCTATATTCTCAAGCTTCGTTCATGTGGGTCCATAAGGTCTCAATGATGCACATTTAGAAGAGATTAATTGAACGCAATAAACTGATTTACTCATAAAATACAAATTGTGATTTGTATAGAGAAATTTATTTTCCAAGCGAATTAATGAATAATGTGTTATTCATTAATTATTGATTTTGTGAATTAAAGAACTTTATTATTGTAATAATAATTTTCTTGAGAATTCATAATAACAATATTAGAAAATAAAACGTTTCTCGTTTTATGTTATTCGATAATCATGAAACAATTTAATAACGAGTTATTAAATAGATGAGAGTTCTAAATTAAGTCGAAATTGGAAATTAAATCAAGGCAATTTGGGAAATAAAATTGAGAAACGAGTAGGACATACGGGCCGACCATTAACATGGTTTTGGGCTGAATATCGATTCAACAAAAGCCCACATGAAAGCCCATTAACAATGTCTATAATAAAGGGTTTGAGGAAACCCTAGGTCAAGCTTGCTCTCTCTCTCTCTTCCCCTCCCTCTTGGCCGACCACCCTATCACCCGAGAGGACGAAAAATTTCGTTTCTTGTTTTCTCGTGTGCGTTCATCTGAGCCCATACTCGTCTTCTCGTTTTTCTTCTTGTGTCATCGTTGAATCAACTTGTGGTTGTTTGGTCCATTTTCGTTTTCTGGAAATCTGACCTCCGAACCAAAGATTCGATGAATCCGACAAATCTGAGTCTGAAAACTCAGATCTCTCTCCGAACCCATTTAAGTCAGTTCGTTGCCGACGCAACGCAAAAAACGGCGTCCCGGTCCGAGCTTCCATGAGTTCTCAGCGTCGTCGCGAAGTTTCGCCTGCGATCTGCCTCCGCCCATCCGCGCGAACCTGCGCCTGACTCCGCCCGACCGCCCCTCTTCGTGTCCCAGCAGCCTACCGCCTCTGTCCAGCCGAGTCTGCCTCTGCCCAAGTGGCTGCCGGTGTCGCCGTTGTTCCTCCGCCTGAGCCCAGAGGTGCCTGCCCCTCTCCGCCGCTCCGGGGTCTCCTAGGGCCGCTGCCTTATGCGTCGGACGAGTCCAGCCCCTGCCGCCCGTTCCCAGCCTGCCGAGGACCGCGCGCCATCTGCTGCCAGCTTCCCGGACCAGCCCCAAGGACGCGCCTGCTTGCCGCTTTCGCTGCCCGTGTTGACGAGCCGAGGAAGTCTCTTGCAAATCCGGAATTGGAGAAGCTTGAAGATTCTCGCATCGAACTCGTTTTCAATTCCTCAACTGAGTTATTTATAACTCGACGATGTAAGTTTCGATAATCTTAAATACTCTTAATTGATATAATTGTTATGATTGTTTGGAGTGTTTGATTTTATTGAAATAACATGTTTAGAATTAAATTGTTAATTAACATGTTTATGATTTTAATGCCAATAGGTTGTTAGATATTAAATAGTTTAATATGATAGATCGATTTTATTATTAATTCCGCACGTAATTAGTTATGTTTAATAATAATTTACTTAAATCGTTAAGTAATTTCCAACAAATTTAACTTGTCAAAATGTAACTTTAACTTGTAAAAATTGTACTTTAACCTGTCAAAATGTAATTTTAATGTTTCAAAGCGTAACTTTAACTTGTAAAAAACATATTTCAACTCGTAAAACACTTTAACTTGTAAAAAACGTACTTCAACTTGTAAAAAACGTACTTTAACTTGTAAAAAAGTATTTTAACGTGTCAAAATGTAACTTTAACTTCTCAAAACGTAACTTTAACATGAAAAAACCTACTTTAACGTGTCAAAATGAAACTTTAACTTGTCAAAACGTAAGTCTAACTTGTTAAAAACATACATTACCTTGTAAAAAACGTATTTTAACTTGTCAGAAATGTGGTTTAACTTGTAACAAATGTACTTTAACTTGTAAAAAACGTACTTTCACTTGTAAAAAACCTTCTTTAACTTGTCAAAACGTAACCTTAACATGTCAAAACGTAAGTTTAACTTGTTCAAAATGTACATTAACTTGTAAAAAAACGTACTTTAACTTGTCAAAAATGTGGTTTAACTTGTAACAAATGTACATTAACTTGTAAAAACGTACTTCAATTTGTAAAAAACGTACATTAACTTGTAAAATACCTACTTTAAGTTGTCAAAACGTAACTTTAATTTGTCAAACCGTAAGTTTAACTTCTTAAAAACATAATTTAACTTGTCAAAATGTAACTTTAACTTGTAAAAATTGTACTTTAACCTGTCAAAATGTAATTTTAATGTGTCAAAGCGTACCTTTAACTTGTAAAAAACATATTTCAACTTGTAAAACACTTACGTTAACTTGTAAAAATCGTACTTCAACTTGTAAAAAACGTACTTTAACTTGTAAAAAAGTATTTTAACGTGTCAAAATGTAACTTTAACTTGTCAAAACAGAACTTTAACATGTAAAAAACCTACTTTACCTTGTCAAAATGTAACTTTAACTTGTCAAAACGTAACTTTAACTGGTTAAAAACGTACTTTAACTTGTAAAAAACGTACTTTAACTTGTAAAAAAGTATTTTAACGTGTCAAAATGTAACTTTAACTTGTCAAAACAGAACTTTAACATGTAAAAAACCTACTTTAACTTGTCAAAACGTAACTTTAACTTGTCAAAACGTAACTTTAACTGGTTAAAAACGTACTTTAACTTGTAAAAAACGTACTTTAACTTGTCAAAATGTAACTTTAACTTGGTAAAAAATGTACTTTAACTTGTAAAAAACATATTTCAACTTGTAAAACACTTACTTTAACTTGTAAAAAACGTACTTCAACTTGTAAAAAACGTACTTTAACTAGTAAAAAATTATTTTAACGTGTCAAAATGTAACTTTAACTTGTCAAAACAGAACTTTAACATGTAAAAAACCTACTTTAACTTGTCAAAACGTAACTTTAACTTGTCAAAACGTAACTTTAACTGGTTAAAAACGTACTTTAACTTGTAAAAAACGTACTTTAACTTGTAAAAAACGTACTTTAACTTGTCAAAATGTAACTTTAACTTGGTAAAAAATGTACTTTAACTTGTAAAAAACATATTTCAACTTGTAAAACACTTACTTTAACTTGTAAAAAACGTACTTCAACTTGTAAAAAACGTACTTTAACTAGTAAAAAATTATTTTAACGTGTCAAAATGTAACTTTAACTTGTCAAAACAGAACTTTAACATGTAAAAAACCTACTTTAACTTGTCAAAACGTAACTTTAACTTGTCAAAACGTAACTTTAACTGGTTAAAAACGTACTTTAACTTGTAAAAAACGTACTTTAACTTGTAAAAAACGTACTTTAACTTGTCAAAACGTAACTTTAACTTGTAAAAAACTAACTTTAACTTGTCAAAACGTAACTTTAACTTGTCAAAACGTAAGTTTAACTTGTTAAAAACATACATTAACTTGTAAAAAACGTATTTTAACTTGTCAAAAATGTGGTTTAACTTGTAACAAATGTACTTCAACTTGTTAAAACGTACTTCAACTTGTAAAAAACGTACTTTAACTTGTAAAAAACGTACTTTAACTTGTAAAAAACCTACTTTAACTTGTCAAAACGTAACTTTAACTTGTCAAAAGGTAAGTTTAACTTGTTAAAAACATACATTAACTTGTAAAAAATGTATTTTAACTTGTCAAAAATGTGGTTTAACTTGTAACAAATGTACTTTAACTTGTAAAAACGTACTTCGACTTGTAAAAAATGTACTTTAACTTGTAAAAAACGTATTTTAACTTGTTAAAAACATACTTTAACTTGTCAAAACGTAACCTTAACATGTCAAAACGTAAGTTAAACTTGTTAAAAACATACATTAACTTGTAAAAAATGTAATTTAACTTGTCAAAAATGTGGTTTAACTTGTAACAAATGTATTTTAACTTGTAAAAACGTACTTCAATTTGTAAAAAACGTACTTTAACTTGTAAAGTACCTACTTTAACTTGTCAAAACGTAACTTTAATTTGTCAAAACGTAAGTTTAACTTCTTAAAAACATAATTTAACTTGTCAAAATGTAACTTTAACTTGTAAAAATTGTACGTAAATCTGTCAAAATGTAATTTTAATGTGTCAAAGCGTAACTTTATGTTGTTAAAACGTATATTTAATTGGTAAAAAATGTACTTCAACTTGTAAAAAACGTATTTTAACTTGTAAAACACTTACTTTAACTTGTAAAAACAGTACTTCAACTTGTAAAAAACGTACTTTAACTTGTAAAAAAGTATTTTAACGTGTCAAAATGTAACTTTAACTTGTCAAAACGAAACTTTAAGTTGTTAAAAATGTACTTCAACTTGTAAAAAACGTACTTTAACTTGTAAAAAAAGTACTTTAACTTGTCAAAACGTAACTTTAACTTGTAAAAAACCTATTTTAACTTGTCAAAACTTAACTTTAACTTGTCAAAACGTAAGTTTAACTTCTTAAAAACATACATTAACTTGTAAAAAACGTATTTTAACTTGTCAAAAATGTGGTTTAACTTGTAACAAATAGACTTTAACTTGTAAAAATGTACTTCAACTTGTAAAAAACGTACTTAAACATGTAAAAAACCTACTTTAACTTGTAAAAAACCTACTTTAACTTGTCAAAACGTAACCTTTTTCATGATAAAACGTAAGTTTAACTTGTTAAAAACATACATTAACTTGTAAAAAATGTACTTTAATTTGTCAAAAATATGGTTTAACATGTAACAAATGTACTTTAACTTGTAAAAACGTACTTCAATTTGTACAAAACGTACTTTAACTTGTAAAATACCTACTTTAACTTGTCAAAACGTAACTTTTATTTGTCAAACCGTAAGTTTAACTTTTTAAAAACATAATTTAACTTGTCAAAATGTAACTTTAACTTGTAAAAATTTTACCGTAACCTGTCAAAATGTAATTTCAATGTGTCAAAGCGTAACTTTAAGTTGTTAAAACGTAAATTTAATTGGTAAAAAATGTACTTTAACTTGTAAAAAACGTATTTCAACTTGTAAAACACTTACTTTAACTTGTAAAAAACGTACTTCAACTTGTAAAAAACGTACTTTAACTTGTAAAAGAGTATTTTAACGTGTCAAAATGTAACTTTAACTTGTCAAAACGTAACTTTAACTTGTTAAAAACGTACTTTAACTTGTAAAAAAAGTACTTTAACTTGTAACAAATATACTTTAACTTGTCAAAACGTAACTTGAACTTGTAAAAAACCTACTTTAAGTTGTCAAAACAGAACTTTAACTTGTCAAAACGTAAGTTTAACTTGTTAAAAACATACATTAACTTGTAAAAAACGTACTTTATCTTGTCAAAAATGTGGTTTAACTTGTCAAAACGTAACCTTAACATGTCAAAACGTAAGTTAAACTTGTTAAAAACATACATTAACTTGTAAAAAATGTAATTTAACTTGTCAAAAATGTGGTTTAACTTGTAACAAATGTATTTTAACTTGTAAAAACGTACTTCAATTTGTAAAAAACGTACTTTAACTTGTAAAGTACCTACTTTAACTTGTGAAAACGTAACTTTAATTTGTCAAAACGTAAGTTTAACTTCTTAAAAACATAATTTAACTTGTCAAAATGTAACTTTAACTTGTAAAAATTGTACGTAAATCTGTCAAAATGTAATTTTAATGTGTCAAAGCGTAACTTTATGTTGTTAAAACGTATATTTAATTGGTAAAAAATGTACTTCAACTTGTAAAAAACGTATTTTAACTTGTAAAACACTTACTTTAACTTGTAAAAACCGTACTTCAACTTGTAAAAAACGTACTTTAACTTGTAAAAAAGTATTTTAACGTGTCAAAATGTAACTTTAACTTGTCAAAACGTAACTTTAAGTTGTTAAAAACGTACTTCAACTTGTAAAAAACGTACTTTAACTTGTAAAAAACGTACTTTAACTTGTCAAAACGTAACTTTAACTTGTAAAAAACCTATTTTAACTTGTCAAAACTTAACTTTAACTTGTCAAAACGTAAGTTTAACTTCTTAAAAACATACATTAACTTGTAAAAAACGTATTTTAACTTGTCAAAAATGTGGTTTAACTTGTAACAAATAGACTTTAACTTGTAAAAATGTACTTCAACTTGTAAAAAACGAATTTAAACATGTAAAAAACCTACTTTAACTTGTAAAAAACCTACTTTAACTTGTCAAAACGTAACCTTTTTCATGATAAAACGTAAGTTTAACTTGTTAAAAACATACATTAACTTGTAAAAAACGTACTTTAATTTGTCAAAAATATGGTTTAACATGTAACAAATGTACTTTAACTTGTAAAAACGTACTTCAATTTGTACAAAACGTACTTTAACTTGTAAAATACCTACTTTAACTTGTCAAAACGTAACTTTTATTTGTCAAACCGTAAGTTTAACTTTTTAAAAACATAATTTAACTTGTCAAAATGTAACTTTAACTTGTAAAAATTTTACCGTAACCTGTCAAAATGTAATTTCAATGTGTCAAAGCGTAACTTTAAGTTGTTAAAACGTAAATTTAATTGGTAAAAAATGTACTTTAACTTGTAAAAAACGTATTTCAACTTGTAAAACACTTACTTTAACTTGTAAAAAACGTACTTCAACTTGTAAAAAACGTACTTTAACTTGTAAAAGAGTATTTTAACGTGTCAAAATGTAACTTTAACTTGTCAAAACGTAACTTTAACTTGTTATAAACGTACTTTAACTTGTAAAAAAAGTACTTTAACTTGTAACAAATATACTTTAACTTGTCAAAACGTAACTTGAACTTGTAAAAAACCTACTTTAAGTTGTCAAAACAGAACTTTAACTTGTCAAAACGTAAGTTTAACTTGTTAAAAACATACATTAACTTGGAAAAAACGTACTTTATCTTGTCAAAAATGTGGTTTAACTTGTAACAAATGTACTTTAACTTGTAAAAACGTACTTCAACTTATAAAAAACGTACTTTAACTTGTCAAAAACCTACTTTAACTTGTCAAAACGAAACTTTAATTTGTCAAAACGTAAGTTTAACTTGTTAAAAACCTAATTTAATTTGTCAAAATGTAACTTTAACTTGTAAAAAACGTACTTTAATTTGTCAAAATGTAATTTTAATGTGTCAAAGCGTAACTTTAAGTTGTTAAAACGTAAATTTAACTAGTCAAAAATGTACTTTAACTTGTAAAAAACGTATTTCAACTTGTAAAAAACTAACTTTAACTTGTATAAAACGTACTTCAACTTGTAAAAAACGAACTTTAACTTGTAAAAAAGTATTTTAACGTGTCAAAATGTAACTTTAACTTGTCAAAACGTAACTGTAACCTGTTAAAAACGTACTTTAACTTGTAAAAAACGTACTTAAACTTGTCAAAACGTAACTTTAACTAGTAAAAAACCTACTTTAACTTTTCAAAACGTAACTTTAACTTGTCAAAACGTAAGTTTAACTTGTTAAAAACTTACATTAACTTGTTAAAAACGTATTTTAACTTGTCAAAAATGTGGTTTAACTTGTAACAAATGTACTTAACTTGTAAAAACATACTTCAACTTGTAAAAACCGTACTTTAACTTATAAAAAACGTACTTTAACTTGTAAAAAGCTACTTTAACTTGTCAAAACGTAAGTTTAACCTGTTAAAAACATACATTAACTTGTAAAAAACGTACTTTAACTTGTCAAAAATGTGGTTTAAGTTGTAACAAATGTACTTTAACTTGTAAAAACGTACTTCAATTTGTAAAAAATGTACTTTAACTTGTAAAAAACCTACTTTAACTTGTCAAAACGTAAGTTTAACTTGTCAAAATGTAACTTTCACTTGTAAAATTTGTACTTTAACCTGTCAAAATATAGTTTTAATGTGTGAAAGCGTAACTTTAAGTTGTTAAAACGTAAATTTAATTGGTAAAAAATGTACTTTAACTTGTAAAAAACGTAGTTCAACTTGTAAAACACTTACTTTAACTTGTAAAAAACGTACTTCAACTTGAAAAAAACGTACTTTAACTTGTAAAAAAGTATTTTAGCGTGTCAAATTGTAACTTTAACTTGTCAAACCTAACTTTAACATGTTAAAAACGTACATTAACTTGTAAAAAAAGTACTTTAACTTGTAAAAAACGTACTTTAACTTGTAAAGAACCTACTTTAACTTGTCAAAATGTAACTTTAACTTGTCAAGACGTAAGTTTAACTTGTTAAAAACATACATTAACTTGTAAAAAACGTATTTTAACTTTTTAAAAATGTGGTTTAACTTGTAACAAATGTACTTTAACTTGTAAAAATGTACTTCAACTTGTAAAAAACGTACTTAAATCGTAAAAAACGTATTTTAACTTGTAAAAAACCTACTTTAACTTGTCAAAACGTAACTTTAACATGTCAAAACGTAAGTTTAACTTGTTAACAACATACATTAACTTGTAAAAAACGTACTTTACCTTGTAAAAACATACTTCAACTTTTAAAAAACGTACTTAAATCGTAAAAAACGTATTTTAACTTGTAAAAAACCTACTTAACTTGTCAAAACGTAACCTTAACATGTCAAAACGTAAGTTTAACTTGTTAACAACATACATTAACTTGTAAAAAACGTACTTTAACTTGTCAAAAAGGTTGTTTAGCTTGGAACAAATGTACTTTACCTTGTAAAAACGTACTTCAACTTGTAAAAAACGAACTTTAACTTGTAAAAAACTTACTTTACCTTGTAAAAAACGTAACTTTAACTTGTCAAAACGTAAGTTTAACTTGTTAGAAACCTACATTAACTGGTCAAAACGTAACTTTAACTTGTCAAAACGTTAGTTTAACTTGTTAAAAACATACAATAACTTGTAAAAAATGTACTTTAACTTATCAAAAATGTGGTTTAACTTGTAACAAATGTACTTTAACTTGTAAAAAGGTACTTCAACTTGTAAAAAACGTACTTTAACTTGTCAAAATGTAATTTTAATGTGTCAAAACGTAACTTTAAGTTGTTAAAACGTAACTTTAAATTGTAAAAAATGTACTTTAACTTGTAAAGAACGTACTTCAACTTGTAAAACACATACTTGAACTTGTAAAAAACGTACTTCAACTTGTAAAAAACATACATTAATTTGTAAAAAATGTACTTTAACGTGTCAAAATGTAACTTTAACTTGTCAAAACGTAACTTTAAGTTGTTAAAATCGTACTTTAACTTATAAAAAACGTACTTTAACTTGTAAAAATTGTACTGTAACTTGTCAAAACGTAACTTTAACTTGTAAAAAACATACTTTAACTTCTCAAAATGTAACTTTAACTTGTTAAAAACGTAACTTTAACTTGTAAAAAAACGTATTTTAACTTGTAAAAAACGTACTTTAACTCGTCAAAACGTAACTTTAACTTGTAAAAAACCTACTTTAACTTGTCAAAACGTAACTTCAACTTGTCAAAATGTAACTTTAACTTGAAAAAAACCTACTTTAACTTGTCAAAACGTAACTTTAACTTGTTAAAAACGTACTTTAACATATAAAAACGTACTTTAATTTCTAAAAGACGTACTTTAACTTGTCAATACGTAACTTTAACTTGTAAAAAACCTACATTAACTTGTCAAAACGTAACTTTAACTTGTCAAAACGTGAGTTTAACTTGTTAAAAACATACATTAACTTTTAAAAAACATACTTTAATTTGTCAAAAATGTGGTTTAACTTGTAATAAATGTACTTTAACTCGTAAAAACGTACTTCAACTAGAAAGAAATGTACTTTAACTTGTAAAAAACCTACTTTAACTTGTCAAAACTTAACGTTAATTTGTAAAAACATAAGTTTAACTTGTTAAACACGTAATTTAACTTGTCAGAACGTAACTTTAACTTGTCAAAATGTAAATTTAATGTGTTAAAAAGTAACTTAAAGTTGTTAAAACTTAACTTTAACTTGTAAAAAACGTACTTCAACTTGTAAAAAAAGTACTTCAACTTGTAAAACACTTGCGTTAACTCGTAAAAAACGTACTTTAACTTGTCGAAATGTAACTTTAACTTGTGAAATCGTAACTTTAAATTATTAAAAACGTACTTTAACTTGTAAAAAACCTACCTTAACTTGTAAAAAAACATACTTTTTCTTGTCAAAACGTAACTTTAACTTTTAAAAAACCTACTTTAACTTGTCAAAACGTAACTTTAAATTTTAAAAAACCTACTTTAACTTGTCAAAACGTAACTTAAACGTGTCAAAACGTAAGTTTAACTTGTTAAAAACATATATTAACTACTAAAAAACGTACTTTAACTTGTCAAAAATGTGGTTTGACTTGTAACAAATGTACTTTAACTTGTAAAAACGTACTTCAACTTGTAAAAAACGTACTTTAACTTGTAAAAACCTACTTTAACTTGTCAAAACGTAACTTTAATTTGTCAAAACGTAAGTTTAACTTGTTAAAAACGAAATTTAACTTGTTAAGACGTAACTTTAACTTGTAAAAAACGTACTTTAACATGTCAAAATGTAATTTTAATATGTCAAAATGTAACTTTAAGTTGTTAAAACGTAACTTTAACTTGTAAAAAACGTACTTCAACTTGTAAAAAACGTACTTCAACTTGTAAATCGCTTGCTTTAACTTGTAAAAAACGTACTGTAACTTGTAAAAAATGTACTGTAACTTGTAAAAAATGTATTTTAAGTTGTCAAAATGTAACTTTAACTTGTGAAAACGTAACTTTCAGTTGTTAAAAACGTACTTTAACTTGTAAAAAACGTACTTTAACTTCTAAAAAATGTACTTTTACTTGTCAAAACGTAACTTTAACTTGTAAAAAACCTATTTTAACATGTCAAAACGTAACTTTAACTTGTCAAAACGTAAGTTTAACTTGTTAAAAACATACATTAACTTGTAAAAAACGTACTTTAACTTGTAAAACACTTACTTTAACTTGTAATAAATGGACTTTAACTTGTAAAAACGTATTTCAACTTGTAAAAAACGTACTTTAACTTGTAAAAAACATACTTTAACTTGTAAAAAACCTTCTTTAACTTGTCAAAACGTAACCTTAACATGTCTAAACGTAAGTTTAACTTGTTAAAAACAAACATTAACTTGTAAAAAACGTACTTTAACTTCTCAAAAATGTGGTTTAACTTGTAACAAATGTACTTTAACTTGTAAAAACGTACTTCAACTTGTAAAAAACGTACTTTAACTTGTAAAAAACCTACTTTAACTTGTCAAAACGTAACTTTAATTTGTCAAAACGTAAGTTTAACTTGTTAAAAACATAAATTAATTTGTCAAAATGTAACTTTAACATGTATTATTGTACTTTAACCTGTCAAAAAGTAATTTTAATGTGTTTAAGCGTAACTTTAAGTTGTTAAAACGTAATTTTAACTGGTAAAAAATTTACATTAACTTGTAAAAAACGTATTTCAACTTGTAAAACACTTACTTTAACTTGTAAAAAACGTTCTTCAACTTGTAAAAAACGTACTTTAACTTGTAAAAAACCTACTTTAACTTGTCAAAACGTAACTTAATTTGTCAAAACGTAAGTTTAACTTGTTAAAAACATAAAATGATTTGTCAAAATGTAACTCTAACATGTAAAAATTGTACTTTAACATGTCAAAATATAATTTCAATGTGTCTAAGCGTAACTTTAAGTTGTTAAAACGTAAATTTAACTGGTAAAAAATGTACTTTAACTTGTAAAAAATGTATTTCTACTTGTAAAACACTTACTTTAACTTGTAAAAAACGTACTTCAACTTATAAAAAACGTACTTTAAATTGTAAAAAAGTATTTTAACGTGTCAAAATGTAACTTTAACTTGTCAAAACGTAACTTTAACTTGTTAAAAACTTACTTTTACTTGTAAAAAACGTACTTTAACTTGTAAAAAACGTAATTTAACTTGTCAAAACGTAACTTTAACTTTTAAAAACCTACTCTAACTTGTCAAAACGTAACTTTAACTTGTCAAAACTTAAGTTTAACTTGGTAAAAACATACATTAACTTGTAAAAAACGTATTTTAACTTCTCAAAAATGTGGTTTAACTTGTAACAAATGTACTTTAACTTGTAAAAACGTAGTTCAACTTGTAAAAAAAGTACTTTAACTTGTAAAAAGCGTACTTTAACTTGTAAAAAACGTACTTTAACTTGTAAAAAACCTACTTTAACTTGTCAAAACGTAACCTTAACATGTTAAAACCTAAGTTTAACTTGTTAAAAACATGCAGTAACTTGTAAAAAACGTAATTTAATTTGTCAAAAATGTGGTTTAACTTGTAACAAATGTACTTTAACTTGTAAAAACGTACTTCAATTTGTAAAAAACGTACTTTAACTTGTAAAAAACCTACTTTAACTTGTCAAACCGTAACTTTAATTTGTCAAACCGTAAGTTTAACTTCTTAAAAACATAATTTAACTTGTCAAAATGTAACTTTAACTTGTAAAAATTGTACTTTAACCTGTCAAAATGTAATTTTAATGTGTCGAAGCGTAACTTCAAGTTGTTAAAACGTAAATTTAACCGGTAAAAAATGTACTTTAACTTGTAAAAAAACATATTTCAACTTGTAAAACACTTACTTTAACTTGTAAAAAACGTACTTCAACTTGTAAAAAACGGACTTTATCTTGTAAAAAAGTATTTTAACGTGTCAAATTGTAACTTTAACTTGTCAAAACGTAACTTTAATTTGTTAAAAACGTACTTTAACTTGTAAAAAACGTACTTTAACTTGTAAAAAAAATAACTTTAACATGTAAAAAACCTACATTAACTTGTGAAAACATAACTTTAACTTTTTCAAACGTAAGTTTAACTTGTTAAAAACATACATTAACTTGTAAAAAACGTACTTTAACTTGTCAAGAAGGTGGTTTAACTTGTAACAAATGTACTTTAACTTGTAAAAACGTACTTCAGCTTGTAAAAAACGTACTTTAACTTGTAAAAAACTTACTTTACCTTGTCAAAACGTAACTTTAACTTGTCAAAACGTAAGTTTAACTTGTTAGAAACACACATTAAATTGTTAAAAACGTACTTTAACTTATCAAAAATGTGGTTTAACTTGTAACAAATGTACTTTAAATTGTAAAAACGTACGTTAACTTGTAAAAATGTAATTTTAATGTGTCAAAACGTAACTTTAAGTTGTTAAAACGTAACTTTAACTTGTAAAAAATATACTTTAACTTGTAAAGAACGTACTTCAACTTGTAAAACACATACATGAACTTGTAAAAAACGTACTTCAACTTGTAAAAAACATACATTGATTTGTAAAAAACGTATTTTAACGTGTCAAAATTTTAACTTGTCAAAACGTAACTTTAACTTGTTAAAAACGTACTTTAACTTGTAAAAAACGTACTTTAACGTGTAAAAAATGTACTGTAACTTGTCAAAACGTAAGTTTAACTTAAAAAAACCTACTTTAACTTGTCAAAACGTAAGTTTAACTTGTTAAAAACATACAATAACTAGTAAAAAACGTACTTTAACTTGTCAAAACGAAACTTTAACTTGTAAAACCCTACTTTTACTTGTCAAAACGAAACTTTAACTTGTAAAAAACCTACTTTAACTTGTCAAAACGTAAATTTAACTTGTCAAACCGTAATTTTAACTTGTTAAAAACATACATGAACTTGTAAAAAACGTACTTTAACTTGTAAAACCGTACTTAAACTTGTAAAAAACGTACTATAACTTGTAAAAAACGTACTTTAACTTGTAAAAAACGTACTTTAACTTGTTAAAACGTAATTTTAACTTGTTAAAACGTAACTTTAACTTGTAAAAAACCTACTTTAACTTGTCAAAACGAAACTTTAACTTGTCAAAACGTAAGTTTAAATTGTTAAAAACATATATTCGCTTTTAAAAAACTTACTTTAAATTGTCAAAAATGTGGTTTAACTTGTAACAAATATACTTTAACTTGTAAAAACGTACTTCAACTTGTAAAATACGTACTTAACTTGTAAAAAACCTTCTTTAACTTGTCAAAACGTATCTTTAATTTGTCAAAACATAAGTTTAACTTGCTAAAAACGTAACTTTAACTTGTCAAAACGTAAGTTTAACTTGTTAGAAACACACATTAACTTATAAAAAACGTACCTTAACTTGTCAAAATGTAATTTTAATGGGTCAAAACGTAACTTTAAGTTGTTAAAACGTAACTTTAACTTGTAAAAAACGTACTTCAACTTGTAAAAAACGTACTTCAACTTGTAAAAAACGTACTTTAACTTGTAAAAAACGTATTTTAACTTGTAAAAAACGTACTTTAATTTGTCAAAACTTGACTTTAACTTGTAAAAAACCTACTTTAACTTGCCAAAACGTAACTTTGACCTGTCAAAACGTAACTTTAACTTAAAAAAAACCTACTTTAACTTGTCAAAACGTAACTTTAACTTGTTTAAAACGTACTTTAACATGTAAAAAACGTACTTTAATTTCTAAAAGACGTACTTTAACTTGTCAAAACGGAACTTTATCTTGTAAAAAACCTACATTAACTTATCAAAACATAACTTTAACTTGTCAAAACGTGAGTTTAACTTGTTAAAAACATACATTAAGTTTTAAAAAACATACTTTAACTTGTCAAAAAAGTGGTTTAACTTGTAACAAATTTACTTTAACTCGTAAAAATGTACTTGAACTAGTAAAAAATGTACATTAACTTGTAAAAACCTACTTTAATTTGTCAAAACTTAACTTTAATTTGGCAAAACATAAGTTTAACTTGTTAAAAAACGTAATTTAACTTGTCAGAACGTAACTTTAACTTGTCAAAATGTAATTTTAATGTGTTAAAAAGTAACTTAAACTTGTTAAAACTTAACTTTAACTTGTAAAAGACGTACTTCAATTTCTAAAAAACGTACTTCAACTTGTAAAACACTTGCTTTAACTCGTAAAAAACGTACTTTAACTTGTAAAAAACGTATTTTAACGTGTCAAAATGTAACTTTAACTTGTGAAAACGTAACTTTAAATTATTAAAAACGTACTTTAACTTGTAAAAAATGTAATTTAAGTTGTCAAAATGTAACTTTAACTTGTCAAAACGTAACTTTAAATTATTAAAAACGTACTTTAACTTGTAAAAAACCTACTTTAACTTGTAAAAAACGTACTTTCTCTTGTCAAAACGTAACTTTAACTTTTAAAAAAACCTAATTTAACTTGTCAAAACGTAACTTTAACTTTTAAAAAACCTACTTTAACTTGTCAAAACGTAACTTTAACTTGTCAAAAACGTACTTTAACTTGTAAAGGACGTATTTTAACTTGTAAAAACGTACTTTAACTTGTCAAAACGTAGTTCAACTTGTAAAACACTTACTTTAACTTGTAAAAAATGTACTTCAACTTGTAAAAAACGTACTGTAACTTGTAAAAAACGTACTTTAACTTGTAAAAAACATATTTTATCTTGTCAAAACGTAACTTTAACTTGTCAAAACGTAAGTTTAACTTGAAAAAAACCTACTTTAACTTGTCCAAACGTAACTTTAACTTGTTAAAAATGTACTTTAACATGTAAAAAACGTACTTTAATTTCTAAAAGACGTACTTTAACTTGTCAAAACGTAACTTTAACTTGTAAAAAACCTATATTAACTTGTCAAAACGTAACTTTAACTTGTCAAAACTTGAGTTTAACTTGTAAAAAACATACATTAACTTGTAAAAAACATACTTTAACTTGTCAAAAAAGTGGTTTAACTTGTTACAAATGTACTTTAACTCGTAAAAACGTACTTCAACTAGTAAAAAATGTACTTTAACTTGTAAAAAACCTAACCTGTCAAAACTTAACTTTAATTTGTCAAAACATAAGTTTAACTTGTTATAAACGTAATTTAACTTGTCAGAACGTAAGTTTAATTTGTCAAAATGTAATTTTAATGTGTCAAAAAGTAACTTAGAGTTGTTAAAACTTAACTGTAACTTGTAAAAAACGTACTTCAACTTGTAAAAACCGTACTTCAACTTGTAAAACACTTGCTTTAACTCGTAAAAACCGTACTTTAACTTGTAAAAAACATATTTTGACGTGTCAAAATGTAACTTTAACTTCTGAAAACGTAACTTTAACTTGTTAAAAACGTACTTTAACTTGTAAAAAACGTAATTTAAGTTGTCAAAATGTAACTTTAACTTGTCAAAACGTAACTTTAAATTATTAATAACATACTTTAACTTGTAAAAAACCTACTTTAACTTGTAAAAAACGTACTTTCTCTTGTCAAAACGTAACTTTAACTTGTAAAAAACCTACATTAACTTGTCAAAACGTAACTTTAACTTGTCAAAACGTGAGTTTAACTTGTAAAAAACATACATTAACTTGTAAAAAATATACTTTAACTTGTTAAAAATGTGATTTAACTTGTAACAAATGTACTTTAACTCGTAAAAACGTACTTGAACTAGTAAAAAATGTACTTTAACTTGTAAAAAACCTACTTTAATTTGTCAAAACTTAACTTTAATTTGCCAAAACATAAGTTTAACTTGTTAAAAACGTAATTTAACTTGTCAGAACGTAACTTTAACTTGTCAAAATATAATTTTAATCTGTTAAAAAGTAACTTAAACTTGATAAAACTTAACTTTAACTTGTAAAAAACGTACTTCAATTTCTAAAAAACGTACTTGAACTTGTAAAACGCTTGCTTTAACTCGTAAAAAAAAAACGTACTTTAACTTGTAAAAAACGTATTTTAACGTATCAAAATGTAACTTTAACTTGTGAAAACGTAACTTTAACTTATTAAAAAGTTACTTTAACTTGTAAAAAATGTAATTTAAGTTGTCAAAATGTAACTTTAACTTGTCAAAACGTAACTTTAAATTATTAAAAACGTACTTTAACTTGTAAAGAACCTACTTTAACTTGTAAAAAACGTACTTTCTCTTGTCAAAACGTAACTTTAAATTTTAAAAAAACCTAATTTAACTTGTCAAAACGTAACTTTAACTTTTAAAAAACCTACTTTAACTTGTCAAAACGTAACTTTAACTTGTCAAAAACGTAATTTAACTTGTAAAAAACGTATTTTAATTTGTAAAAAACGTACTTTAACTTGTCAAAACGTAACTTTAACTTGTAAAAAACCTACTTTAACTTGTCAAAACGTAACTTTAACTTGTCAAAACGTATCTTTAACTTGAAAAAAACCTAATTTATCTTGTCAAAACGTACTTCAACTTGTAAAACACTTACTTTAACTTGTAAAAAATGTACTTCAACTTGTAAAAAACGTACTGTAACTTGTAAAAAAAGTACATTAACTTGTAAAAAACGTATTTTATCTTGTAAAAAACGTACTTTAACTTGTCAAAAAGTAAATTTAACTTGTAAAAAACATACTTTAACTTGTCAAAACGTAACTTTAACTTGTCAAAACGTAAGTTTAACTTGAAAAAAACCTACTTTAACTTGTCCAAACGTAACTTTAACTTGTTAAAAACGTACTTTAACATGTAAAAAACGTACTTTAATTTCTAAAAGACGTACTTTAACTTGTCAAAACGTAACTTTAACTTGTAAAAAACCTACATTAACTTGTCAAAACGTAACTTTAACTTGTCAAAACTTGAGTTTAACTTGTAAAAAACATACATTAACTTGTAAAAAACATACTTTAACTTGTCAAAAATATGGTTTAACTTGTTACAAATGTACTTTAATTTGTAAAAAACCTACTTTAACCTGTCAAAACTTAACTTTAATTTGTCAAAACATAAGTTTAACTTGTTATAAACGTAATTTAACTTGTCAGAACGTAACTTTAACTTGTCAAAATGTAATTTTAATGTGTCAAAAAGTAACTTAGAGTTGTTAAAACTTAACTGTAACTTGTAAAAAACGTACTTCAACTTGTAAAAACCTACTTCAACTTGTAAAACACTTGCTTTAACTCGTAAAAAACGTACTTTAACTTGTAAAAAACATATTTTAACGTGTCAAAATGTAACTTTAACTTGTGAAAACGTAACTTTAACTTGTTAAAAACGTACTTTAACTTGTAAAAAACGTAATTTAAGTTGTCAAAATGCAACTTTAACTTGTCAAAACGTAACTTTAAATTATTAAAAACATACTTTAACTTGTAAAAAACCTACTTTAACTTGTAAAAAACGTACTTTCTGTTGTCAAAACGTAACTTTAACTTGTAAAAAACCTACATTAACTTGTCAAAACGTAACTTTAACTTGTCAAAACGTGAGTTTAACTTGTAAAAAACATACATTAACTTGTAAAAATACATACTTTAACTTGTTAAAAATGTGATTTAACTTGTAACAAATGTACTTTAACTCGTAAAAACGTACTTGAACTAGTAAAAAATGTACTTTAACTTGTAAAAAACCTACTTTAATTTTTTAAAACTTAACTTTAATTTTCCAAAACATAAGTTTAACTTGTTAAAAACGTAATTTAACTTGTCAGAACGTAACTTTAACTTGTCAAAATGTAATTTTAATCTGTTAAAAAGTAACTTAAACTTGTTAAAACTTAACTTTAACTTGTAAAAAACATACTTCAATTTCTAAAAAACGTACTTCACCTTGTAAAACACTTGCTTGAACTCGTAAAAAAATGTACTTTAACTTGTAAAAAACGTATTTTAACGTGTCAAAATGTAACTTTAACTTGTGAAAACGTAACTTTAACTTATTAAAAACGTACTTTAACTTGTAAAAAATGTAATTTAAGTTGTCAAAATGTAACTTTAACTTGTCAAAACGTAACTTTAAATTATTAAAAACGTACTTTAACTTGTAAAAAACCTACTTTAACTTGTAAAAAACGTACTTTCTCTTGTCAAAACGTAACTTTAACTTTTAAAAAAACCTAATTTAACTTGTCAAAACGTAACTTTAACTTTTAAAAAACCTACTTTAACTTGTCAAAACGTAACTTTAACTTGTCAAAAACGTACTTTAACTTGTAAAGGACGTATTTTAACTTGTAAAAAACGTACTTTAACTTGTCAAAACGTAACTTTAACTTGTAAAAAACCTACTTTAACTTGTCAAAACGTAACTTTAACTTGTCAAAACGTAACTTTAACTTGAAAAAAACCTAATTTAACTTGTCAAAACGTACTTCAACTTGTAAAACACTTACTTTAACTTGTAAAAAATGTACTCAACTTGTAAAAAACGTACTGTAACTTGTAAAAAACGTACTTTAACTTGTAAAAAACGTATTTTAGCTTGTAAAAAACGTACTTTAACTTGTCAAAAGTAACTTTAACTTGTAAAAAACCTACTTTAACTTGTCAAAACGTAACTTTAAGTTGTCAAAACGTAAGTTTAACTTGAAAAAAACCTACTTTAACTTGTCCAAACGTAACTTTAACTTGTTAAAAACGTACTTTAACATGTAAAAAACGTACTTTAATTTCTAAAAGACGTACTTTAACTTGTCAAAACGTAATTTTAACTTGTCAAAAACGTACTTTAACTTGTAAAGGACGTATTTTAACTTGTAAAAAACGTACTTTAACTTGTCAAAACGTAACTTTAACTTGTAAAAAACCTACTTTAACTTGTCAAAACGTAACTTTAACTTGTCAAAACGTAACTTTAACTTGAAAAAAACCTAATTTAACTTGTCAAAACGTACTTCAACTTGTAAAACACTTACTTTAACTTGTAAAAAATGTACTTCAACTTGTAAAAAACGTACTGTAACTTGTAAAAAACGTACTTTAACTTGTAAAAAATGTATTTTATCTTGTAAAAAACGTACTTTAACTTGTCAAAAAGTAACTTTAACTTGTAAAAAACCTACTTTAACTTGTCAAAACGTAACTTTAAGTTGTCAAAACGTAAGTTTAACTTGAAAAAAACCTACTTTAACTTGTCCAAACGTAACTTTAACTTGTTAAAAACGTATTTTAACATGTAAAAAACGTACTTTAATTTCTAAAAGACGTACTTTAACTTGTCAAAACGTAACTTTAACTTGTAAAAAACCTACATTAACTTGTCAAAACCTAACTTTAACTTGTCAAAACTTGAGTTTAACTTGTAAAAAACATACATTAACTTGTAAAAAACCTACTTTAACCTGTCAAAACATAACTTTAATTTGTCAAAACATAAGTTTAACTTGTTATAAACGTAATTTAACTTGTCAGAACGTAACTTTAATTTGTCAAAATGTAATTTTAATGTGTCAAAAAGAAACTTAGAGTTGTTAAAACTTAACTGTAACTTGTAAAAAACGTACTTTAACTTGTAAAAAATGTACTTCAACTTGTAAAACACTTGCTTTAACTGGTAAAAAACGTACTTTAACTTGTAAAAAACGTATTTTAACGTTTCAAAATGTAACTTTAACTTGTGAAAACGTAACTTTAACTTGTTAAAAACGTACTTTAACTTGTAAAAAACGTAATTTAAGTTGTCAAAATGTAACTTTAACTTGTCAAAACGTAGTTTAAATTATTAAAAACATACTTTAACTTGTAAAAAACCTTCTTTAACTTGTAAAAAACGTACTTTCTCTTGTCAAAACGTAACTTTAACTTTTAAACAAACCTAATTTAACTTGTCAAAACGTAACTTTAACTTTTAAAAAAACCTACTTTAACTTGTCAAAACGTAACTTTAACTTGTCAAAAACGTACTTTAAGTTATAAAAAACGTATTTTAACTTGTAAAAAACGTACTTTAACTTGTCAAAACGTAATTTTAACTTGTAAAAAACTTACTTTAACTTGTCAAAACGTAACTTTAACTTGTCAAAACGTAACTTTAACTTGTAAAAAACCTACTTTAACTTGTCAAAACGTAACTTTAACATGTTAAAAACGTACTGGAACATGTAAAAAATGTACTTTAATTTCTAAAAGACGTACTTTAACTTGTCAAAACATAACTTTAACTTGTAAAAAACCTACTTTAACTTGTTAAAACGTAAATTTAACTTGTTAAAAACGTTCTTTAACATGTAAAAAACGTACTTTAATTTCTAAAAGACGTACTTTAACTTGTCAGAACGTAAATTTAACTTGTAAAAAACCTACATTAACTTGTCAAAACGTAACTTTAATTTGTCAAAACGTGAGTTTAACTTGTAAAAAACATACATTAACTTGTAAAAAACATACTTTAACTTGTTAAAATGTGGTTTAACTTGTTACAAATGTACTTTAACTCGTAAAAACGTACTTCAACTAGTAAAAAATGTACTTTAACTTGTAAAAAACCTACTTTAACCTGTCAAAACTTAACTTTAATTTGTCAAAACATAAGTTTAACTTGTTATAAACGTAATTTAACTTGTCAAAAAGTAACTTAGAGTTGTTAAAACTTAACTGTAACTTGTAAAAAACGTACTTCAACTTGTAAAAGACGTACTTCAACTTGTAAAACACTTGCTTTAACTCGTAAAAAACGTACTTTAACTTGTAAAAAACATATTTTAACGTGTCAAAATGTAACTTTAAATTGTGAAAACGTAACTTTAACTTGTTAAAAACGTACTTTAACTTGTAAAAAACGTAATTTAAGTTGTCAAAATGTAACTTTAACTTGTCAAAACGTAACTTTAAATTATTAAAAACATACTTTAACTTGTAAAAAACCTACTTTAACTTGTAAAAAACGTACTTTCTCTTGTCAAAACGTAATTTTAACTTGTAAAAAACCTACATTAACTTGTCAAAACGTAACTTTAACTTGTCAAAACGTGAGTTTAACTTGTAAAAAACATACATTAACTTGTAAAAAACATACTTTAACTTGTTAAAAATGTGATTTAACTTGTAACAAATGTACTTTAACTCGTAAAAACGTACTTGAACTAGTAAAAAATGTACTTTAACTTGTAAAAAACATACTTTAATTTGTCAAAACTTAACTTTAATTTGCCAAAACATAAGTTTAACTTGTTAAAAACGTAATTTAACTTGTCAGAACGTAACTTTAACTTGTCAAAATGTAATTTTAATCTGTTAAAAAGTAA